>NW_020868594.1:371409-393909 GCF_003789085.1 Penaeus vannamei | reverse complement strand
TATATATATATATATATATATATATATATATATATATGTGTGTGTGTGTGTGTGTGTGTGTGTGTGTGTGTGTGTGTGTGTGTGTGTGTGTGTGTGTGTGTGTGCATCGCTATCTATCTATCTCTATCTCCCTATCTCCCTCCTCTCTCTCCCTCTCTCTCACCTCCTCTTCCTCTCCCCCCCCTTATCCCGTGCCTTCCCTCCTGGTCAGAGTCGGTTTGTCAGGCGCGGATCAGGCGACCACCCCGACGGCAGACCGCGAAGGCAGGCGCGGGGTAAGTGTATCTCGGTTGGGGCGATAAGCATACGTCGACCCGCCCGCAAACACCCTCCCTTCGCCCGCCCGCACGCCCACCCGCCCGTTCCTTCGCCCTCCCTCTGCCCACTTCCAGGACATCGCTAGACGGTGGGCGAGGAGGGAGGGGGGAGGGGGGAGGGGGTACCTCATTGTAATTATAGTATTATGTGTCTTAATGGATTCGTTCTGATAAGGCACGGGTGGTATATAATGTGCAAAACACACACTCGCTCAACTTGAGATTAAGGCTAACACGTACCTGTATATGCTTTTTTTTACATTCATTCTTATGTCTTTCGTTTGTCGTTTCTTCCTCTTTTTTATTTCTCCTTCTTTTCTCTTCCCCCTTTGTCATTTACCCTTCTTCCTTCCTTTCTCCGTCTCCTTTATCATATCTCTCATTTTCTATATTTTCTCTCCTTGTTTATTTTCTTTTCCTTCTTTTCCTCTCCTTTCTGTCGCTCACCCAATCCTTCCTTTCGTCTCTCCCTCAATCGCCTTTCTCTCCCTCGCTCCCTTTTGTCTCTCCCTCAATCGCCCTCCCTCTCCCTCTATCCCTCCCTCTCTCCCTCCTGCATTTATTCACCTTTTTTCTCCCTTTCCTACCTACTTTAGTTCCTCGTTCTCTCTTTCCCTCTCTCAATCCCATTTTCCTCCCTCCCTCTCTGCCCCTATTCCTCTTCCCTTTCTCCCTCTCTCTCACGACCCCACCCTCCTTCCCCATTCTCACCCCACTCCCTCACTAAACCTTCACCCCCTCCTACCCCCACCGCCCCTAAACCTCCCTCACTTCCCCACCCTCCATCCATACCTCCCCCTCTATCCCATACCTCCCTCTCCAACCCCACCCCCTATCCACCTCACCTCCAACTCCACCTCCCTACCCCCTTCACCCCTCCGACCCCACCTCCTTACCCCACCATCACCCCTCCACCCTACCTCCCACCTCCTCCACCCCCCACCTCTTACCCCCACACTTACCCTCTCAACCCCACTTCCCTACCCCACCCTTACCCCTGCACCCACCTCCCCACCCCCTTCACCCTTCCACCCCCACCCCCACCCCACTTCACCCCTCCACCCCCCCTCCACACTCCTTCCCCTCCACCCCTCCACCCCCACCTCCCCACCCCTTTACCCCCTCCACCCCACCTCCACACCCCTTCACCCCTCCACACCCACCTCCCCCCCATTCACACCCTCCACACCTGCCACCCCACCCCCCCCATCACACCCCTCACCCCCACCTTACCATCCCCCTCACCCTCCACCCGCTCCCACCCCCTTCACCCCTCCCCACCCCCTTCACCCCTCCCACCCCTTCACACCCCTCCCCCCCCCCTTCACCCCTCCACCCCCACCCTCCCCACCCCCTTCCCCCCTCACCCCCACCTCGCACCCCACCTCCCCACCCATTCACCCCTACCTCCCCCCATTCAGCCCCTCCACACCCCACCTCCCACCCCATTCACTACCTCACCCCACCTTCCACCCTCACCCCTCCACCTCCCCTTACCCCCACCCCCTTCACCCCCACCTCACCCCCCCTTCACCCCCTTCACCCCCTCCACCCCACTTCCCACCCCTTCCACCCCCTCCACCCCCTTCACCCCCCACACCCCCACCATCCCTTCACCCCCTCCACCCCCACCTCCCCACCCCCTTCACCCCTCCACCCCCACCTCCCCACCCCTTCACCTCCACCCCCACCCCCACTCCCTTCACACCCCTCCACCCCACCTTCCCACCCGCTTCATCCCTCCATCCCCCACCTCCCCACCCCTCACCCCCTCCACCCCCACCCACCCCATTCACCCCCTCCACCCCCACTCCCACCCCTTCACCCCTCCACCCCACCTCCCCACCCCTTCACCCCCTCCCCCCACCTCCCACCCCATTCACCTCCCTCCACCCTACCTCCCCACCCCCTTCCACCCACTCCCACGCCCATCACCCCTCCACTCCCACCTCCCCACCCCATTTCACCCTCACCCCCCCTCCCCACCCCTTCACCCCCTCCACCCACCTCCCCCCCATTCACCCCTCCACCTGCCCACCCCCTTTCACCCCTCCACCTCCACCCCCACCTCCTTCACTCCCTCCCCACACCCCGCTCACCCCCACCCCTCACCCCCCACCCCCTTCACCCCCTGCCACCCCACCTCCCACCCCATTCACCCTCACCTCCCCACCCCCCCCCTCCACCCACCACCTCCCCACCCATTCACCCCCTCCCCACCCCCTCCCCCTCCATTCCACCCCTCCCCCACCTCCCTACCCCATTCACCCCCTCCACCCCCACCTCCCACCCATTCACCCCTCCACCCCCACCTCCCACCCCCTTCACCCCTCCACCCCCACCTCCCCACCCCCTTCACCCCTCCACCCCACCTCCCCACCCCCACCCCCTCCACCCCACCTCCCCACCCCCTCCACCCCACCTCCCACCCACCCCCTCCACCCCCCTCACTCCCACCCTCCCCACCTTCCACCCCCTCCACCCCCACCTCCCCCCCTTCACCCCCTCCACCTCCCCACCCCCTTCACCCTCCCCACCCCCACCTCCCCACCCTTCACCTCCTCCACCTCCCCCCTCCACCTCCCCACCCCCTTCACCCCCTCCACCCCACCTCCTCACCCCCTTCACCCCCGCTCCAGCTCCACCTCCCCACCCTTCACCCCCTCCACCCCCAACCTTCCCCCCCCTTCACCCCCTCCACCCCTACCTCCCACGCCCTTCCCCACCCCCACCCCCACCTACCCCCCCACCCTTCACCCCTCCACCTCCACCTCCCACCCCCCCAACCCCCTCCCAACCCCCTCCACCCCCCTCTCCACCCCCTTCACCCCCTTCACCCCACAACCCCACCTCCCTACCCTCACCCTCCCCCCTCAACCCCACCCCCACCCCCTCCACCCCCTCCACCCCACCTCCCCAATGAACCCTCCTCCCCACTCCCCACCCACCAACCCCGTCTGGCAATCTCTCTGACCCGCGTTCGAATCCCGCGCGCTGCCAGTGGCTGCCAACCCGGCCATTCCTTGTACACAGGGAATAATTGAAGTAATTCAGAAGCAAAAATAAACAAGAAATATGTCGCAGCAAAGAATATCCTTTGTAACAAGTAAAACTAAATTATCTATTTGTTAATTATTACCTTCATTAACGAGGTGGGAGATAAGGAGGCTGAGAGAAAGAGGGAGGTTTTCGTGTCATCTTTCGTGTGTTGGGATGTGTTTTTTATTGTTTGTTTGTTTGTTTGTTTATTTGTTTGCGTGTTTTGTTTTGTATGTTTGTTTGTCTGTGCTGTTTTTTAGGTTTGTTTGCGTTTTTGTTTATTTGTTTGTGAGTTTTGTCCTGTATGTTTGATTGTTTGTTTGTGGTGTTTATAATGTTTGTTTGTGTTTTTTGTGCTGTTTTATGCTTGTTTGTGTGCCTTTTGTTTGTTTGCTTCTCCGTATGCTGTTTTTGTTTGATTGTATAATGTTTTTGTTTGTTTTTGTTTCCAAGGTATGAGTATTACGTATGTTGCCAAATCGGCCGTGTGAGACATGTCCATGTTGATAAGCTCATTAAGCAATTAATAAAAAGTACGAATATCATGATGATGATAATCTTCATAATGATGATGATGATGATGATGGTGGTGGTGATGGTGATGATGATAATGATGAGGATGATGAGGATGATTATTATGATGATGATAAGGATGATGATCACACCCAGGCCCTCACCCCTTTCAGTCCCAAATCTTCCTTAAATTCACTCCTTCCATTCCTCTTATCCTACATCTGACACCCCCCCCTCTTCCCTCCTCTTCCTCCTTCAATTCTCCACTCTCCTTCGTTCCCCTATTCCCTTCTCTCCCTCCTCCATCCCCTATTTTCTCTCTCTCTCTCTCCTCTCTCTCTCTCTCTCTCTCTCTCTCTCTCTCTCTCTCTCTCTCTCTCTCTCTCTCTCTCTCTCTCTCTCTCTCTCTCTCTCTCTCTCTCTCTCTCTCTCTCTCTCTCTCTCTCTCTCTCTAAGCACCCTCTCTCTGTCCCATTATTGCCGTTACTGTTTTTAGTTGTTATTATCATCATTACTGTTGCTGTTATCATTATCGCTATCATTATCATTATTACCTCCGGCATGAAGATTATGATTTTAGTAGCTTTGGTTAGTTAGCTCCGTTCTATGTCTCTCCCTCAGTCGCCCTCCCTCTCCCTCTCTCCCTCCTTCTCTCTCCTGCATTTATTCACCCTCTTTTTTCTCCCTTTCCTACCTTCTTCAATTCCCCGTTCTCTCTTTCTTTCGTTCTCTCAATGGACAGATTTCTATTTATTTTTACCAAAGTTGTGTCTTAGGCCAACTTAGATGGTAGTTATCTCGATCATGATCCGGATCCAGGAATCTTTTTAAAAATGAGTAACATAAAATAATGATAATGAAAATAATGGTAATAACAATAAGAAAACACGAGGTGATGTAAATCTTCAAAGTGTGAATATCTCTATTGCACGAGACCATATTGCCTTGGCGGCGGTATGCGCTCGCTGGGTGCTTCTAGTTACTATTACCATTATTATCTTCATTCTGCTTGTATTTCGCCCGTTCTCCCGTCCGCCACTCTTACATTTAACACCTGAAATCATAGACCTGTTAAAACGATATTCAAGTCTTCATGTTAGCCTAGACGAACTGTTAATACCTGGAATCAAGGTCTATAGTAGTACTTTTATTTTATTTTATTTTATTTTATTTTATTTTCTATATAAGTACTTAAATAGATAGACCTTGCCTGGAATTATAATCGACTCGCCGATTCATGTTGACGTGAGTCCCCTCCGTTTCCCTTCAATTTTCTTTTCCCATTTCCCTTTCTTCTTTAAACCTCCCTTTCATACCCCCACCCCTCTTCTCCCCTTCCCTTTCTACCTTCCTTCTAAACTTCTCGCTCGGATAGTCGAGCAAATAATAAATGTATATAACTACTCCAATGCACAGTACTTAATTCGTAGAAGAATTCGATATAATGATAATAATGGATAAGAAGGATAATAATGATAATAAATAATAATAATAATGATAATGATATATAATAATAATAATGACAATAGCTTAATATAAAATATTAATGATAATGATATGATTGATAATAATTAATATGGTACTAATGCAATAACATTATGATGATAATAGGTCTCTCATAGTAATATGAAATGATGATCACAATGATATGGTAATACTGATAATAATGACAATTGGATAATAAATAATAATATAGATTCATAATTAATAAATGATAACAAAAATGTAATCATGATTACAAAATAGCTATAATAATGATGATCATAATAAAAATCATAGCTTCGGAATATAAGACAATATATGATAAGGCAATAATGATACTAAATGATTATATTGATTAATGATATCAAAAATCAATAATACCAATGAGAATAAAATGGTGATATTAGAGTATAATGATGATAATGATAATAATAATCGAACAATAATGATAATGAATGATAATAATATTAACTATAACAAAATAATTTATAAAGTGAAAAATTTGCATAACAATGATTAAACAATTGATAATATTTATAATGATAATAACGATAATAGCCAGCAATTAATGGTAATGCATGATAATAATAATAACAATAAATAATGAAAACAATAAATAATGATAATAACAATGATAATCATGATAATGACAAATAATTAATAATAAATGATGATGTAATAATAAATGATTAATTAATAATTGATTAATAAGAATAATAAAAAATAATTATAATAATAACAACAACATTATATAAGAGATGCAGGAAGAATTACAAACAATTAATGACGATAATCCAATCCATGATTATGTAATAATAATGATAATAATGATAACAATAATGATATGATTTCATCATATCATAATATAATAATAATAATAATAATAATAATAATAATAATTGATTACTTGGTAATATTAACCAATAACAATAATAATAATTAATTATTAATTATTATTATTTTATTATTATGATAATAATGATAATAGCTAAAAATACTAATAATAATAATAATAAATAATAATATAATAATAATAATAATAATAATAATTAATAATAATAATAATAAATAAAATAATAATAATGATAATAAATAATAAATAATTTAATAATAATGTGGATAATAATAATTAACAAATGGTAATCAATGATGGTAATAAATGATGATATAACATAATAACAACAATAATAATTAATGATGATAAATAATAATATAATAATAATAATAATAATAATAATAATAATAATAATAATAATAATATTATCTATGGTTTATGGTAATATACAATGATAATGTAATTTTAGGATTAATTATGAATAAATGATAGTAATAATAATAATGGTAATATGATAATTGCAGTGATATATATGTGCTGTGATGATTAACAACAATTACAATTGCATGATTAATTCATTATCATTATTTAATATTCAGCAATACCTATGACGTTGCTTCAGGTTAGATAAGCATTATAATCTCTTATCCTCATTATCGATACCATTATTGATGTTATCACCATCCCCATGATTATATCATATATCAATATCATCATTGTTATTTACAATTTCCTCATAATATCACCACCGCTTGTCTGAACTATCTTGAGGCTGTTACTGTTACTAATAAAGCGATAGTAACAGATCCATTGTTAATACTAATGTTACTACTGTTGCTTCTGTCTCTTCTATTTTCATCAATATCATCATGTTACTGTTGTTAATTACATTATCATATTGCTATCGTTTTATCTTCCATATTATCGTTAACATTTCCATCATTATCATTGTTTTCATTATTATGATGTGTTATGTCCATCATCATCATCAATGTTATTTTCATTATCATTATTTCCATTATCATTATCATTGTTATGTCCATCATCATTATCATTGTTATTTTCATGATCATTATCAATGTTATTTCCATTATCATTATCATTGTTATTTTAATTATCACTATCTTTGTTATTTCCATCATCATTATCATTGTTATTTTCATTATCATTATCAATGTTATTTTAATTATCATTATCTTTGTTATTTCCATCATCATTATCATTGTTATTTCCACTATCATTATCAATGTTATTTTCATTATCATTGCCATCGTTAATATTTCCATCATCATTATTCTTGTTAATATTTTCATAATCAGTCACTACCATCATTATTACTCATGATATCACTGATAAAGAAAATCAATGACTGAATTTTGAACAAAGAACCGGAAAATTAGGGAAAGAGGAGAAAGGAGGGAGAGAGAGAGAAAAAAGAATTATCAGACCGCCAGCATCTCACTCCCTCTCCCCATCATCAACCCCCGCCTACCCCAACCCCCTCTATCGTCCCCCTCCCCTCCACCTTTCCTCTCGCATCCCTAACCATCCCCTTCCTCTCCTTTTATTGCATCCCAACTCTCCCCCCCCCTCTCCCCAGCCCTCCTCTCCGCACCCTCCTCTCCCCTCTCGCACCTCCTACCTCATCCTAACCCTTCTTCGTACCCCTACCCAACCCCCCTTCTACTGATACCCTATTCCCCCATCCTCCAACCATACACCCCTACCCCTACTTACCAAACCCACCATCCCTCCTCTCGCACCCCTATACCCCTCCCACCCCTTCGAACCCCACCCCTCCACCTTTCTCTCGCACCCCCACCCCCTCCGCACCCTTCTCTCGCCACCTCCCCCCTTCTCTCCGCACCCCCTCCACCCTTCCACCTCCACCCTTCTCTCGCACCCCTCCCACCCCCTCCCATCCCCCTCCCATCCACCCGCACCCGGCACCCCACCCCCCTTCTCCCCCAAACACGGGCATCTCAAGACCATACCCGGGGAGGCTGCCGTGTGGGGCGCTCATTAATTCTAAAAGGGCTTATCTGAGAGGCTGAGCACGCAATCCCTGGCGCTCAGACATAAATATTGGTATCGAGAATGATAGCAAAAAGGGGGGCGGGCGGGCGGAGGATGGGCGTGAGGGGGGGAGGGAGCAGGGCGTAAAGGAGGGAGAAGGGCGTAAGGAGGAGTGGGAAGGGAGAGGGTGGGCTTGGGTGGAGGGAAGGGGGGGAGTTAGATAGAGGGGCATAGGGGAGAGGAGGGTTGCCGTGTTTCTTTTTTTTTATTATTTAATGAGAAGGGAGAGATAGAGATAGAGAGGAAGAAGGGTTCTCTCTACCTGTCCAGTCGAGGCCATAAGGGTAAAGGGGGGGATGGGTAGGGGGGAAGGAGGGGGCTAAGGGGGTGTGGATGTCTTGTTCCTTGTCTTCAGGTATGGCTTTATCAACTCCCTTTTTTTCGTTTGTCTATATTGTGTCTCGCTATCGCATGATCTCCCTCATCTCTTTCTGTCTCTCTGTCTTACGCTTTCTCTCTCTTTCTCTTTCTTTTTCTCTCTCTCTCTCTCTCTCTCTCTCTCTCTCTCTCTCTCTCTCTCTCTCTCTCTCTCTCTCTCTCTCTCTCTCTCTCTCTCTCTCTCTCTCTCTCTCTATAATAATAACTAATGATAATAACGATAACAACGATAACATTAATGGTATGTTAACAATATTTATAATAATCATTGTTATCATTGTTGTCTTAATGGTAATGAAAATGAAAATAAAATGATAGTAGTAACGATAACTAAAATGGTGATAATGATAATAATATTCATAAGTAATGATGATAATAATGATAATGATAATGATAAAGATAATAATAAAAATAACAAAAACGATATTTAATATAATAATAATAATAATAATAATAATATAATAATAATAATAATAATAATAATAATAATGATAATAAATAATGATAATAATAATGATAATGAGAATAATGATAATGATAATGATAATAATGATAATAATTCTACCAATAACAATGATAATGATAAAGATGGCAACAATAAGAACAATGAAAATAATGATAATGGTACTACTAACAATGAAATGATAATAATAATAATAATAACAATAACAATAATGTTAACAGTAGTAATAACAAAAATATTTAAAATTTATGATGATAAAAAAATAATAATGATAATATCAATAATAACGATGATAGTAATGATAATAACAATAATGACGATGACAATAATAAAGATGATGATGATGATGATAATAATAATAATAATAATAATAATAATAATAACAATAATAATAATAATAATAATAATAATAACAACAATAATCATGATAATGGTAATGATAATAATAGTGAGATTAACAGTAACAACAGTAGTAATAATATTAACAATGATAACATAGATAATGATGATAATAATAATAGCAATGATAGTAATAGCAAAAGTAATAGCTATAATGATAATGATGATATGTGATATAATAATATGATAATATAATAATAATAATATAATAATAATAATAATTAATATAATAATAATAATAATAAATAATGGTAATAATAATAATAATGGTAATAATAATTATGATAATAATAATAATAATAATAATAATAATAATGATAATAATAGCAATAATATTAACGATGATAAAGACAACCATGATAATCATTATCATTACTATTATCATT
Source organism: Penaeus vannamei (assembly GCF_003789085.1). Lineage (NCBI taxonomy): Eukaryota > Metazoa > Arthropoda > Malacostraca > Decapoda > Penaeidae > Penaeus > Penaeus vannamei. The sequence continues at coordinate 384,021 of NW_020868594.1, read as the reverse complement.
ATTGTCATCACTGTCATTATCTTTATCACTATTACTATTATCATTATTATTGTTGTTAATATTATCATTATTATTATTTCAATATCATTATCTTTATCATTACCATTATCATTGTTATTATTATCATCATGATATAATAGTAATAATGATATGATAAATAATAATTATTTATTATTATTATTATTATTATTTATTATTATTATTATTATTATTATTATTATTATTATTATTATTATTATTATTATTATTATTATTATTATTATTATTATTATTATTATAACAATGATAATAATAGAAATCGTAAGGTTAAAGATAATGATGACAGTAATGATTACCCTTTTTATGTTTTATTAAAAGGATAATAAAGGAAAAAATAATTATAATTATAACATGATAATAATGATAATGATAGCAAAGTTATTATACCAAAAAAATAATAATGACGATGATATTGATTAAAATCACCATAATGATACTACTTATCATAATGCTAACAACAATACAAACAAGAATGATAACGATGATGATAGCAATTATGATTATCATTATCAACATTGTTATTATTATAATTATAATGACAACAATAAGAACAATGGTAATGATAAATAAAAATGATCATATTAACAACAATAATAATGATGATAATAATGATGCTAACAACAGTAATAACGATGATATCAATGATAACAAAGATAATGAAGATATTGATTTCAATTATGATAATCATTAACGTTTTTGCAATGAGTTTGATTCTTTGTTGTTGCTGTTGCTAAAGCTGATTTTTTATCATTATTGTTATCCCTATAATTACTATCACAATCACTATTATCATTATCATTATCATCATTATTATCATCATCGTTAATGTAATCCCCAACAACATCATTACGACTAGACAGATAAGACTTATTGATAGCTGCGCCAATTTCATAAAAGTCTTGTCAAGTTAATTTAGATATCAGTTCCCTTAATGATAGTCCGACTTAAACACCAGCGCCACAGCCGTCCTATTATCACCAGCCAAATAAAAAGAAAAGAAAACAAAAAAAAAAGTTGATCTCTGAATAAAACAACAAAAAGATGATTTTTGAATAAAACAAAAAATTGATTTCCGATTGAATAAATTGATTTTCACAACAAAATGATTTTTGAATAACAACAAATTGATTTCCGAATACAACAACAAAAATGATTTTGAATAAAACAAAACAAAATTGATTTCCGAATAAAAAAAACATTTTTGAAAACAACAAAATTGATTTCCGAATAAAACAACAACAAAAAGTTGATTTATAAACAAAACAAAAACAAGTTGATTTCTGAATAGAATAAGAAAAAGGTTGAATTCTGAATAAGACGAAAAAAGGTTATGCACAAAAAGAGCGACAGAGGGGCAGCCGCTTGCGTGGACAGTCTCTTTTATGACGTGTTGATAGCGTGTAAATTATCACAAAGACGAAGAAAAAAAGGGGAGAGTGTGAGCGATACCACGGGGGAAGGGGAGAAGGGGGGGGGAGCGGGGGGTGGAGAGGGGGAGAGGGGGGGGAGGGGTTACGAGAGTGAAGTGGGCATCAAAAGGTTGACTTTGACAGCCCCCGGACCTGTCCAGCTGGTTAATGCTGTGATAACACCCACACCGCCTACTTCATTCTCACATTCGCCTTCCCTCCCTCTCCTCCTCTCCCTCCTTGTCATCCTCGCTCCTCCTCCTTCCTCCCTCTCGCTCCCTCCCTCGTTCCCTCGCTTCCCTCATTACCTCCTCCCTCCTCCCTCCCCCTCTCCGCTCCCTCCTCTTCCTCCTTCGCTCCTCATTACTCTCCCTCGCTCCCTCTTCGCCTCTTACCTTCTCCTCCTCCTTCGCATTCCTCTTCCCTCCTCCTCCTCCTCCTTCCTCCATCGCTCCTCCTCCTCCCCTCCTCCCTTCCTCCCCTCTCCTTCGCTCCTCATTACCTCCTCCCTCGCTCCTCCTCTCGCTCCCTCATTACTCCTCCTTCTCCTTCGCTTCCCTCCCTCCTCCCTTCTCCCCTCCCTCTCCTCCTTCCTTCCTCCTCCTCCTTCTCCCTCCTCCCTCCCTCGCAGCATCCACACTTTTCCTAATCTTCAGGCTAGCTTCAAGATCCTAAAGTCTAGCGTAGTTGGGCTGTGATATTTATAAAGTTCATTCTTCAGATTTTCCCGTTTCGATTCTAGTTCATGCCTTTCGTATGACGATTTTCATCATGGCGGCCGCTGCGTAACGACCGGAGAGACGAATGTATGACACCGGTAATGACGCACGAAAACAAAATGGACGCTCTCAAAGGTCCCCCGAAGCGGTTAATGACGAGACCCACATTACACATGCGAGTCCTCCTGGCGGCCCACCTCCCCTTGCATACTGGACACACCTGCGCCGCCACAGGAACCGCAGCGACNTACATATATATATATATATATATATATATATATTATATATATATATTATAATATTATATATATTATAGTATATTCAACTTCACAATAAAATTCACTGCTCTATATATGAATAAAAGAAAAGAAAATATTTTATTGCACATATAACCCATGGCAAGAGTAACTTTTTAATTTTAAGAAGTCCTAATGCAGTAGTTGTTAAAGCTGACATTTGAATGAAACACAAGTGGTCATTAAATTGCCTTACATTCAGAAGAAAAATATATGAAAAACAATCTAAAATTATATAGTATAATCACAAACAAAAATTTAAGAATGATTTTTATTGATGCAATATGGGTATACTTAAAAAAAGAAAAAAAAATCCTTCCACTGAATTATTATAAATTCCAGAAAGAATTAAAGTTCTCTTAGACTTGCGGACGAAATTACTCTTTTTAGAGTTTTTATTTGAGGTAAAAAGTAACATTTTTTTCGTAATGTTTATTTCCTTTTTCGTTTTATCACTTTCGTGTGAGATTTGAGGCTCACGCTTTCACATTCATCTCTAACAAAAGTAATACAAATCGCCTTACCTAGTATCACTTTATCTCTTCATTTCTTTCCTCTTCCCTCTTCTCCGTATTTCATTTTTATTTCTTGGAGAGAATGAAAAAAGGAAACGCTAATTTGATAAACTTTTTCTCAGTCGCTTTAGCCAAGGCCCGTCTTCACAAGCGGATGTCCTCGCTCTCGCAAGAGTCTATGGAAAGCTCGGTGTGCGCCGGCCGGTCCGACTCCTGCTCCTTCAGGAGGGCGAGCGGATGCACGTCCACCTGCCGTAACGTCGACGATCTGCTGAAGACCCTGCCTTTGCTCGAGGCCCTGGAGGCCATGCTGCTCCTCTGCGTGGACACCGACTCGCGGTCGGAGGCGCCGCGCGTGGCGTCCCCGGCCCGCGACGCCGCCAGCGGGGCCGACTCGACGTTCCCGTTGGCGACGGGGCCCGCGGGCTCGTCCTCCTCCTCGATCCGCAAGGAAGTCGGGAAGGCGGGCCGCTCGTCCTCTTTGTCGAAGGAGGGGTTGTACTTGGCGAAGTCATCTTCGCTGAGGTTAAAGTAGGCTCGCTTCGCAGGGGCTGCCGCCTCCGTCGCCGGGGGTCCCTGGCGCCCTTGCAGGTTGCCCGACGCCCCCGAATCGTCGCTGTTGCGCGGGGAGGAGCCCCGGGACCTCTTTCCATCCCGGCTGTCGTCGAAGCTGTCATTCCTCCTGCGGTAATTGGACGACAGGCTGCTGCTGTCTCCGCTGGCGCCCTTTCCCCGGCTGATCTCAAGGCTCCCTCGGTGCGGCGACAGGTACCCCTTCAGGGAGTTGAGGCTCATCTGGCTGCTCCTTCGCTTGGGCTGCTCGCCGCCCTCCGCCTCCTTCGACGTCTTGTTGTTGTTGTTGTTGATGATGTGGTTGCTGGCTTTGAGGCCCGGGTTCACGTTGTTGTTCGACTCCGTGTGGGCGTCGGAGGACGTCCTTGGGGGCGGCTGCGTCGGGTCCACGAAGTAGGTGACCATGTGGCCCTTGCCCTTCACGTAGATCTCGCCGCGACACTCCACGCCCCAGCCTTGCTCCTGCAGGATTTCGCCCACTTCCTTCGTCACCTAAAGGAAGAAGGAAGGGGTCAGTTGTATTCAGTAAACAATAATAACATGTACGTGTTACACATAAATGTTTTTATAAATTGGAAAGCAAATGCAACGGCTTCATTCGAACATTGGTACTGCCACTTTAAACAAGAATATGGACAATTTCATCAGTAAAGAAATATTGATACTGATCGAAATCAAGATTTTGCATATATAATATATATATATATATATATTATATAATATATATAGTATATATATATATATATATATATAATATACACATATATATATATATATCTTATAATGTACATATATAGACACAGCGATAATTCGAAATATCCAATCAAAAAACCCAAATTTCTTACATGAATTTTCCCCATCTCCCCCGTGTAGTCCATCCTGGAGGCGACGTTGACGGTGTCCCCCCAAATATCATACATAGGCTTATGGGCGCCCACCACGCCCGCGATGACTGGTCCCACGTCGATCCCTGGAGCGAAATAATGGCGGTTATGTGATGGTGACGAAGATGACAGCTTCCATTATCACGTTCCTTTGGCGACGGTATAATTAGTGCCGTTAATATTTGTAAAGGATACAATACAATCAGTCTTGTCAATTTTGTTCATTAGTATAATATTGATAAATTATCCTAATTTTTATTATTAATTGGTATTGACCTGTTATCACCACTATGGCCTGTTATTATCATACTGTCATTTTCATTACTACCTTATTAATTAATGTGATTGATTATTTTTATTACTTTCATTATTATTGTATAATAATAATAATAATAATAATAATATAATAATTAATTCAATTATTATTAATTATTATTATTAGCATAAGCATTATCCCATCAATATTCAACTTGCTATCCACCAATTTACCCCATTATCATTATCATCATCATCGTCATCATTATTTAACGCGGAATTTATCTTTATAAGCATTATCTATAATCGCTATTATCCATATTTTACATTCATCATCCATTTATCTTCATCCTTAGGATATTTATCAATTACTATTAGTTTACCCTCAATATCACCATTAATATCATTCATTACCACCCTCATTCCAGTAAAAACCTTGAAACCCAAATAAGGGTCACCAGGATTTTCTGAAGAGGGCGCCGAAAGAAGAATAAAAAGAAAACCAGGAGATTGAATTTCCAAAGGAATCCATAAGCTGGAATATGCAGCGAAAAGTTAATGTTTTTTTGTTAACGTTTATTGAATTTCATTGTGGGTTGGTTGAGTAAAATTAATAGAAGTATAGAATAGCTTAAACTAATATATTACTTCAAGTGTAACTACCATGAAAACGGTTGCATATATCACTACATATTCACACATTCAGGGTCGCCAGCCCAGGCTAAGACTATCATTAGGGTCGCACCCAAAAAAGTTTGAGGAAACACTGCTGTGACATACCGGCACCCCACCCCCTCCCTCTCCCCTCTCCCCTCCCCCCGACTCACCCACTCTCAGCCGAAAATCCTGCAAGTGTTCTCTGTTCATGGCCTTGAGCTTCTCGAACATGGCCGCCGCAAACTTGGTGATGGTGGGGCCAACGTTCTCCTTGCTTCCCTCCCTCGAAGTTGGAGTCGTCGCTGTACCTTCCTTCGGGCTGGGCCACAGGCGGCCATGTAGGTGCTGCCCACCACCTTGATCTTCTCCATGGTCAGGAACGGCGCGTCGTATGTCAGCTGGGATGGGATAGAGAGAGAATTTATGAGCAGAGAAGTTAATAAAGCTGGGATGGGACAGAGAGAGAGAATTCATGAGCAGTTAAGTTCATATTTATGCATACAACTTATAGATTATAGATAGCTATAGGTTAGGAGTAAACGGGAGGGGAGAGGTTGTTATTGTTGCTACTGTTGCCCGTTTATGTGGTATTGTGGTTGTTATTGTTGTTATGTTTATCTTGCGTGGCGAAGACTGACGTAGCGAGAGATATAAGTCACGATCGCAAATATCACAAGCTCTATGGGAGCAGCGGAGTCGGTGATTTGGCTGTTAGGTTGTCTGGTTTGGCAAGTGTTGTGCGTGTTCTTTTGGTTATGGTATAGGGGGGGGGTATTTTTGTTTATTTTGAATTCATAATCAGGGAGACGAAATGAGCATAAAAAAAGCCAGATATCCAGAAACAAAGGACGCAGGCCGTCTATCAAAAACTCCTCCCTTCCACTCCCTTTTTACTCTTTCTCCCTTACTCTCTTCTCTCTCTCACTCTCTCCTTTCTTTCTCCCCTCTTCTACCCTCTATATCTCCCCCTCTCCCTCTTCCTCTCACCTTCTCCCCTCCCGCCCTCTTTTTCTCCCCCACCCTCCCTCTCCCTCTCCCTCTCTCCTCTCTGCCCTATCTATCTTTTTGTAATTTCCATATTTATTTAGATATATCTATTATTAAAATATATTTATTATAAAAATTTAGATATTTTTATATCTATCTACACACCTCTCTCGATATATCCCCCTTTCTTTATATCTCATCCTCTCTCATTCTATATATCCATTTATGAAAATGAATTAAATCTGAACAAGCTGTGAACAGAAGACCGAAGGAAAGGGAAACACGTAATACATAGTATTTCCCTGTTCTTCCTTTCGCTGCTATATCTCTTTTTCTGTTGTTTTTCTGTGGTTTTGTTATCACTTTTGTTATCTCTTATTAACATACCCATTTTCCCATTTCTTGTCTTGTGATATCGCATATTTTCTCTGTCTCTTATATTATTCTGCTTTCTAAATAAACTTTTTCCTCCTGCTGTTTATTTTATCTCGCTTTTCTATCATTTTTCGTTTTTCTCTTATTCCCTCCCTTTTCTCCTAATTCCTGTCCTTCCTTTCCCAAGCTCTTCTGATCTCCTTTTCTCCTCTTCTCCTCCTTATTCCTGCATGTTATCTACTCCCTCTCCTTTTTCTACCCTTTCCTTTTCTCCCTTTTTCTCCTTCTTCTCTTTCTTTTCTTCGCTTTTGTAGTCCTCTTCTCCTTTCCCTTTCTTCTCTCCCTCCTTCTCCGACATCCATCCCCAGTTTCTCATTTCTCCACTTCTCCTTTTCCATTCCCCTGTTCAACCTTCCCCATCACCCCTTTCTCTATCCCCTTATCCCTCTGATCTTCCCTTCTTCTCCTTCTCCTCCTCCTTTTCCTCTTATATTCTCCCTTCGTCCCTTGATCTTCCCCTCGTCCTCCTCCTCATTTTTTCCTCCTATTCCTTCCTCCTCCCTCTGAATCTTCCTCTTCCTCCTTCTCCTACTCCTCCTTATTTTCTCCTATTCCTCCTCCACCTTTTCTGATCTTCCCTTCTCCTCCTCTCATGTCCTCCTATTCCTCCTCTCCTTCTAATCTTCCCTTCTCCCACCCTCCCCCCTCTTTTTCCTCTTATTCCTCCTCCTCCCTTTGATCTTCCCTTCTCCTCTTCCTCCTCCTCCTCTTTCCCTTCCCCCCATTCCTCCGTCCCTCTCTCCCTCTCACCCTCACCATATCGAAATCGGAGATGATTTCGTTGAGGACCTTGAGACACATCTTCCCATCCTCATTCATCTCATTCTCGCGGTAGAACTCTCCGTAGTTCGGGATGGACGCGAAGATCACCCCGACGTGTTGGTACGACTCGTGGTACAGTTCGTCCGTCCTCCTTGTCGGTTGAGGTTACATGTCCGCTGTTTGGGGTACGGAGAGAGGGTAAGTGAGGGAGGGGAGGGCGAGGGGAGGTGTGCGAGCGTGGGTGGACGATGAGGGAGAGGGAAGAGGGAGGGAGGGGAGAGAGAGAGAAGAGAGAGAGAAAAAGAAATAAACTGAGAGGGAAGGACTGAGGGAGAGAAGAGACTGACAGAGAGAAGAGAGAGAGAAAGGAAGGGAAGTAGTATAGGAGACTGCAAAAGGAAAGAGAGGGAGTGAGAATTCAAACAGGACAGAAAAATAAGATATCCTTCTTCAAATCACAAATCAATACCAAATTTCTTTAAGCCACAACAATGGATATCAAAACTAACTTTTCATTCCAATAAATCTCAAAGAGAGAGAGAGAAGAAGAGAGAGGAGAGAGAGAGAGAGACGCAGAGAGAGAGGAGAAGAGAGCAGAGAGAGAGAAGTAGAGAGAGAGAGAGAGAGAGAGAGAAAGAGCGAGAGCACGAGAGAGAGGAGAGAGAAGAGAAAGACGAAGAGAGAGAGAGAAAGGAGAAAAGAGAGAGTCGAGAGACAGCAGCAGAGAGAGAGACGACAGAGAGAGAGGAGAGAGAGACGAGATTAGAGAGAGCAGCAGCAGACAGACAAGAACAGACAGCGACAGACAGACCAGACAAGACAGGACAGACAGCAACAGACACGATGGAGAGAGAGCAGAAAAAGAAAAAAAAACATACACATATATAATATACATCTATATCTATCTATCTATCCATCTATATTTATATATACACATATACACATATGTGCACACATATATGTATATAAAACAAATCGCAAAAACCGCCAGAGCAGCTAACAGGAGGCAGCCGCCACAAGCTCCACCTTCGTCCCTTCTACCAAGAAAAACGTACCAATATAGGACCCACAAAGAGGACCTATTGACACAACCTCTTTACCCGTTTGCCCGCGGCTACTTACCGACGTGAAGGGGAAGGATGTTCTGGAGGAGGAGTTTGTTGGCGAAGTGCGTGGTTTGTGCCTCCTTCTGCTCCGCCTCCAGCTGCTGTTTCCATTGGAAGTCCAGACGCATTATGTACTCCATCTGCAGGAGGTTGGGGGGCCGCTGTGAGTGCTTTGGGTATGGCGTGTGGGTCGTGTGATATTTCTTGCTATTTTTGTTTTTTTTCCTTCGTTTTATTCTTTTTTTCTTTTATTTATTTTAGGCTTTTGTATGTCTTTGTTTGTTTTTTTGATTTTATTTACCTGACACTATTTTTTTGTGTCAACCATATCCTATATATATATCTATCCTGTTGTCTGGTTGTCCCTGTCTCTTTTCTCTCGTTCTACCTATTTTTCTTTCTTCTATCTCTCTACTCCATTCTCTCTCCTCTCATTTTTTTTCTTCTCCACTATTTACTATCGCCCCTACTCTTTCCCTCCTCTCCCTCGCTACTTACTTCTTCTTCCCTTCTTCTTCAATACCCTCCCCTTCCTTCCCCGTCCCTCTCTTCCCCTTCCATCGTCCTCCTCCTCCCCTCCTGCATCTCCCCCCAACATGTCCTCCTCCTCCTCCTCCCTCCATGCTCCCTCCTCCTCCCCACTGTCCCTCCTCCTCCCTCCCCCCTTCCCCCCTCCCCCAATCCCTATCCTCCTCCTCCCCCCCATCTGTCCTCCTCCTCCTCCCCCCCTCTCCAGCCTCCCACCCCCCATCCGTCCCCATCTGCCCTTGCCCCCTCCCCTTACCCCCCCCATCTGTCCCCTCCTCCTCATCCCCCCCCCCCTATCTACCCTTCCCTTCCTCCCTCCTCCTCTCCCACCTCCCCCTTCCCCCATCTGTCCTCCTCCTTTCCTCCTCCCCCCTTCCTCCTCCTCCTCCCCTCTCCTCCTCCCCCTCTTCCCTCCCATCTCCTCCTCCTTCCCCCTCCCCCACCCTCCTCCTCCTCCATCCTGTCCCCCCCCTTCCTCCCATCTCCTCCTCCTTCCCCCCTCCCCCCCTTGTCCATCTCCCTTTCCCCCCCCCATTCTGCCCTCCCTGCCCTCTCCCATCCCGTCTCCCCCCCTCTCCACCCCATCTTCACCTCCTCCTCCCCCTCTCCACCATCCCCCCCCTTCCTCCCCCCTTCCTCTCCAGCACAGCACCCACCTGCCTGTCCATGACGTGGAGCGCGAAGAAGACGAAGAGCACGAAGAAGAGGGTGACCGAGGCCGGGAGTCAGGCCAAGGCTCGTCACGGTGAGGCGAGGACAGACCCCAGTCATCCCTTCGTGGCTGAACACGCTCTGGTGGGGGAGAGAGAGAGGGGCGGGGGGGAGATTAGGGGCGGCTTTGTGGAGTGGTTGGGGGGTAGAGGGCTTGTGAGGGATGGGGATGAGGGATGGGGGCTGGAGGGAATTTGGGGTTTGGGGAGGGCTGTGAGGATGGGGGAGGGTTGTAGGGGTTGGGAAGGGGACTGTGAGGGATGGGGGGAGGTTGTGGGGGAGAGAGAGAGGGCGGGGGGAGATTAGAGGCGGCTTTGTAGAGTGGTTTGGGGTAGAGGGGTCTGTGAGGGATAGGGATAGGGATAGGGAGGGCGCGGGGGGGATTTGAGGGGATGGGGGAGGGATGGGGGGAGGTTTGTGGGGGTGGGGGCGGTGAGGATGGGGGGAGATTTGTGGGGGTTAGGGGGGCTGTGAGGGATGGGAGTGAGGGGCTTGTTGGGAATGGGGAGGGCGAGTAAGGGATGGGGGGAGGTTTGTGGGGGTTGGGGAGGCGAGTGAGGATGGGAGGGGCTGTTAGGGATGGGGGAGGGGCTATGAGGGATGGAGGGGAGGTTTGTGGGTTGGGGGGCTGTAAGGAATTGGGGGGCTGTGAGGGATAGCGAGAGGTTTGAGGGGGTTGGGAGGTGCGAATGAGGGATGGGGAGGGGCTTTTGGGGGATGGGGAGGGGCGATTGAGGGATGGGGGGAAGTTTGTGGGGGGTTGGGGGCTGTGAGGAATGGGGAGGGGCTTGTGGGGCGGAGGCTGAGAGGAATGGGGACAGAGAAATTGTTTTATGGTTGTAGTGGAAAAGGAGGTGGGGGAGGGACCGGAGACGAAGGATAAGGATGAGAGAAAAGGGGAATAGGGATAGAAAGAAAACGAAATAAAAGGAAGAAGGTGGGGGCGGAGCGGAAGTAAACAAGGGAGAACTGCTAAAGGAAGTTAGAAAACCTCAGACCGAAATAGCGAGCGAACGTGCAAGTAGCCCGATGGCCGAAGGGAGGAAAAGGAGGAAAGACAGCTTACCCGACGGATTAGGGAGAGGGGTGGGGTGGGAGGGCTGTAGGGGAGGGAGACACGAGGGGAAAAAAAGCCTATTGACAGAAGTGGAAGGGCGGCGGAGTCTGTGAAAGGGAAGGAATGGAAAGGGAATAACACGAAGAATGAAAAGCAGGATGCGTTAAGAGTAGCGTGACGAATGAGTGGTGAGGCAAAAGAAGGAGAATAAAATCACAAAGCTGTGTCACTTAGGATAATTAACGCTTTTCATATTTTGATTGTGGGTGATTAAACGAAAAATAAATATACAGATAATTTTTATAAAGTAAACAACAATTATACATTACAAATCAATGGATGGGAGTGAGGGAGAATATATAGGTAGTAGGTAGGTAGAGAGAGAGAGAGAGAGAGAGAGAGAGAGAGAGAGAGAGAGAGAGAGAGAGAGAGAGAGAGAGAGAGAGAGAGAGAGAGAGAGAGAGAAAGGATAGGTTGATAAAGAGTTAAATAGATAGATAGATAGATAGACAGAGAGAGAGAGAGATTCAGAGAGACATACGAAGAAAAGAGAAAGGAAAAAAAAAAACAAGAACAGAAAGAAATACCACCCCAAAAAGGTAACAGAAATCATCTACCTGTATCACTTAAACCTTCAGTCAATAGGAGAACCGGCGCCCTTGCCTCCCTCTCCCTTCCTAAGGTCGCCCCCCCCCCCCTAGCCCCTACGACTCGCCAAAGCAAACCTTCCTCGATCTCACCTTGGCAAAATACAGGACGAAGAAGCCGTAGAGTGCGACGGCGGCGACGTAGACGGAGAACTTGAGGAGGAAGTGCATCCTGAAGAAGGTCCAGACCACTAGAAGCGTGAGGGTGACGCTGTAGGTGAAGTACTGAAGAGAAAAACGGTATTTCGTGAGTTATATCAATGGGTGGATGTTGGAGAAGTATGTTGATGTTTGTTGTAATTCGATAAATATATATATATAATTATATATATATATATATATATATATATATATATATATATATATATATATATATATATATATATATATATATATATATTTTTTTTTTTTTTTTTTTTTTTTTTTTTTTTTTTTTTAGCTTGTTTTTCGATAAATATATAAACTTTTAAACATTTTTGCCTGTTCTTCTCGTGTTTACTCCGGTTTCGTGTTTACTGCTTTTGTGTTAGCGGATCATTATGTTCCTTTATTTATCGCCTTTGATTTAATTATGCGTTCAAAACCTCCGTGATGCGTACATTATTGTAATAGTTAAAGACATCAACAGAACTAGGCTATTTCGAAATCTCCGAGATGCTTACTTTATAAAATAGTTGATATTAAAGACCAGCAGAAGTAGATTATTGTAATAGTTAAAGACATCAACAGAACTAGGCTATTTCGAAACACACGCACACACAAACAAACATACACTCGCAGATATAAGAATATGGCATAGCGTAAAAGTATGCTGCACCTCTGGTTACCAAAGGCCACATACCCAGGGGCCGCTAGAAAACCTTTGATGTTCAACTGAAACTGCTCAAATGCTGGGTTTGAAAGTATCATGAAAAGAAAATATTGAACCGATGCCAATGGATAGGCAATAATGAGATTCGTTTTTTTTTTTTATATTTTGCAAATGTAGTAAGTTGATATTAAAGACATCAACAGAAACACACGCACACATAA
>NW_020868594.1:353909-356409 GCF_003789085.1 Penaeus vannamei | reverse complement strand
GAGTGTCCTAGAGTCCATGCACTTACAAACGCATTTAGTTTACCTACATAGTTTGCATATAGGTGTAAAGGCTACTGCACTGTGAGAAGATTTCGCACAGACCACTAACACTTGACTTACTATAAAGAAAAAAAAAAAAAAAAAACACGACCTGACATGTCACTTGTCGCTTATCTTGTCTTCCCGACAATCTTGCTATCACATCTACCATATCTTTTCCTGGTAAAATTCTAAGAAAAGAATTGCACTGAATTGTCGTTATTTTTTCACGATTGCTCCTGTCCTAATTTTATCATTGTAATACTTATTACCATTATTACTCACAATATTAACATTAGTAGTATTAGTCGTAGTATCATTATTACCATAACAATTAGTAACTTTACTATCATTATAAGCATTATCATTATAATTACTATCTGGATCAGTATCGTGATTATTATTATCATTATGACTACCATTATTATTATTATCATTATTACTATTATCATTATTGTAATTATTATCATTATCATGATCTTCATTATCATTATTATTATTATTACCATTATCATTATCTTTATTATCATCATCATTGTTATTATCATCATCATTGTTATCATCATTATTGTTATTATCATTATTATTCCTATTATCATTATCATCATTACTATTATTATCATTATCATTACTATTATTATCGTTATCATTACTTCTACTAATGACAACACTATCATTAAAATTAGTTATTATCATCATCATTACTCTTAGCAGTAGTAGCAGTATCATTACCATCACTACTGTTATCATTATCATTATCATCTTAATTATCAGCAGCAGCATGACTGTTATCAATCATATTAGTATGATAATCACTTTTACTACTATCCCTATTATCATTAACATCATCATTGTCCGTAACATTATCTTTATCTTTATCATTATTATAATTATTAGTATTATTACTATTATCGTTATCATTAACATTATTATAAGTGTCGCTATCATCATTAATAACTGCGGTATTAGTAGTAATAATATGATCATTACTATCATTACTATCATCATTATGATCATTGTTATCATCATTAGTATTATTATTATTATCATAATTTATATTATCATCATTGTTATCACCTACATTAATATAATGTCTATCATTATAATTTTAATTATTATCATTATCACTATCATCATTATTATCATTTTTATAACTATTATCATCATTATCATCATTACTGTTATTCTTACTGTTATCATCATAATCATCATCAATATCATTATCATTATTATTATCGTCGTTATTATCATTGCTGTTATTATTATCATGCTTTTAATCATCATTATTAATACTATTGCTACGGATTTTATTTACATTATCATGATAAGTATTCTATTGTTATCGCCATTATCGATATCACTATATTTATTACCACTGACTCTTCTTCTGTTTCGCAAAGCAACCCAAGTTCCAATGTGTATCCGTAACTCATTGCTATAAGACTAATTGTTTCGAAATATCATGTCAAAGGAGAGTGAGTGAGAGAGGGAGAGAAGGAGAGGAAGAAAGAACGAAACAGAGAGAGAGAGAGAGAGAGAGAGAGAGGGGGAGGGAGGGAGGGAGGGAGAGAGAGAGGAGAGAGAGAGGAGAGAGAGAGAGAGAGAGAGAGAGAGAGAGAGAGAGAGAGAGAGATTTAGAGAGAGAGAGAGATGAAAAGAAAGAGAGAGAAGGGAGAGAGGGGGGAGATTGTTTCGAAATACTGTCAAAGGAGAGTGAGTGAGAGGGGGAGAGAAGGAGAGAAAGAAAGAACGAAACAGAGAGAGAGAGAGAGAGAGAGAGAGGAGGGGAGGGGGGTGAGGGAGGGGAGGAGAGGAGAGAGAGAGAGAGAGAGAGAGAGAGGAGAGAGAGAGAGAGAGAGAGAGAGAGAGAGAGAGAGAGAGAAGAGAGAGAGAGAGAAAGGAAAACAGGGAAGAGAGAGAGAGAGAGAGAGAGAGAGAGAGAGAGAGAGAGAGAGAGAGAGAGAGAGAGAGAGAGAGAGAGAGAGAGAGAGAGAGAGAGAGAGAGAGAGAGAGAGAGAGAGAGAGAGAGAGAGAGAGAGAGAGAGAGAGAACGACGATAGTTAACAAAATGTTTAAAAAGGTAGAAATGCAGAAAGTCAGATGTACAGATAGATAGATCGATAGGAATGGGTATATAAATAGACAGATAGATAAAAGACCGAGAGATGGATAGACAGATAGACAGAAGTAGATAGACCTACCGACAGAAGTAAATAGTAAATAGACAGATGATAGACTGACTGATAAATAGAAGTAAATAGACAGACTAATTTATTTACTGACAGACAGACGTAAATAGATGAATAAACAGATAGATAGATATACAGAAGCAAATAGATAAATACAAATAGATAAATACACAGAAAGACAGAAGTAAATAAATAGACAGATAGATAAAAGGCAGTTAGATAGGCTGACAGATAGATAAAAAGGCAGTTAGACAGACAGATAGATAGATAGG
>NW_020868594.1:346409-348909 GCF_003789085.1 Penaeus vannamei | reverse complement strand
GACCTCATTTTGAAATACAGCGAATGGTACATGATTAGGTCATTACATCTGACCTCAATCTTGCGTTCTTCTGATAGCTCTCTGAATTTGGTGAATTTTGTATTTTGCAACATAATGCCAACACCCCCTTCCACCCCCCCCCCACCATACGCACACAGGGAAAGCGAACTCACGACCACACAACACGCAATCCCCCCACCCTACCCCGCCATCGTAGGAAACCCTCAGCTACTCAGGCACTCATCCCTCGTCCCTCGTAGAACAGGTATGAATGAGAATGAATACCTTCAAAATACACGTGATGTATTTGACCGGTTTCGCGAATATCCCTTCTTCAGAAAAATACATCCTGACATGTATTTCTGACGAAGATATATATAAATTCGAAACGAGCCAAATACATCTCTCGTATCGTGAAGATATTCATTCTCATTCACACCCTTTTCGCGAATATTCCCTTCGTCAGAAAGACAATACATTCTGACATGTATTTCTGACGAAGATATAAAATTCGAAACGAGCCAAATACATCTCTCGTATCGTGAAGATATTCCTTCTCATTCACACCCTTTTCGCGAATATTCCCTTCGTCAGAAACACACCTTTTTTTTTTTTTTACCTTTATCAACAGGAATAAAGTCACCCTCCCCCTCCCCCCCCTTCCTCACCTCAGCGGACTCGTCGAACTTGCCAAAGAGATCGTTCAGCATCTCGACCAGCTGATCCACGCTGAGTTTGGTCGTCAGCGGTGTGAAGTTGACGATGTCAGCGTACAGAATCGAGACCATTTCGTGGCGGTTGACGTAGAGGTTCCTGCATTAAGAAGGGTTTAGTGATGTTATAGTTGTAGTTATTACGTTATATTACATTATATTACATTATAGTTGTAGATACGATTATAAACAAAAAGGAGATAGGGCATTGGTGAATAATTATTGAAGGTGCTTGAGTTGCTAATGCTATTATTAATATATTATACTAATAATATCGTACAATACGTATAATGATAATATGATTAAAATGGTGATTAAAAGACAAAGGAAAAGAAGGAGAAAAAATACGAGTATAATAACTGTAACAATAACAGTAATAAGTATAACAAAAAAGCAAAAAAGTTCACAATGATGGTGATTATAATGATAAGATAGTAAAACAATTAAACGAAATTAAAGACAAGCACACACACACACACACACACACACACACACACACACACACACACACACACACACACACACACACCAACACTAACATGCAAAAAAAAAAAAAGCTCGACAAGTCCAACTCACGGGAAGGGGTTGCTTTTGGTGATGGGCATCGTGTTGTACAGAGTCCTCTCGATCATATTTCGGAAATCGGACTTCACTTGCTGCATGATGTTCTTGGGCAGGATGCTTAACAGAAGTCCCTCCTCTTGCTTCTTCTCTGCGTCCAGCTGTATCGCAGAGAAATGCGTATTTATGGTATAAATTGATAAAACGATGATAAACAGATATTCGTATGTCAACAGCAGATGCCATATTTCTTCTGCCATTTATTTATTTATTTATTTATTTATTTACGCATTGAAATCTATTATGTTTTTTAATGTATGTTCTTCGGAATAAATCTCCATAGGCAATATATACAGATGACAATTAACTTCATCTAAAAATACACATTGCTAATAACAATATTAGTAGCTATGAGGATGCTGATCATGATGATATCCAATAAAAATAGGTACATGAATTAATGATAATATATTACAATAACGATGATAATGTAAAAATGATAATAACAATAACGATGATAATGTAAAAACGATAATAACAATAACGAGGATAATGTAATAATGATAATAACAATAATGATGATGATACCAATAACAACAATAATTCGTTTTTCCTTTGTACCCTGTCATACGAAAATCCTCCAAATATATCATGTTGCTTTTACCTTAAACTTGGACTCCAGATTCCCTCTCTTATCCAGGAAGGCTCTTCTGAAGGCCACTTCGCTCATGAAACGCCAGTAAATTCCCACGAGGTTGATGCAGAGGAGGATGGTGGCGTCAACGCACATCTGGAATGGAACGAAGCTAAATTATTCTGCCATTGGAGTGGCTATGATGGGATTAGGGTATTGTTGATATGCAAGTGTTTGCAATAATAATGGTTAATAACTGCAGAATGGGAACCCAGTTTATTCCAAGAATATCACACACACACACACACACACACACACACACACACACACACACACACACACACACACACCATATATATATATATATATATATAATATATATATATATATATATATATATATATATATATATATATATATATACAGGCTGACATTCCAAAATCCGGCAACCTCTTGACCTTGGGAGTGCCGGATTTTCAAAAAATCTTTTTTTCTTTTTTGGTTATGCATGCTGTATATGTTTTAACAGAAAATCAATAAGCGCATAGTTCTTTAAAGAAAGAAACTCGTACAATAACTGGAAAACAAATGA
>NW_020868594.1:326409-333909 GCF_003789085.1 Penaeus vannamei | reverse complement strand
AAATTTGACCTTCTGTTACCTAAATACTCTCTTTTCCAAGTCTACAATTAACCCTTTAAGCTGCCAAAGGATAATCCTTCTGTGTGAGTTAAACCAAAGTGGGCATTTGGTTGCTGGTGGGAGGATTCTCGTGAGGATTAGACTTTCAGCATAATCCTTTTCCATAGCCTCATATACACACAAGACAGTGGTAATAATTCTAAACTTATGATTACTTGATGTAGGAATAGTCATTATAAGATCCACGCTGATGGCTAATTTGATTTAGGAGACAATCCGCAAGATCCTCAATTAGGTGGAATAATCAGGCCTAATAACACCATCATCGGCAGAAGTAGATTTACCTTATTCAAAAAGCAAAACGTTGAATTCCTTGTCGAAATTTCTATATATTCTCGTATTTTGTGAAAAGGGAAGATACACTTACTTTATAACTATTTACGAAGCCTGAGAAAGTTATAGTACACACACACACACATATATATATATACTATATGTGTGTGTGTTGTGTAACATATATATATATAATATATATATATATATATATATATATATTATATATATATATATATATATATATATATATTATATATATGTCGACATTTAAAAGGTGCTTGGTTCTAATTTAAAGATGTAAGTATCTTACTGAAAACATTCTTTTACATATTCTTATATTTCCAAAGACAGCAATATAGCAAAATTTAGTGTTATAGCAAATAAAGTAGATTAGTGATTATTTATAAAAGTCGTTTGTTTGAATGTTAACAATTCAGGGGAAAGTTTATAAATTTATTATTTTAACGACGAATCTTGCCTCTGCCCCATAACACAAATACGTTCAGAGCTAATATAAAATCGGTGTTTTACTCTGAATTATATTGTAATGCTAGATAAGTGGATTAACGTAATAATGAAAACCCTGTGTATTGAATTGTGGTAATTCAGATGAGTCCTGCTTCTGCCCCGTAACACAGAGTGAAGAAAATATTGAGAAAATGCGACGAGAATGACACGCCATAATGCCTTGTTGCTGGGGAATAATAATGATTAATTCATATAGTTATTTTAATGGTCCGTGGATACAGTAACGGAATTAGTCATAGGTGACAGTTCCGGTGGTATCAATGAATAGATTGAGATTGCAATTATTCATTGAAGTGAAGGGTAAGATAGGGAAATTATGAAGATTAAAAGGAAGGGGAACGATTAATTTATGTACAGATAAAATCATGGAAAGATACTGGGGTGAGGGAGTCGATTTCAAATCATGTAGGTTTTTATTTTTGTTTGTTAAAATGGTTTTTGATTTATAATTAGTAGGAAAAGGGAGAGTATCGAGTTAACCTTAGATATGAATTAAGTTAGAGGAGAATATTGCTTGTTTATATTATATTAATTACTAAGATTTACATCACAATGTGCACCAATTTATTATTATTTATTTATAGAATAAAATGTTAATGGTCATTAATATTTCCATGATCGTTATAGTCTTTGGCACACGCTGAACGGGAATGAAGTCGTCCCCACATTACGAACCTTAAGGGGGCTGTTGCACTAATTTGCACGAATTTCGCGATTTTTTTAATATGTTATATGAACATAAACTACGGTTTACACCACCGAGTTTCATATCATTGGGATAATAAACAATGAAGTTATTTTTAAAAAAAACAAGATTTTGAAAAAAGATAAATAAAAAATGGTTCTTACGTTACACTACCCAAAAATTGAGTAGATTGAATATAATGCCTTGTATAAAAAAAAAAAACTCTTAATGTGGCACACACACACACACACATATATGTATATGAACACAAGCACAAACACAGTAACATGCACACAAAAAAAACATTAATATTATTAACGTGAGCAGTAGTAATTAATAAAGGTAACATTATTTAAAATAGTTATTAGAATGAGTAAAGGAAACAGTATAACATTGGATAACGGATTGTTATCGTTGTCTCAGAACTTATCAAATTACAAAAAATAGATACCTTGCAGTATCTCTTAGCTAATGGCTAGCCTATACGAACACACACACAGTGATAATAAATAAAATTCCTTCATAGAACAAAAAAATGCAACCTGATTTAATCTAATTAATTTTTTTTTTTCATCAACATCAATTCCAATTCTTACAATAATTATTTATACGAACACACACACACACTGATAATGAATAAAATTCCTTCATAGAACAGAAAAATGCAACCTGATTTAATCTAATTTTATTTATTTCCTTAATTCCAATTCTTACAATTGTTATTATGCGATAGTCTCTTTATTTTGCTTCTAAATTACCCTCCGTGCGCAAGACATGGCCGGGGTAACTGTCATGTCGCGTGTCGTATGCACACGCACGGTTATCTACAGAACTGCTGGCGTGGGATCTGATCGCGTGTTAGCAAGACTGGTGGACGAGAATGCTACCTCTGCACCACACACCACTCAGAGGAGATGCAATTAGACATGATTGTATTTGTTTGACGGTAATAGAAGAAATGTAGGAGAGGGCCGGAAATTCAGTGATATATATTTATTTCTCTATCTATAGATATTTGACGAAGAGAACAAATGCGGTCTAATTGATGTAAAGGACTTTGACCTCGATTGTGTTATCGAACTCTTATCTACAAATCAACGTTGCATTTTAGCGTATATATATATATATATATATATATATATATATATATATATATATATATATATATATATATATATATATATATGTAAGACATTTATCTTAAAATACTGTTGTCTTTTGGTGAATGGATTTACGATAATGAAATAATAGTAAGAGAGAAAAGAAGGGAAGAGAAGAGAATGTGGTAAAGTATGTTCACAAAAAAACGATGAAGACGAAACGAGTGTGTGGGAGATCAAATATGTACACACACACACAACGCACACAGACACACACACAACACACACACACACACACACAAAACACACACACACACACACAAACAAACAAACAAGCACATAAACAAACAAACACACACACACACACAAACCAACACACACACAAACAAACAAACACAACAAAACACACACACACACACACAAACAAACAAACAAACAAACACACACACACACACACACACACACACACAACACACACTCAACAACAAACACAACACACACAAACACACACACACACACACACGTGGCACGCTCAGTCCCGCCGAAATGAAAATGTACGTCTGAGACAAGTCCTCCGCACTGAGAGCATTGGCCGTGAGAACCGAGAGAGCCACTTCAGTAGCCTTGGCAGGTGGGTTGGGTGGGGAGGGGGGGGGGGAGGTCATGGATCTTGCACGTAGGATTATCTCGTGGCAGATAATGAGACAGATAACTGGATATGAATACGAAAGGGACGGCTATATATATATATATATATATATATATTATATATATATATATATATAATATATATATATATATATATATATATGTACACACACACACACGCACACACACACACACACACACACACACACACACACACACACACACCACACACCATATATATATATATATATATATAATATATAATATATATATATATATATGTATATATATATATATATATATATATATTATATATATATGTATGTATGTATGTATGTATGTATATATATTATATATATACACACACAGACACACACACACACACACACACACACATACATATGTATATATATATATATATATTATATATATATATATATATATATATATATATATATATTATATATATAATATATATATGTATATATATATATATATATATATATATATATATATATATATACATATATATATATATATATATATATATATATATATATATATATATATATATATATATATATATATATATATATATATATATATATATGTATGTATGTGTGTATGTATGTGTGTGTATGTAAGTGTATGTATATATATATATATATATATATATATATATATATATATATATATATATATAATTATATATATATATATATATATATATATATATATATATACATATATATATATATATATATATATATATATATATATATATCCTGTGTGTATGAATGAGACATTTCTCACTTCCTTTCTACCTTTCCTCTCTCCATTTATTGCCTCTCCTTTACATTACCGCTCCGCCTCTTCCTTTTGATCTTTTTACCCCCTCTCCTCCTTCGCCTCTACACCTCTCCCTCCCTTCCCCCCCCTCCCCTTGTCACCATCACCAACTCACTGTATCGGGAAGCTACACAGGAGTCCCACGGAGAAGGAGGAGGCGTGGATGCTCCTGAGGCTCGTCGGGTGGAAGGTGAGGCCGCTGGGGTTCCTTGGGTTCCTGAGGGAGCGCCATAGCGTCCTGGAGTCCTGGGAGCTCTCCTGGCTCGCTCGGCTGGGCAGGGATGGTGAAGGTGCCCCTGCAGGTTCTTCCATCTATTGTCGTCACTTGCTGTTTCAGTTTTTTTCTTTTCTTTCTTTGTTCTACTTTTCTAGAGAGTGTTTATGTGTGTTTCTTTATCTCTAGTTCTCTTTTCTATTTTTTGGAATGGTTTTGGATTTCGTTTCTTTTCGATCCCTGTCTTATGCATTGGTCTTCGGATAAGGGTTGTTCCTAGTATGTACGTGCGAACGGCATTGCTGTCAGTCTTCTATTAATGAAAACACTAACGAAAAACGATAAATGTAAACGTAAATAAACCAACTGCAAAAAGAAAAGAAAAAAGCGTCGGGGCAATTAGTTAATTAGTTTAATTACATTAAACTATTATATATTACTTGTCATTTGCTAGTCATTAGAGACTGCGAAAACAGCAACCTAGGTATCAAAAGCTCATTGAGCTAATTACTTGTTTTGATTCACAGGTAACAAGTCCTCTGATGGAACACTCATTCCCAAAGCCTCTAATTGCAAGCCTGGGAATGTTGTGGCAGACAAGGATGTTGACGGAAGACGAAAGCACCTTGGTGGTGTCGCTGAATATTGGTGGGGGGGGGTGAGGAAGAAGAGAGGAGGAGGGGGAAAGTGGTTAATGGTCTGTGAAAACATAGGAAAGGTATAACAGCAGTAAGAAGTAAGGATAGATATGAGGAGAGAAAGAGAGAGATAGTGAGAAGGATAGATATGAGGAGAGAGAAATAGAGAGATAGTGAGAAAGATAGATAGACAGATAGAGAAATAAAGCGAGAGAGAGAGATAAAGAGAGAGAGATGAAGAGAGAAGAGAGAGAGAGAGAGATTAAGGCAAGAGAGAGAGAGAATTTCAGTCAAGATCAGCAAAGTTATCAAGACTCTAATAAACAAGCCTAAGCCTACGCCTGCAAATTGCTCAAACCCTGCTACCAGGTCCTGCTACTTCCGGTTCTCTCATTAAATGCAGCGTCGCCATAGCAACGTCCTTTTCCCTCGTTAGTTCGATAATGTGACAAGTACTCTAGGGAGAAGACACGCCCACTCTCGATCACACCCGCTAATTGGTAGACAAGAATGTAATATCCTGGTGATAATCCAGTTAATCAATGTTTCTTGACAAATGAAGTTCTTAGCAATTACTCTGTACTAGTCAATGACACAAGGAGCCAATGACACTGGACACGTGGCTACTGGCGCTGGAGGGAGATTTTTATTGAATGACACAAGGAAGAAGGCATAAGAGGAAGATTTTTAGATATCTGTATAATCAATTCCCTAGCTGTTATACTACATAATTGTTATTAGTGCCATTGTTATATTCATTATCGATTTATTACAATCGTAAGCGTACTTATTGTTATTATTATTATCATTGTTATGGCTATCATTATTATCATTGTTATGGCTATCATTATTTTAGATATTTTAGATAGCTGTTATACTACATAATTGTTATTAGTATCATTATTATATTTATATCTATTTATATTTATTTATCGATTTATTACAATCGTAATCGTACTTATTGTTATTATTATTACCATTGTTATGGCTATCATTATTACCATTATTATTGCTGTTATCATCATTATTGTTATCAATATCGTCATATCTACTATATTTGTTTCATTTGGTTTTGACAATCGGGTTGTAGTCATCATCATGTTACTGTCCTTGTTATTTTCATCATAATTATGATAATGATAATAATAATAATAATAACAATAATAATGAAAAAAATGATGATGACAATAATAATAGTTATAATAATAATAGTAATAATAATAATAATAATAGTTATTATTATTATCATTATTATAATATTTTTTGTTATTACTATTATTGTCATTACTATTAATGTCATTATTATCATGTTATTATTACTATCATTATTACTACTAATGCTATGATTATTATCATCTATACTATTATCATTATTATTATTATTATTACAAATATTTTTTTATTATCTTTATTATCATCATCATCATTAATTGCATTACCATTATCATTATTATATCATCACTTCCACTATTATATCCATCATCATAAGCAGAACCACCATCATATTTGCAACTATGATAATAATAAAGATTACAGACATCATTACTGATACTATTATCAATGTTGCTATTATCAATACCACAGTTGACGGGACCACACCGGGTACTTATGCTACAGCAAATAGCTATGAGAGTTAAGTTCCAATTGTTTACATAAAAGGTTTTTATTATTCTTGACTTGACTTTATTAATGTCTGAAAAAGAGCAAAAGCAACTCACGCATTGTGTGAATATATATATATATATATATATATATATATATATATATATATATATATATATATATATATAATATATATATTATATATAATATTTTTTTTTTTGGTTCTTTTTTTCTTTTTTTTTTTCTTTCTTTCTTTCTTTTCTTTTATGTTACTTACTGTTCACTAACGTAATATCTATTTTCAATTCCAGTTTCCCTTCCTTCCAGTTATATGTCCACTTTTCTTCCTCTCGCTTTCACGAGGCTGTGATATTTTACACTGCGTTGCGGTTCTAATTACCCGCAAAATATGGTCAATTCTGTACCTTAAGCACTCCAGAGGCCTTGTATAGCATTACAATTGTTTTACATGTACTGAAAACCATACGGAAATTTTGTGATATGTTCTTCCAGCATTGCCATCAACAGTCTTTCCAGCTACGTTACATTCGTCGTGATCCCATGAATGCCACATCGCACAAAGAAGGTGGAAATATGATAAAAAAAAAATCAAATCAAAAACGACAAGCAACGAAATCAGAGAAAAATCTAAATATCCCCATCTCGCATTCGCTAATTTTCCCCCACCACGTATTTCCTTCGCGGAGAGAAACGAAAGGGTCAATAAAGCAAAATTCCCAATCGCTCCTGAACACACACAAGCACACGCGAACAATCCGTTGCCGTGACTGACTGCACCAGAGAGGACCAGGCATCGCCGCCGCCGCCGCCCGTGTAAATGCACACGACCAGAGAGATAGCGAAGATAACAGGACAACCGCTTTACGAGGGTACTTCGCG
>NW_020868594.1:306409-316409 GCF_003789085.1 Penaeus vannamei | reverse complement strand
CCTAATGTTTAATGCACAAGAGTCTACCTGATATCGTTTTATCAAAGAGTCTATTTAATTCGTTTTATCACAAGAATTACATCTATAATCGTTTTATCACAAAGAGTCTACCTTATAATTCACGTTTATAAATCACAAAGAGATCTACCTTATAAATCCGTTTTTATCACAAAGAGTCTACCTTATAATCCGTTTTCTCACAAAGAATCTACCTTATAATCCGTTTTCTCACAAAGAGTCTACCTTATAATCCGTTTTATCAAAAAGTCTACCTTATAATCCGCTTTATCACAACGAGTCTACCTTACAATCCGTTTTATCACAAAGAATCTACCTTTATAATCCGTTTTCTCACAAAGAGTCTACCTTACAATCCGTTTTATCACGGTCTACCTTATAATCCGTTTTATCACAAAGAGTCTACCTTATAATCCGTTTTTTCACAGTCCACCTTACAATCCGTTTTATCACAAAGAGTCTACCTTATAATCCATTTTCTCACAGTCTACCTTATAATCCGTTTTATCACAAAGAGTTTACCTTATAATCAGTTTTATCACAAAGAGTCTACCTTATAATCCGTTTTCTCACAGAGTCTACCTACCTTAAATCCGTTTTATCCAAGAGTCTACCTTATAATCCGTTTTTCACAAAGAGTCTACCTTATAATCCGTTTTATCAAAAAGAATCTACCTTATAATCCGATTAATAACAAGGAGTCTGTTGCTATGGGGAGCCCGAAACCCATCACTCCCATAAGATTAATAACTGATTAATTAAGCAAAAGTAATAACTGATTAAGCAAATTCATCATTTTTGCCTATCGGCTTTATAAGCTCTCAGACAGACTCGATGAAGTCTATGGTAAACAGACAGGGTTTACTCTCCTCTCTGCTTAGAGATAAGGTTTATTATCTGCTGCCTAGAGTCTGCCAAGGAGGGAGGGGTCTGTCGTGCCCATCGGTGCGTTTCCTTAATGGAATTTTCATTGTAGATTTGTGTGTGTGTGTATATAGAGTGTGTGAATACTTATGTGGCATATGTGTGTGTGTGTGTACAGAGTGTGTGAATACTTATGTGGCATGTGTGTGTGTGTGTGTCTACTGTGGTGTTGGCGTGATAAATAATGATGACTATATATACATACATACATATATACATACATACATATATATATATATATATATATATATATATATATATATATATATATATATATATATATATTTACACACACACACACATCTATATATGTATATACATATATGTATGTATGTATATGTTCTCTCTCTCTCTTCTCTCTCTCTCTCTCTCTCTCTCTCTCTCTCTCTCTCTCTCTCTCTCTCTCTCTCTCTCTCTCTCTCTCTCTCTCTCTCTCTCTCTCTCTCCCTCTCTAACCATAAATTGCCGCAAATTATTCTCAGAGGGAGACAAGACTTCGGTTTCCGAGATGATATGTGGCCTCATATGTCTCTCTCTTTCCATGTCAATCACTCTTTTGGGAATAAGTCATACCTACACAGCTACATACATGGGAATCTCGTGTTTTGTGTTGCTTGTATTTGTGAGTATTTTTGTATGTGTGAAATTGTGTTTGTTCATGTATGCAATTTTAGTGACAATTCCAGTTAGAATAAGCAATAAAACGATTAAAAAAACATTAAAACAATTAAAAATATTAATGATTATATCAGTTATAATTAATATCATACTACTACTACTACTACTACTACTAATAATAATAATAATAATAACAACAACAACAATAATAATAACAATTATATAAAAAATGAATCAAAATGATGATTCTGATAATGATAATATAAAAAATAATGGAGATAAGATTAGCGATAATAATGATAGTATTGGTAATAAAATGATAATAATGATACTAATAATAACAAAATAATGATGATATTAATAATGGTAATGATAACAACTAAAACAACATCAATAATGAAAAGGAATTGATAATGGTAATTATGAAAAAATGATATCGATTATGAGATTAATTATAACTGATATAATCATTAATATCATTATTATTATTATTATCATTATTATTATCATCATTATCATTTTTATTATTATTAATACTATGATTAGTATCATTATTATTATTATATACTACTAATATTCTTACAATTACTATTATTACCATTAACATTATTATTGCCATTATCATATCATTATCAATATTCACATCATTATCACCATCATCGTTATCATTATTAATAATGATAAAAATAATAAATATAATGATAATAAAAATAATACCAACAACAACAACAACAATAATAATAATTATTATTATTATCATCATAATAATAATAATTATTATTATTATCGTTATTATTGCTACTATTATTTTCATCATCATTATTAGCATTTTTATCATCATCGTTATGGTGATGATGATTATTGGTATTGTCATTATCATCATCATCAAGGTTATCATCATTATTATCATTGTTATTAGTTATTACAATTATTATTGAAATTATCACTACTATTACTGTTATCATTATTGCTATTATTATCATCATCACCTTCTGTATCATCATTATTGTTTTTTATCTTTATAATCATTATCATTAATGTTATCACCATTATCATCTCCATCGCCTTTATCATCATCATTATCATTATGACCAACATCATCATCATCATTATTATCATCATTAATGTTATTATTATCTTTCTTTTCATCATCATCTTTATAATTTCCTTACTTGATATTACCTTTATTTACATTATCATTATCTTCATCATTGTTATAGTTATTCCTGATATTATCTACAATATCAATTATTATTATTACTATCATTATCTTTTTATTATCATTATTGTTTTTTATCAGTATCATTATCATCATTATCATTCATATCAATAGAAGTAGCAACATCATCATCCTCATAATAATAACAATAATTATCCTTATCATCATAATAATTCTTGTAATCATGATTATCCCCGTCATCATTGCTATTACTATACATCATTATTAGTATAATCCTAGTATTAGGATCATCGTTGTGAACTAAAAAAAAATACTTTTGGAAAATGGGAAAAAAATCAGAGTCCCATCACTTAGTTACTTTCCATTCTCATTATTTTTCGTTGTAGTTTTGTAGTATTGTAGTTTTGCGATGTATTAGGACTTAACCGAGAGCTTTGGCACGGCGTTGTAGCCCTAAAGGAGCTATTTAATTTGATCTGAATTAGATTATTGCCGAACAACAAAGGATATTCTGGATGAGATTACAGAGGTATGGATTAATAAGTCTACCTGGCGTTATGTCCTGGCACTGGGTTCATATCGGGATAGGTGGCTTTGCTTCGGATTATCTGAACAAACAGGAGATATACAAAGGCTTGGTTATGAATGCCTGAACGAGCTTAAACACAGATCTTTAGTTTGACGTCTATGGAGCCAGTGTATATAAGAAACCACGTATTCTCTAAGCTTAGATAAAAACTCACCCGGATTATTCTAGAATAGCCGTATGTTGAATCAACTTTGGAAAAAAACACCAAAATTATTCTCTGTCTCTTTCTTTTTTAGTTTTTTTCGTGTTTCCGTGGGTATCTCCTCCTCAAGCACCCCACTCAAGAATAGCTTGTTTCCAGGTATCAGCACTGTACCAGGACCTCAAGTTCAGTCCCACCTGTCCTTATGAATATAAACTTACCTAAAGTGCGTGTAAACTCGGTATAACGTTATAATGAAGAGGTAGAAATAAGGGAACAGGTGTTTCGTGTCTCTAAGGCAGGAGAAGGGTAAGGGGGAGGTAGGGATGAATGGGGGAAAAGGTGGAGAGGGGAAAAATCGATTGGGAGAATTGGGATGTAGGGGACGAAAGGGATTAGCAGGGGAAAGGGAGTTTTGGACGCGAGGGAGGAGCAGGAGGCAGGCGAAACAGAGGACAAGCAAGGAGAAAGAGGTAGGGTTGAGAGACGAGAAGAAAAGCAGGTTAATGGGTAAGGGGGTGAAAGGAGGAACCGTATGTGGGAGTTAGTGTGGAAACAGGAGGAGGGGTATTGGGGGCGAAAGGGGTAAAAACCTGAGTGAGGAGAGGGGGGGAGGTAAAGGGAAAAGGATGGGTCGAGAGCTAGAAACAGGAGTAGGCTACGGGTCTGGAGAGAGGCAGGAGGAAAAGGGTAGGAGACAAGTAACCAGCGCTGAGGGCCTGTGATAAAGGGAGAGGGACCGCCTGTGATAAAGGGAGAGGGCCTGAGAACCATAGATAACATAATTACGAAACCCATCTCATGTGTAAATGCAAACCAGTATGTTGCTCTGTAGATGTTCGTGTCTCATTAGTTCTGCGTGTAGTCTGATGCAAAAGCGAGGTCCATGACCCTTTATAAAGCGCTGAACTTAGGTCATTCAACCGCCGCATTCAGCCAAAAGGAGACATCTGAAACCCCCCCAAATATTTATTGGCTTTTCCCCTTCAATGGGTGAAAGGAGTTGGGGAAAAGGGGAAAGGAGCTTAGAAGTATATTAACTATTTGCGCATTTGCATTGCATTGGAATGGGATATGCAGATTCTTTTTCACATAATTTCGCGTCGGTTTCCTTGCCTCTCAAATACCTTTATGGAAATATGCGCATGTAATGTTGAGAACGACACGCGCAGTAAGATACTGTGTATGTGTTGTGTGGTGCGTGTATACATACATACATATAGATAGATAGATAGATAGATAGATAGATAGATAGATAGATAGATAGATAGATAGATAGATAGATAGATAGATAGATAGATAGATAGATAGATAGATAGATATAGATATAGATAGATAGGTACATACGTACATACATACATACATATATGTATATATGTATGTATATATAAATATATATTAATATATATATATATATATATATATATATATAATATTATATATATATATATATATATATATATATATATATAATATATAATTATATATATATATAATTATATATATATATATATATATATATATATATATATATATATATATATATAATATAGATATATTAGATAGATAGATAGAAGATAGATATATATATATATATATATATATATATATATATATATATATATATATATATATATTGATAGATATAGAAAGATATTATATATATATATATATATATATATATATTATATATATATATATATATATATATATAATATACACAACACACACACACGCACCCCACACACACCACACAGAAAAGAGAACCCCGAGACAGGCGAGCCGAGCAGAGAACCCGAAGCGAAAGCACTCGCAGTCCCGAGGGAAATCTCGCGGATTCTCGGCGTCTCGCAGCGCGGAGCGAGAGTATTTCACGGTGACCTTTGACCCTGTCGCTCGAGAGAACCTTTCGGAGGGGAATGGTAATAATGATATTCATTGCGCTAATGATTATTATAATGATAATAATAATATTAATGGTAATGGTAATGGTAATAATAATATTAATGGTAATGGTATGTAATAATAATTATTAATGTAATGGTAATGGTAATAATAATTAATAATGGTAATGGTAATGATGATATTCATTGCGCTAATGATTATTATAATGATAATAATAATATTAATGGTAATGGTAATGGTAATAATGATATTCATTGCGCTAATGATTATTATAATGATAATATAATATAATGGATAATGGTATTAATGGTAATGGTAATGTAATAATGATATTCATTGCGCTAATGATTATTATAATGATAATAATATATTAATGGTAATGGTAATAATAATGATATTCATTGCGCTAATGATTATTAAATGATAATAATAATATTAATGGTAATGGTATAATGGTAATAATATATTAATGGTAATCGGTAATGGTAATAATTAATATTAATGTAATGGTAATGGTAATAATGATATTCATTGCGCTAATGATTATTGTAATAAATAATAATATTAATGGTAATGGTAATGGGTAATAATGATATTCATTGCGCTAATGATTATTATAATGATAATAATAATATTAATGGTAATGGTAATGGTAATAATGATATTCATTGCGCAAATGATTATTATAATGATAATAATAATATTAATGGTAATAGGTAATGGTAATTAATGATATTCATTGCGCAAATGATTATATAATGATAATAATAATATTAATGGTAATGGAATGGTAATAATGATATTCATTGCGCTAATGATTATTATAATGATAATAATAATATTAATGGTAATGGTAATGGTAATAATGATATTCATTGCGCTAATGATTATTATAATGATAATAATAATATTAATGGTAATGGTAATGGTAATAATGATATTCATGTTGCTAATGATTATTATTATTATTATTATTATTGTTATTATAGTTGTTATTATTATTATGTTCGCTGTTATTATGATTATCCTTAACATTCTTATTGTTGTTATGATTGTTATCAGTATTCTTATTGTTATTATTATTATCATTGTCAATATTAACTTTATCATTACTATTATCCTTATATTATTATTATTATCATTATCACCAACCTTATCGTTGTTATAATTAGAATAACTTTTCCTATCATTATTAACATTGTTATTATTAAATATACATATAATACAAACATGCATATATATATATATATATATATATATATATATATATATATATTATATATATATATATATATATATATATATATATGTTATATATATATATATATATGTATTACAATATATTATATATTACGCATATCACACATATATTTATAAATATACATATATATATATATATTATAATATATATATATATATATATATATATATATATATATATACACACACACAAAACCTCGCATATGATTTCATGGCCCGGTTACTTGCAAGTGTTCGGCTGATAGCCATAAAGGGGCGTTCGGGGCGGCCTTTCCCTAAGCCTCGGCATTCGGGAGCCAAAGCCGGCCAATGCGGGTAAACGTTCTATTCCGGGAAAGACGTTTTATAAACATGAAGAAAATCTACCAGTGACGTAAGATTTTTTTATATGTATCTTTTTTTTTATTATATTTTTTTTTATTAAACATCTGTGTTTTGTTTATAATGATGCTTTGTTCGTTGTTTTTGTCTTGTGGTAAAGAATTGTCTTTATGGTAAGATGATGATAATGATAGCAGTTCCGTGGGTAATGATGCTGACGATGATAATGAAAATAAGGATGGTAATGATAACAAGTACTGTAGCAA
This sequence comes from Penaeus vannamei, assembly GCF_003789085.1. Lineage (NCBI taxonomy): Eukaryota > Metazoa > Arthropoda > Malacostraca > Decapoda > Penaeidae > Penaeus > Penaeus vannamei. The sequence goes on along the minus strand of NW_020868594.1, from coordinate 309,186 downwards.
TTATGAATGATAAGAATGATACGAATAATCCTCATAGCAACGAAGATAATTGTTTTAAATGTTTTTTATCATCATTGTTGTTATCATCATTATCGTTAGTGTCATTATTTTCATCATTATCATAGTGGTGATGTTAAATATACTATCATCGGTTATGATATAAATAACCAAGATACAAATAGATATCAAGATGATTATGACTGATAGAGAGGACAAGAATGACAATGATGATACTGACAATAATAATGAGAATCATAACAATAACTAACAATTACTGCAGCAATAGTCATGATAATGATAATGATAATAATATGGTTAATAATGATAATAATGAAATAATATAATAATATAGTAATAATTATGATAATGATGATAATGACAGTGATGTTTATGTTGATTGCAACAATAACAATAATAAGATAATAATTATAATAATAGTAACAACAACAATAACAATATTGATAATACTTGTTTGCATTGTTATTACTATTAGTATTATCTTTATTGTTATCATTATTACTGTTATTATCATTGATATTACCATTTTACTATTATTATTCTTGCCATTGTTATCATTCTCATTTCATTATTAGAATGATAATGATAACAACACTTATATTGATAATGACGATGATACTGTTGATAATGATAATGACAAAAAAGATCATGATAAGGATAAGAATTATCAATGATAACAATAAAAACAATAAGAAAAATTGTGCCAAAGATGATAGCAATATCAAAAACGTTATTGGTAACAAAGATGCAAATACGTTGTATTATCATTTTATCTTTATCATCATTATCAATACAATTATCAGGAATTTATCATCATCATTCTTACCGCTATTATCATGAGGCCCAAGATGGTATTCCTTCATGCACAAATATGGCGGACATTATTAGATCACGAGAAAAATATTTACCAGAGAGACCGCATTAAAGTGTCTGTTGTTCAGAACAGGAATCTTCTGGGAGGAAATTAGCATAATTGCGAACTAATATCACTGGGTATCTCCCTCGGGTATACCTTGAAGTTTATCGAGCAGCTCTGGTGGGACACGTATACGAACAAACATACATATACCAACTTATACACACATTATTCACCTTTCTAGTTTGGTAGTTAGCTAGTTATCCCTATACATCTGTTTCCCTCTCACTGTATCTCTCTCTGTATGCATGTAGCTGTCTATGTGTCTGTATTTGTGTCTGTCTCTCTGTGAAAGACACACGTACATACACAAGTATATACATTACGCGTAGTCCAAAGCATATACATATACAGTATAACGTGCACGTACATAGACGGAAGAGGTACCGAGGACGAGACCTCTGATATAGCTCCCAGATACCAAGGGTGAGTCCAGCTCTGCCGATGCTTATCATGTTTTCTTTGTTTATTTGAGTGTGTGAACGTATGGTAGTGTGTACGTGTGCGTGTTATGACATGCGTATATACATATACAGTGTGCCGGTGTACGTGATCTGAGCTCCCAGATACCGTCCAGCTCCCGACTTAGGCTGATTTGTGAAACGTATGGTGGTGTACGTGTGGTGGTTATGTTGACATGCGTGTGACCAGGAGCGAGTTTTTATTGCTTACACTACTGTATGTCTTGATTCGGTGATGTTATCATTGGTTATGATGATGAGTACCTGTGTATAACATGGTTTAACATGATGTACACTTTATGGCCATCAAAGGTTCCTTGTTCATAAAGAGCAGCCATAATTTTCTAATGCCTTCAGTACACGTAGGCGTTGTGTGTGTGTGTTGTGTGTGTGTGTGTGTGTTTGTGAATGTATGTGTGTGTGTGTGTGTGTGTGTGTGATGTGTGTGTGTGTGCGTGTTGTGTGTTGTGTGTGTGTGTGTGTGTGTGTGTTGGTTGTGTGTGTGTGTGTGTGTGTGTGTGTGTGTGTGTGTGTGCTGTGTGTGTGTGTGTGGTGTTGTGTGTGTGGTGACGTAAATGATATCATAAGCTAAATTATTTTAATGCTCAATGTCGCTAAGCAATATTTAAACTCCAATCACCCCCCCGATAAAACATAAAAAAACCCAAAAAACACTGAACACCAAAGAAAAAGACAATTTTCGTCTTACCTTTTGAGAATTTTTGGAATCTTGAACGTGACCGTTGACGATGCCATGACGGAATAGATATAAGTAAAAGTAAATCTTTAGTACGGATATTTCCTGGTATATTTTTTCTTTACACGTTCACCCCAGGCAAAAAATCTTTTAGCACAGTGCGGAGCCATTATTCACATCAAAGTGATAAATCCACGTAAACTTAGTCTCGAACTTAAGATAATGAAAGTTCAGTTTTTCTTTTCTATTTTCTTTTATTTTCCTTAATAATAATGTGATTTCTTGCCTCAACACTCTTTCTAGGTAATCTCAGATATTTCCTTTCTCAAATGTTCTGGACCATATAATTTAATATTTCTAAATGAGTCACGTTCCTTATCAGTTCACATACAATTTGATTCATGATTCATGGTATCTGAAACACCACAAGACATACATATTATAGAAGAAGAAGTGGTGAAAAAATAATAAGAAAAAGAAAAGAAAGTAAAAAGAAAAAGAAGAGAAATAAGTAGAATAATGATAAGAAAATATAGAGAAAAGACGAAACAAGAAGAAAAGAAAAAGAAGCCAAAGAAATAAGCGGAAATAAGTAAAATATTATAAACTCCGGAAATAAGCACCAACATTTTTCTGGATCTAACCCGGAAGTGTTGTAAACCACAATAAAAGTTATTGCATAATA
>NW_020868594.1:208653-211153 GCF_003789085.1 Penaeus vannamei | reverse complement strand
GGTGATTAGTGATCAAACGGAATATGCTATCCAAATTATTTGTATTTCTTATTATTCTTAATACCGTTATCATTGGTATAAGCGGAATATGCTATCCGAATTATTTGTATTTTTTTTTTATTATTCTTATTACCGTCTATCATTGGTATAAAGATAATTTGTACATTATAACTGATTTATTTGACTTACAACTGCTGAAAAATTTGTTAAAAGGTCTTGTAGAATGACACAATGAATATTCAACGAGAATGGCATAAATTTGATGAAAAGTCTAATTAATTCCCTGAACTTATCTTACTGTAAGTGGTCAAAGTAGCGCCATAGACTAATTGTATTCGCATGAGGAATAAATTCAGCGACACACTTTTTTCTCCATCATTTGTTTCTTTTTCTTCTTTGACTACGAAAGAGTATTATTAATGTTTACCTTGAAATACTCCTCTTGATTTTCTACCTGGCTATCAGAAAGAAGAAGAAGAAAAAGGAAAAGAAGAGAAAGACAGAAAACAAAAAATAATAAAAAACATAAAAAGGAAAGTGCTAACTATGAATAAGTATCAGTAATTTCTTCAACCTTTTTTTTATTCGTCTGACCTCGAAAGTTATCTATGACCTCCATCTATTTCTTCCGATCCCTGACTTACTTTCCCCGGTTTCCAATATCCAAGAAAGTCTCGCTCTCTCCAGATCTTTCGAATCCGTCGCCACTCCTCAGGAAACCACTTCATTATTCACATTTTCATTCATAAAAAAAAGTCCATAACCTTCGGAGAAAATGAGATCAAGGCCCACTCAACAACCCACGTAGGATTAATAATTATTCAATTTAAAGGCAACATGTTTCTCCCGATCGATTTTTTTCATTCTAAGGGAATATTTTAAGGCTGTTTCTCTCACTCCGTCTTAATGATCTAACGAGTAAAATTTATCGTAAATATATCTTGAATGAATGGAGGAAGAAAATTATTTGTTTAAAGCACAATTACTGCAACTGCGGCTTAATAGATTTAGTTTTTAATTCCATTTTAATTCCAATAATAGTTTCAAAGAGTGAATTCCATGTGCTACTGTCTTTGGAAGAATAAGGGAGAGGAAAGTGCCAGGGATGAAGTTTTTTAATGAATATAAAGGTGAAGGAGGAAATCAGTATTATAGCTTATGTCTTCTCCCATTCTATTCTCTCTCTCTTCATCGCTGTAATCTGTTTATCTCTCTCTGTCTATCTATGTGTCTGCCCATCCACCCCCTTCTCTCTCTCTGCTTGTCTGTCTCTGTCTCTCCCTCTCTCTCATTTCTCTCTTCTCTCTCTCTCTCTCTCTCTCTCTCTCTTCTCTCTCTCTCTCTCTCTCTCTCTCTCTCTCTCTCTCTCTCTCTCTCTCTCTCTTTCTCTTTTCTCTTTCTCTTCTCTTCTCCTTTTTCCTCTCTCTCTCTCTCTCTCTCTCTCTCTCTCTCTCTCTCTCTCTCTCTCCCCCCCCTCCCCTTCTAAAAATGTACTTGAAAATTAGGCATTCAGTCTGAGATACTTTTACCGCTAAACAAAAATAACATCAACCCAAACAGGAGGAAAAAAAAAAAAAAAAAAAAAAAAAAAAAAAAAAAAAAAAAAAAAAAAAAAAATATATATATATAATATATTATATATATATATATATATATATATATATATATATATATTATCTTAACATTTACACTGCCTAGACGACGCCGGTTGCTCGTCGGACCTGGAATCCAAAATGTGAACTGGAAGGTCGTGTTGGCAACAGTGGATTTTTGTAATGTCACTCTGCATTTGGCAACAATGACGTCACACAACGAAGCTGTGGAATTTGAGAAAGATTAAAGAGTCGAAGACATAAGCGCAACCTGTCTGTGGAATTCATTCATTCACTTTACAATATCTAGAATGCTTGACAGGCACTTGTATTTATATAATATATGCATGATATATTATATATGTAATAAATATATATAAATATATAATATGTATATATATACATATATATATATATATATATATATATATATATATATATACATATATATATATATATATTGCGGTGTTGTGTGGTGTGTGTGTGTGTGCTGTGTGAGTGTGTGGTGTGTGTGTGTGTATGTATGTGTGTAGTGTTATATATATGAATATATAAATATTATTTATATTATGTATACTATATATATTATTAATTATATTATATATATATATTATATAATATACATATATATATATATTACATATATAATATATCATATATAAAATGCATAATCTACATAGTATACACACACACACAAACACACACAGTCACACCACACACACATTATATTAATTATATATATATATAGATATATATACCTACTATATTATATCTATAATACTACTATATTATATATTATATATATGTATGCTTATTATTATTATATTATTATATATGATATTACACCTTATATATATACTTATATAATATATATATATATGTAGGTCTATACATATCATCTATATATC
>NW_020868594.1:180705-208553 GCF_003789085.1 Penaeus vannamei | reverse complement strand
TATCCTGAGCAGAAAGGAAATCCATCGGGAGAACCAGCTCGCTATCAGCTTCGGATCAAGTCTGACTCGTGCAATTGCTGACGTGGGGACGATGGTGAGTTCGGGATATGGCAACGTCATGGGGCCGCCGTGGTACATGTGACACCTCCTACACTATCACCATTGAAGGAATAGGCGAAAATTCGAACTGGCACCGAAATGGAGCCAAGTTTTGGCATCTGCCTTGATGTTACCATGAAATCTCCGGTGGGCATCGATATGGGGAACTCCATATTGTGAGCAAATCGGAACTCCTTCCCCAGGGTTTATGCTGCGCAGGCCACCTCGCCTTCGGCCAAATCCCAACTCGAACTGAAGCTCGATTCGAACCAACACCCAAGGAAAGCAAGACCCTCTGCGTCACAACGGCTTCGCGAACACTCGGACACCACAGCTTCACGAGGGGACATCTCTTGCGCCGACAGCCAAGCGTGAAGCCTCCTCGATGTGGGTCCCAGATCAGTCCCCGGCGGCGCCTCTTCACAAGTAGGACTCGGAGATATCGAAGTTGATCCTGGGCACCATACTTTCGTCGGCGCCAGGGCCTTCGGGAGTCACTATTCGCACTGCAGGACGGCCACCTGTGGGGGAGCGGGGACTTCATTTACGTATCATATGCAGCCAATTATAATCATAATGACCTAAAAGAGGATACAAACATTAATGATACCATTAGCAATCATTATGATTATAATAATAATCTGATCACATTACCAACAGTGATAAGAATAATAACTACATAAATAAATGTACTAAAGTAAGCTAGAACATTAAGCAATATCACGAAGAAATGTAGTGACAGTCACAAGGTGTAACTTGCATTTCCTGTAACAAGTTTCGAGTGCATATGTGCGCTAAGCTCCCCGAGGCCTTCCGGAGTGGCTAGTGTTACATATCACAAAGCATCTAACATACAACTACACATCCTAATTCACTTCAGACAATGAGTATTTGGTCCCACGTATTAAACGCCGCACATCAGCGAACAGCGTTGCCTGGTCACCTTATATAACGAAGCCATGAAGCAACTGGACCGGAAAAGTGAGACGTCATGGTAAGGAAATCGTGATAATTCTAGGGATTCGGTTTTGGTGCCAAATATGTGCTCAATAACAGCCGTTTGTTACTAGAGAAGACAATTTTAGGTTTTCAGGTTGTAGGTATGAAATTTACATTTATATGTAAATAGATGTGTGTGCATACGCAATACGCATTGATATATTATATGCAAGAGGTATTAGATTAGTATAATAGTAGGCAGTGCAAAGTGCAGAGCGGAAAGCATCTGCTATATAGTACTGGATTCCCCTTCTTTAGCAAACAAATAAATGTGCAGTAGGACCATATCCCAACTAACAGTAGTTCATGCATGTACGTGTGTGTCTATTAATAAGTATTTGTAGTGAAGATCGAGCTGCGAAAACGTGATGGTCGAATTTACCAGTTACTTACTACTACAATACAGCTCTATGTCCGCGCTAAATAATGGCTCTGTGTCTTTGTTTGACTCAGGAGGATCTGAGGAAAAAAGGGACAAGAACATGTGGAAAGTGCGGCGGAGAGGGGAGGGGTTGGGGCGGGGTGTGGGTAGGGAGGGAGGGTGGAGAGGTGTAGCTGGGGGAGGGGAGGGGAGGAGGGGTTGGAGAGGTGAGCTGGGGAGGGAGTGGTTGGGGGTGTGAGGGGTTGGGAGAGGAGAATGGTTAGGGAAGGGAGAGGTTGGAGAGGTATAGTTGGGGAAAGGAGTGGTTTGGGGAGGGGAGGTAGTGGTTGGGGGAAAGGAGGGGGTGAATGGGGAAGGGAGCATGGGGGAGAAGGGATTCCTTCCCAGCGAGAGGGGCGGTGTCTAGCTACGAAATAAAAATAGAACAGTGTGGTTCCGTTTGCACCAATAACTGTTTGGTGAAGGTTAAGTATTCAAATGTCTACATACCTACAAATGGCTTACAATTGTAAATGTTTTACAGCTGCAAATACCTGACAATCGAAATGCCCAAACAACTGCATATGCCTCACAATTGCAAATGTTTGACAGCAGATTCACACAAACACTGCAAACCAACAGCAAAACAACAACAACATGTGAATTACTGTGCACAACTTATTCTTCCTAATATTCTGTGCTTCTTGTTCTTAAGCATACATAAGGTACGTACACAGATACACAGGCATACATATACACACCAGTGAAAGAAAATTAAAATAAAAACATTGCAACTAGACACACAGACATACATATACACCCGAAAATATATTTCCGTTCATAGAATAGCAGTAATAATGAGAAAATAATAATAATACCAGGTTGTGAAAAAATAATTGATAAGTGTTAGAAAAACTAAGCTAAAAAAAATCGTGATAAAGACGAAAAATATAACAACGAACAAAAAACAATAGCTGATGAAAGACAAATTTTAAAAAATCATAACACAAAAGAACAAAAAAGAAATTCAGAAAACAAAAAGAACAAAAAAGAAATTCAGAAAACAAAAAGAATTGATCAGGAAATAAAAAAGGAAATGATAATAAAAAAAGTTCAGAAAACAAGAAAAAAATGATCAGAAAACAAAAAGAATTAATCAGAAAATAATAAAAATAAGGAAATGATTATAAAGAAGTTCAGAAAACAAAAAGAATTGATCAGAAACAACAAAAAAAAAAAAATCAGAAAATAATAAAAAGGAAATTATTATAAAAAAGTTCATATAATATATATATATATATTATTATATATATATATATATATATATATATAATATATATATATATATATATATATATTTATATATAATATATATATATATATATGTACACATGTATACATACATACATCTCTGTCTGTCTGTCTGTCTCTGTCTCTCTCTCTCTCTCTCTCTTTCTCTCTCTCTCTCTCTGTCTCTCTCTCTCTCTCTCTCTCTCTGTCTCTGTCTCTGTCTCTGTCTCTCTCTCTCTCTCTCTCTCTCTCTCTCTCTCTCTCTCTCTCTCTCTCTCTCTCTCTCTCTTCTCTCTCTCTCTCTCTCTCTCTCTCTCTCTCTCTCACTCTCACTCCTCACTCACTTTCTCTCTATTTATCTCTCACACTTACTCTCACTCTATCAATTTGTATATTTGCTTTTATTTTTGCTCTAGCTCTAACTCTCTCTCTCTTTATATATGTGTGTGTGTGTAAGATGAATAAATAACCTCTCCGATCGGGATTCGAACCCTCGTCATGGTTACAGGCAGGTAACTGCTCAGTAGTAGAGTATTCTTTTTACAGTTACCTGCCTGCAACGGCGGCGAGGGTTCGAATCCCGATCGGAAACTTATTTTGCGATAAGTAATGTGTTGTGTAATGACCAATAAATAATTATTTTCTGAAAAGATATTCACAAAAATAGAAGTCAGCTGAATGGCGGACGTTGCTAAAATAAAAAAACGTGTGAATGAAAAACCGGTTTCGTTTTCGGTATTTTTATTGTCGTACTTTGTTTAGGTGAGGCAAGACTCCTAACACAGGAGCGCACAGTACAGAGACCTCTTGTATAAATCCTGGTATAGATTATGAGGACAGGTCATCGTTATAAAGATAAGTGCTTAGTTGGTCGTCGTAGAGCTTGGTTAGGTCATTACGTCTCTTGTGTATGTTTTAACCGTATTTTGTCACATTTCACGTTGGTTTAATGGTGGTTATGTTGCAGTGGTCGGTTCGAAAGCTTTAGTTTGGACGCAAGATTACTGAAAGCAACATTGCGCATGCCCTCTTCTCTGATAATTCCATCACAATTTCTCCGTGAGGTGAATCATGACAGCTGCAATTCCCTATCATGTTAATATATCTGGAAAATAAATGGTTCAGGTGCGACTAGATTCAGGGAATAACTATTTTCCAGGAGTCACAAACTAGCCAAGGTACATTTCCCTTATCCCTTATAGGTAGTTCGAAGAGATCTGGTAGGTCCTATCGCCTCAGACTGGTCACAACAGGTCACAGGGAAAGTCACAACGGGGCAAACAGGTCACGGGGAAACATCGACTTCGAGAAGCAGATTGTCATGTCTTCCAAGATCACGAGGCACCTGATGTCATATGCCAAGGAGAACTCGTGTCAAGTTCATTAAGGGAATTCGTAGAGTCGTACAGGTCAGCTGATCTCCGGGTCTCTGGTCGTGTGCGAGTGAGAAGTCTTTGCGTCATAATCTCAATTCAGTCTTTGGGAAGGTTTTATATTACACGAGTTTATAAATATATCGTAATTCTGGATATTCTAATTCATTCTATTATTTCAATCTAGCTATAATGTTTTTTTTATACTATCATATTCTAGTTCACGAAATGATAATAATAATGACAAAAGGAAGACATTTCAAAATAAAAATAAGGTAGATCTAACTCCATATTTGATGAAATGAATATAAGTTCTTAAAAACTAAATTAGGGTTTTCGTTTTTCGTTTTTTGTGCAGGTTATAATCATAATCACAATAATCCATAACAAAAGAAAATGGAACTACTTTTCAGTTATAAAATGTTTGTTTATACATTTATATGTTTAGTTTTATGTCAATTTGTTTATTCGTGTGTGTGTGTGTGTGTGTGTGTGTGTGTGTGTGTGTGTGTGTGTGTGTGTGTGTGTGTGTGTGTGTGTGTGTGTGTGTGTGTGTGTGTGTGTGTGTGTGTGTGTGTGTGTGTGTGTGTGTGTGTGTGTGTGTGTGTGTGTGTGTGTGTGTGTGTGAGATGCAAACCACAATTCTTTTAATACACATGCATTAAATGTAATTTTCCACTGCTCTCCTCCACCAAGCTTGATTATGAATATATAACACAATTTTCTCCCTACTATAAAATGCTGAACTCTCAAAAAGAATGGCGTTATTCCTCCGATTCTGACATTATCTTGGGATCAACGAAGAGGTTGCTTTGTGATGGCTTGACAGCATCAGCTGATTCGCGACGGGCTGTGTGATGGCTACGTATCTTCCTCTTATTATTCCAAAGTAGATGTGGAACGATGTGCACAGCCTGGGACAAGTTATAAACCCTAACTGATTGTGGATGCATGTCCATGTTATTTCTATCGTATGTATGGTGTTTGTTTTGTATGTGTATTTCCTGTGTTGTCTTTCTTTCTTTTTTTTTTTACTTTTTTTAAAGAGTACTGTTATGGAAACTTTTTATTTATATGGTTGATCGCCGATCATGGTCGCGGCAGTTGTGGGCAGAGGCAATATCCTGGACATCCAACACAAACCAAATGGACACCGAAACATGTCCACATTTGGTCGCACTGTGGATTTGCCTCAAGGTCTTTCCCGCGGCATCACTCGGGTACCTGTTCCCAAGAGGGCGCTTCATGGGTCTTTGTGCAGCATTATTTCAGCAATCATTAAGCAGGTACCAGTCTGATGCCTCTTACATGACGTCAGACCTTGAAACGGGACTCCAGCACAACTCTCCGCCGCAACCACAAGGACTGCTCGTGTGGAGGCAGCAGAGAGTCAGATCACGAGCCCTGGTGCCGAAGATCCTGAGCAGAAAGGAAATCCATCGGGAGAACCAGCTCGCTATCAGCTTCGGATCAAGTCTGACTCGTGCAATTGCTGACGTGGGGACGATGGTGAGTTCGGGATATGGCAACGTCATAGGGCCGCCGTGGTACATGTGACACCTCCTACACTATCACCATTGAAGGAATAGGCGAAAATTCGAACTGGCACCGAAATGGAGCCAAGTTTTGGCATCTGCCTTGATGTTACCATGAAATCTCCGGTGGGCATCGATATGGGGAACTCCATATTGTGAGCAAATCGGAACTCCTTCCCCAGGGTTTATGCTGCGCAGGCCACCTCGCCTTCGGCCAAATCCCAACTCGAACTGAAGCTCGATTCGAACCAACACCCAAGGAAAGCAAGACCCTCTGCGTCACAACGGCTTCGCGAACACTCGGACACCACAGCTTCACGAGGGGACATCTCTTGGCGCCGACAGCCAAGCGTGAAGCCTCCTCGAAGTGGGTCCCAGATCAGTCCCCGGCGGCGCCTCTTCACAAGTAGGACTCGGAGATATCGAAGTTGATCCTGGGCACCATACTTTCGTCGGCGCCAGGGCCTTCGGGAGTCACTATTCGCACTGCAGGACGGCCACCTGTGGGGGGAGCAAAGGACTTTATTTACGTATCATATGCAGCTAATTATAATCATAATGGCCTAAAAGAGGATACAAACAATAATGATACCATTAGCAATCATTATGATTATAATAATAATCTGATCACATTACCAACAGTGATAAGAATAATAACTACAGAAATAAATGTACTAAAGTAGACTTGAACATTAAGCAATATCACGAAGAAATGCAGTGACAGTCATAAAGTGTACCTTGCATTTCCTGTAACAAGTTTCGAGTGCATATGTGCGCTAAGCTTACCGAGGCTTAGAGGTTAGTGTAACATATCACAAAGCATCTAACATACAACTACACATCGAAATTCACTTCAGACAATGAGTATTTGGTCCCACGTATTAAACGCCGCGCATCAGCGAACAGCGGTGCCTGGTCACCTTATATAACGAAGCCATGAAGCAACTGGACCGGAAAAGTGAGACGTCATGGTAAGGAAATCGTGATAATTCTAGGGATTCGGTTTTGGTGCCAAATATGTGCTCAATAACAGCCGTTTGTTACTAGAGAAGGCAGTTTAAGGTTTTCTCGTTATAGGTATGCAATTTACATTTATATGTATATAGATTTGTGTGTATACGCAATACGCATTGATATATATGTGGATTATATGCAAGAGGTATTGGATTAGTATAATACTAGGCAGTGCAAAGTGCAGAGCGGAAAGCATCTGCTATATAGTACTGGATTCCCCTTCTTTAGCAAACAAATGAATGTGCAGGAGGACCATATCCCAACTAACAGTAGTTCATGCATGTACGTGTGTGTCTATTAATAAGTATTTGTAGTGAAGATCGAGCTGCGAAAACGTGATGGTCGAATTTCCCTGTTACTTACTACTACAATACAGCTCTATGTCCGCGCTAAATAATGGCTCTGTGTCTTTGTTTGACTCAGGAGGATCTGAGGAAAAAAGGGACAAGAACATGTGGAAAGTGCGGCGGAGGGGAGGGGTTGGGGAGGGAGGGGTGGGGAGGGAGAGGGGTGGGGAGGGGAGGGAGGGGTTGGAGAGGTGTAGCTGGGGAGGGGAGAGGGTTGGGAGAGGAGAATGGTTGAGTGGAGGGTGTAGTTGGGGAAAGGAGGGGGTGAATGGGGAAGGGGAGGCATGGGGGAGAAGGGATTCCTTCCCAGCGAGAGGGGCGGTGTCTAGCTACGAAATAAACATAGAACAGTGTGGTTCCGTTTGCACCAATAACTGTTTGGTGAAAGTTAAGTATTCAAATGTCTACATACCTACAAATGGCTTACAATTGTAAATGTTTTACAGCTGCAAATACCTGACAATCGAAATGCCAAACAACTGCATATGCCTCACAATTGCAAATGTTTGACAGCAGATTCACACAAACACTGCAAACCAACAGCAAAACAACAACAACATGTGAATTACTGTGCACAACTTATTCTTCCTAATATTTTGTGTTTCTTGTTCTTAAGCATACATGAGGTACGTACACAGATACACACACGGACAGGCATACATATACACACCAGTGAAAGAAAATGATTTTTAAAAATTGCAACTAGACACACAGAAATACATATATATTCGACCTGCCACAGACAAATATCTCCATTCATAGAATAGTAATAGTAATGAAATAATAACAATAATAATACCAGGTTGTGAAAAAAATAAAATTTATAACAAAAATTTATTTTAAAAAACGTGATAAAGATGAAAGAAAAAATAACAACAAACGAAAGAAAACAATAGCAAATGAAAGAAGTCAAATTCTAAAAAATCATAACACAAAAAAATAAAAGAAATTATTCAGAAAACAAAAAGAATTGGTCAGAAAATGATCAGAAAACAAAAGAAAATGATCAAAAGGGGAAAGGATCATAAAAAAAATCAGAAAACAAAAAAATGATCAGAAAACAAAACAAAACAAAAAAAATGATCAGAAAATAATAAAAAAAAAAGGAAAATATTATAAAAAAAAGTTCAGAAAACAAGAAAAAAATGATCATAAAAAAGTTCAGAGAACAAAAATAATTGAACAGAAAACAAAAATAATTGATCATAAAATAATGAAAAAAAGGGGGAAACGATCATAAAAAGTTCAGAAAACAAAAATAATTGGTCAGAAACGAAGGGAAATCCCCCGAGGTCAACCTTGTCGGAGGCGCATCTGCTGGGTGGCGTCCACGGCGGTCACGTGGTTCTCCGCCGCCTGCTGCTCCCGGCTCCTGATGGCGGCCCGCTCCTGCAGCTTCAGTTTCAGGAGCCGGATCTTCTCCTCCTTCTGCGGGCGAGGACAAAAGTTTGGTGATTATTATTATTATTATTTATTATTATTATTATCTTTTTTTTTTGTGTGTGTGTTGATGATTATTATTGTTTATTATTATTTGTTTTTTCTTTTTCTTTTTTTTGCGTGCGTTTTCGCATTGATTGATATATCTATATTTTCGAGGTGATCTGGCTTGCAAATGGACTCTTTTTCTCTTTTTTATGCTTTTAATTCCCACTTCTATCACATCTACTCTCTTTTCCTGCTCTTCTCTCGTCTCTCACTTCTCTCACTCTTATCTCTCGTCTCGCTTTCTCTCATCTCTCATCTCTCGTCTCTCACTTCTCTCATCTCTCGTCTCTCTTTCTCTCACTTCTCTCATCTCTCGTCTCTCTTTCTCTCACTTCTCTCATCTCTCGTCTCTCTTTCTCACTCTCACCACACCGAGGATGTCACCTAAACTAATCCCTTATACCTCAAATCCCTTTGCCGAACCCCCTACAAGAGGATCGGAATCCCTCTCACCTCGGAGATGATCCTCTGCATCTCCTCGTTCTCCCGCAGAAGCTTCTGGTAGCGTTCCTCCTCCTCCTTGCTGGGCGCGCCGTCGACCGTCGACTCGGCTCGCTCCACGTGCCTCATGACTTCGACGATCTGCGAGGCGACTGTTTTATTAACACTAATATCATCGTTATCATTATCATCATATTTGCCAGTAGTATTTATCCAAATATCTCGCAGAAGACACAACACAACCCAAATACTCTACCTCAAAAAAAGGAAAATATAAGTCTATCAATAACAATACAAAAAACAACAAAAACAATAACAAAAAAATAATTAAAACAATAGAAATCAACAATAATAATAACAAACACAACAAACAATAACAAAAACAACAACAAAAACAAAACAAAGAGAAAAAAGCCCCCCAAAATACCCCACGCTCGCCCCGCCCACTCACCTTGGGCACGAAGACGAGAGCCATGGACAGGAAGCAGCAGAAGATGATGGCCAAGGACACGAAGGCAAAGGCGGCGTCTTGCTGCGAGGAGATGACCAGGGTGACGGGGGCGGTGATCAGGCACAGCACCACGACGTTGTAGATGCTCATGCCCACCTGCCGGGGGAGTGGGTAGGAGGGTAGTGACAGGGACGTGGGTATGGGGGAGAGAGACAGGGAGGTACTCGTAAACGGGGTTGTTTTGTGTTGCGCTGTGTGGGTTTTGTTGTTCTTGTGTGTCGTCGGGGTGGTTGCGTTTGTAGTTGTTGTTTCTGTTGGTGGTGTTGGTTTCATAAGTGATATCGTAAGTTTAAGTACTGTTATTATAATTTTTCTCTCTTACAGTTACTATTCTTCTCTCTCTCTCTCTCTCTCTCTCTCTCTCTCTCTCTCTCTCTCTCTCTCTCTCTCTCTCTCTCTCTCTCTATGTAAATATATATATGTATGTAGGTATGTACGTATGTATGTATGTGTATATGTATGTAGTATGTATCTATCTATCTGTATATATATCATTTCAACATACCAGTCTAGAATCGTTAATCTGCTTCAGCTTAACACTTCGAGTCTCGTAAGCCAAGAAGAGGCCGAAGATGAGCAGTAGCCCCTTGTAGCTGTAGAGCAGACCTTGGGAGAAATGGGCAGGTTGTTATTTTTTTTTATTTAGTCGCATGATAGTCAAAACATAAGTAATCTGATTTATTTATGTGGAAGATTCAAGATGAAGCTAAACTCTTAAACTCAATCACAATGTTGTGGTTAAAGATATTTCAACAGATCTTTCTCCTGCAACGATAATTGTAACTAGATGAATAAATAAAGAAATGAATAAATAAATCAGTAAAAAAAAAAAAGAAAAAAAATAGACCAAAGAATGAGAAAAACAAAAACAAAACACAAGCGCCCTCCTCACCCAGCCAGATGGTGTTGTGATGGCTCTCACAGTGTTCCAGTTCCGGCTTGATCTTGATGTCCTCGACGGTGTCACGGGGAACCTCCAGCGGGAAGACCTCGAGCGTCCTCTGCTGGGGGTCGACGCCCTGCCACACGCCCAGCACGATCACGTCGACGACCACGAAGCTCCCCACCATCACGTAGAGCTTCCAGGGCTCCACTCGCTGGCGGTCAAGAAAGGAGAGGGGTGTTAGCAAGGGTCCGCTTCTGTGAGGCGAAGGGATTGGGGGAGTGCGTTTGGGAGTGGGAGGACCTGGAGGAGGAGGGCGAAAGGGAAGGTTTTGGAGGGAGTTATCGGGTGTTGGGAGTGAAGGAGGAATGTCTCTGTGTGATATCACTAATATAAATAAAACGAGAACGGAAATTACATTAATTATATGTATAAAAAGATCACTAACTCCTCTTACTAAACTTTATAAAATTTGAATTTGCTGCCCTTTTTCGTAGCAAACAACTATTCCAATAATCAGTTCAATCATTTCCTCTAGCGTTTCATTTGCCTTTCTTAATATATCTAATATGGCATTTGAGTGATTATTATTATCTGTCTGACTAATTAAGCATCTTATCACTATTTATACAAACATACACATTAATGAATTTTGTTACATATTTAGAAACCCAATATCTGAGTTACATATTTAATGAGAAATTAAAAAGAAAAAAAAAAACATCTATGATACACCATAAATTAATAAATTAATATCTGCCACAAAATTCCGTAAGAAATACCTTAAGATGTCCAACAAAGGGAATTTAACCCCATTTGACATAACTTTTAATTAACAAAAACGATTCGATTCTTTCTTTCTCTTATACGAATCTAAAAGCTGTTTTTTGCTCCTACCAACAGTGGAACAGAGTAACTTGTGCAACTGACTTACTCTCTAAATGCACGTAATAAACTAAGATTTTTTTTTAATCTATAGAGACATTGAAAATTATGGACCACCTTCTTCAGGGGGATAAATATAAGAGCGAATTAACGTTGCATTTTCTGAATATAAGTCACAGCTTTAGAGTGTCACAGAAAATGCTAAAACTTGGAAATATAGGTATATAATTTTCACCTGTTATTTTTTAATGAAATCAAATATATTATATAAGTATTAGTACTTTCAGATAGTATAGCTAATCAAATTACTACAAGCCATCTGTTATAAAACTAAACTTTATTTTCTTTAACCATAAATTATTTATGGATTCTGAAGCCAAAATTACACAATCTAACCCATATTTTACACTACATTAAAATCATTTTTTGAAAATTCCGAGTCTCTACCTATATCAAAAGATTATCTTATTTTCCAATGGAGAAAGAAGAGAATTCCTACATATATATCAATACAAATGGATCTGTACATCTAAAATTTACGAAAAAAACTGTTCAACAGTGAATTTCTAAACGATACCATTTGGACAAAAAAAACAAATAAATTTACTATCTACATGGTTTTCATTCACAACATGCAATATTGGGTTATTATTTGTGCTAGCATTATATATAACTATTTTTCCTATAAATATTTGCAAAGTCAGTAAAGCTGCAACAAGTGCATTATCTCCTTCATGAAAAAGTGCCGAAAAAAGTGCTCTCACACACAAGTCTCACGTGTTTTGAAAATGTGCGTTTTATTCAATTTTTAAGTGCCGTTTCTCAAGCACATTCAGGTCAAAAGTGAATGCATTTTTACTTTTTTTTTTAATCCTGAGTGAAACATTCCGTAACATTAATGATAATGAAGCTCTCTATCATTATGAATATGAGGATAATGATAGTAAGAGAAGTAGTAGTACAGCTGCAACAGTAATAATAATTATAGAGACGACAAAAATGATGATGATGGCACTGCTGTTCAAGATGATGTGATTATAACTACAACAATAACAATAAATATTTACAATATCAATGATGAAATTATGATAAAATAATGATGAAAATGGTGATAAAAAAACAAAGATAATAATAATAATAATAAAAATAGTAACAATAATAATAATAATAATGATAATAATAATAATAACAATAATAATAATAATAACAATAATAATAATAATGATAATAATAATAATAACAATATAATAATATAATAATAATAATAATAATAATAATAATAATAATAATAATAATAATAATAATAATAATAATAATAATAATGATAACAATAATAATAAAAAAAATAATATTAATGATAATAATAATAAAAACAATAATACAAGTAACATTGATAAAGATTATGACGATGATGGTAATAAAGATAAAGAAAAATAATTAAATATAATAAGGTTAATGATGATAATAATGGTAGCTGAATATAATAATAACAATAATAATAATAATAATAATAATAATAATAACAATAATAACGATAATGATAATGATAATAATAATAATCATAATCATAATTATTGTAAAAATAATGACAATCTTAATGATTATGATAATTCAAATAGTGATAACAATAACAGTAATAATAACAATGATGATGTCACTGATCATGATAATGACGATAAATAATAATAATAAAGATAAGTACAATAATCATAATTAAGATAAAAACAATAATGATAATTCCAATCAGAATATGAAATGAATAATAATATAACGATAATGATAATAACAATGATAATAATATAATAATAATAATAATAATAATAATAATAATAATAATAATATAATAATAATGACAACATAAAATATAACACTAACAATAATAATAATAACAATAACAATAATAATAACAAATATAATAATAATAAACAATAATAATAATAACTACAACCAAAACAATAACAACAATAGTGCAAATAAATTCACGTGTTCTTAAAAAGTATATATATATATATATATATATATATATATATATATATATATATATATATATATATATATATATATATATATATATATATATATGACCAAACTTACTGCTGGTCTTAACCCCGCGGCCACGCAGAAATCTTGCAGTCTTTACACTTTACAGATATTTCAAACTCTTTTAAAAGGTTTTCGTATACACTTCAATGCTACTGTGTTAAGTCTATTATCAATACCATTATGGCTTTCTATCAATGGGAAAACATATTTTTACAAAAGAGGGATTTTAGTGCAACTTTCTAATTATTAACACAAATGAAAGCAAGTTGGAATGTTTATCAACAAGATTTAAATTTTTTGGGCTTACAGAATGTGTAAGGCAGTGCTTATGTGATTACGTTCGCGCGCGCGCGCGCACGTGTGTGTGCGTGTGTGTGTGTGTATGTGTGTGTGTGTGTGTGTGTGTGTGTGTGTGTGTGTGTGTGTGTGTGTGTGTGTGTGTGTGTGTGTGTGTGTGTGTGTGTGTGTGTGTGTGTGTCTGTGTGTGTCTGTGTGTGTCTATGTGTGTGTGTCTTGTGTGTGTGTCTATGTGTGTGTGTCTGTGTGTGTCTATGTGTGTGTGTCTGCGTCTGTGTGTGTGTGTGTGTGTCTGCGTCTGTGTGTGTGTGTGTCTGCGTCTGTGTGTGTGTGTGTGTCTGCGTCTGTGTGTTTGTGTCTGCGTCTGTGTGTATGTGTACGTCTGTGTGTATGTTTATGTATGCGTGTGTGTGTGTCTGCGTCTATGTGTATGTTTATGTGTGCGTCTGTGTATATTCATGTCTGTGTGTGTGCGCATTGGTGTGCGTCTGTGTCCATGTGCGCAGAGTGAAAGAGGGTGTGTGCGTCTGGCAAACCACTGTGTTGGGTGGTGCAAAATCACTGTTCACGCTTTCCATCAAATTACAAGAAAATGGAATCGGGGTGATAATGGCGCGCAACTTTTTATAAGAAGCTTCAAGCAATTTTACATACTAATGTCTCCCTTATTTCAGTCACAGAGAGAGAGAGAGAGAGAGAGAGAGAGAGAGAGAGAGAGAGAGAGAGAGAGAGAGAGAGAGAGAGAGAGAGAGAGAGAGAGAGAGAGAGAAAAGAGAAAGAGAAAGAGAAAGAGAAAGAGAAAGAGAAAGAGAAAGAGAAAGAGAAAGAGAAAGAGAAAGAGAAAGAGAAAGAGAAAGAGAGAAGAGAAAGAGAAAGAAGAGAAGAGAAAAGAGAAAGAGAAAGAGAGACAGAGACACAGAGAGAGAAACAGAGAGACAGAAACAGAGACGTTGACAAAAATGAATGTATAGAGAGACACCTTGAAGATCCTAAACAGGAAAAGGATACGTAAAAGAGGGAAACATGGAAACATTTGGCCAAATACAAGATACAACAACAGGAGAGAGGCGAGGCGAGAGACGGGAGGGGAGAGAATGAGAGGAAAGGCGAACGAGAGAAGAGGAACATTGAGAGAAGGACGGGCGGGAGAAAGGGAAGAAGAAGAATGAAAAACGTTAGAGTGAGAAAGAGAATGGGCGAACGAGAGAAGGAGAGAATATAGAGAAGGACGGACGGGAGAATGGGAGGAAGGGAGAACGAGAGAAGGAAAGAGCGAAGAAAGGAGAAAAATAAAAGACGCACGAATGAGAAAGAGAACACGGGGAACAAAGAAAAAAACCGAGAAAGAAAAAAAAATGAAAGACGCAAGAATGAGAAAGAGAACGGGGGGAAGAGGTAAAACGAGAGAAGAAAAGAGTGAGAAAGAAAGAAAAAAAATGAAAAACCCAAGAATGAGAAAGAGAACGGGGGAAGAGGTAAAAACGAGAGAAGCGAAGGAGAGACAGGAGAACGGGCGAAAGGGGCGTGAACAAAAGGAGTCTCGACCGCAGAAAGGGAAGAATGGTGTACCTGAACCGGCTGATGTCTCCTCCTGGTGAACTTGTGGCCCCGCCAAATCTTGGAGAACTTCGTAAAAAAAAGAATGCACGGGGAAGCGATAAGGTTACATGGTGAAGTGGATAAGGCTGGATAAGGGTGGATGGGAGGGGTGGGCTTGGCGGGGGGGAGGGGTGAGCGATAAGGTTACATGGAGAAGTGGATAAGGCTGGATAGGGGTGGATGGGAAGGGTGGGCTTGGCGGGGGGGGGGAGGGGGTGTGAGTGATAAGGTTACATGGAGAAGTGGATAAGCTGGATAAGGGTGGATGGGAAGGGTGGGCTTGGCGGGGGGGGGAGGGGGGGGAGCGATAAGGTTACATGGAGAAGTGGATAAGGGTGGATAGGGGTGGATGGAAAGGTGGGCTTGGCGGGGGGGGGAGGGTGTGAGCGATAAGGTTACATGGAGAAGTGGATAAGGGTGGGTTTGGAAGGGTGGATGGGACGGGTGGGCTAGGCGGGAGGGGGGGTGAGAGATAAGGTTACATGGAGAAGTGGATAAGGGTGGATAAGGGTGGATGGGACGGGTGGGCTTGACGGGGAGGGGTTTGTGGGCTAGTGGGGGGTGCTGGCAAGGTTGGGAGGTGGAGTGGATGTGAAGAATAAGGGAGGGAAGAGCTTAGGTGGATGAGGTGTATGTGGGGGGAACTTTGAATTCAGGTGGATGAGGTGTTGAATGGGGGAGCGATGAGCCATGTGGATGAGGTGAATGGGGTATTTTGAAGTCATGTGGAGGAGATGCTAAATGAGGGAACCTTTGAGGTATGTGAATGAGGTATTGAATAGGGAAGCGAAAAGGTCATGTGGATGAGATGGATGGTAGAGCGTTGAAGTCACGTGGATGAGATGAAGGGGGGAGCGAAGGGTAATGTGGATGAGGTTTAAATGGAGGACCTTTGCGGTATGTGAATGAGGTGTTACATGGGGAAGCGAAAAGGTCATGTATGTGGACGAGATGCATGGGGGAGCTTTTAGGTCATGTGGATGAGGTGTTGAATGGGGGAGGGGAAAGGTCATGTGGATGGGGTGGATAAGGCTTAGTGGGAACTCTCCAAGGACATGAAATCCTTAGGAAACGGTACTTTAACAAGAGCTGGGGGCGATCATACCGTCTTAAAAGTTACAGTGGATATGCGTTGTTTAATCTGATTAATTATTGTCGAGATTCATCCATGTCGCTACTGCTCGGCCTAGATGCTGCGAGATCACATATATTTTCTCGTTTAAAGATAACTGGGTCAAACACGATTGTATTTGTATCATAACAAATTGAGAACATTGCTAGTAAAATTATATAACGTTAGAAAATCAAGTCAAAGTTTAATCTAAAATTTGAATTAATACATATTTATTCAAAATAATCTTGAATGAAATCTATCCGCTATATTTCTTTTCTTCTGGACACTTGAACACTTTTTGAACACTTCTTTCCAAACGTCATACATGAAGTTAGATCCGTGAACTCGCCATGTCGAAACACACAGTCATCTCTATTGCTAAAATACATCTTTCCCCCACGACTTTCCCTCTTCGACCCCCCCCCCCCAAAAAAAGAAAAAAAACTACCTCTACCGATCACCGAATCTGTTCTCCCACCCCGGGACCCCTTCGAGAAGAACAACACCTACTTTGTTCTCCGTCTTGGTCTTGGTGGTGAGGCGATGCACCCGCCAGATCTTGGAGAACATGGCCCCGTAGGCGAGGGTGAAGCCGAGGGACAGGCACCACGCCCGCAGCCCGCACACGCTCGGGAACTTCTGCTCGCTCACGAACTGCCCGTCGAGGCCCAGCAGGAAGATGGAGCCCAGGCACAGGATGATGCCCACGAGGGTGATGTTGTTGCAGGCCGGTGGGACATCTGGATCAGCCTGGGGGGAGGGGGAAGGGGAGGGGGGTTGATTGCGCTGCTGGGATGTTTTTATTTTTTTTTATCTTTTGGTATGAGGACTATTGTTATTGTTTATATTTTTTCGATTGATTTTATACTTCGTTTTCTTCTCTCAGTTCCCATTTCTTTTGTATATATGTACAAATATGTGCGCGCATACACACACACACACACACACACACACACACACACACACACACACACACAACACACACACACACACACACACACACAACACACACACACACACACACAACCCCCCACACCCATACCCACACACACAACCCCACACACACCCACACCCCCACAACCCCCACCCCCACTCCACCCACACCACACCCACACCCACACCACACAACCCCATCCCACCCACTGAGCCACCCTCAAGACCTACCGCCTGTGCCGATACACGAAGGTGAAGACGAGCAGCAGCAGCGCCCACACGGCCCCCACGGCGCTGATGGTGCACATGCTGATGAAGAGACCCAGGGACACGGTCCTCAGCTGCGGGCGGACGATGGTGCGGTCGGGGGGCGCCTTGCCGTCTGCGCAGGAGAGAGGGACCCTCCTTCAGTGCGGGGTATTTCGTTGCAGGTGTTGTATTTGATACTGTTGTTGTTGTTGTTGTTTTTGTTTTTTGTTTTGTTTTTGTTTTTGTTGTTTTGTTTTTTGTTGTTTTTATTTTGTTTTTGTTGTTGTTTTGTTTTTGTTGTTTTTTGTTTTTGTTTTTGTTTTGTTGTTGTTACTGTTGTTGCTATTGTCATTATTGCTGTTAGTGTTATTATTGTTATCTTTCTCGTTATTATCATTACTATTTCCATTATTACTATAAGTATTATCATTATCGTCATTACTATGTTCGTCAATATCATTACCATATCATTATCATCTTTATCATGATCATTATTATTATTACTATCATTATTACCAATTATAGTTATTATTAATATTGATATTATTGTTATTATCATCATGATCATTATCACTATTATCAATATTATTATGCCATTATCATTATCATCAGTATCATTATTATTATCATTATTAATCATCATTATTACCATCATTATCATTTACTATCATCATCTTTATCATTATCATTTTTACTATCATCATCTTTATCATTATCATTAATATTATTATCCTCATTGTTTTATCATTACCAATATCATTTCCATTACTGTCATTATCATCTACCTCATTATCATTATGCCATTCACCATTACCATTAGTTACTAACGGCAGTACCACCATATTCACACCAATATCATCATTACCAACATCATCATTATCTTCATCAGCACCATAATTACCATCATTATTCTCCTTCTCCCACCTCCTTCTTCCCTCGAGGCTCACTTACCAACCCAGATCTCGACATTGTACCAGGTGAGGTTATCGGTCTGGCCGTCGAAGTAGCCGAGGATCTTGTACTTTCCGTCGATCATCTGTTCCACTTGTGTCCAGGCTATGCGGTCGCCGTCGGTGCTGAAGGCGACCCGACCCTGCGGAGTAATGGGAGGATTTAGGTGTGGTTTGCGTCGGATGGTTCGGTTGGCGTTGATGTCGCGTCGTCGGCTGAGCGGGTCACGGCGCGTCTGCTGAGCGGTTCGTGTCAAATGAACAGTTAACGTCAAGGTCGCGTCAAATGGACAATTAACAGCAAGGTTGCGCGTCAAGTCGCGTCACATAAACAATTAACGTCAAGGTCGCGTCACATGAACAATTAACGTCAAGGTCGCGTCAAATGAACAATTTACGTCAGGTTCACGTCAGCTCAGCTATTTACGTCAAGTTCACAACAACTGAACAATTTATGTCCTAATGACGCCAACTTAACAAAAAAATGACATGTTCACATTAACTGAACAATTTACGACAAGTTGACGTTAGTGGACAGTGTACTTGTAGCTTCTCTGCGATGAATTTTACACGTTTTAGTCGACTGTATGAAAGATAAGGAGACTCAAGTGGCTCATGACTGCGTGTGTGGGGAGTGGGTGCGTACGTGCCTGTGTGTAAGAAGACGAAGAAGATAAGAACCAGAATACGAAAACGAAAACGAAAAAAAACGAAAGAAAGACAAAAAAACAACAACAACACAACCCAACTCACCGAAACCCCAAGGAACTGCGTGGCGTTCATGGCGGAGTAGAGTTCGTCGGCGATCTCCTTGTTCGTGTACGTGAATTCCTCGATCGACATGTTCCTCGCTGCCAGCCTCTCCATGGTGCGGTTGAGTGCCAGTGCCACGCTCCACACGGCGTCGTAGGCCAGGGGGGCTTCCTGGGGGGGGAGAAGGAGGGGGAGAGGAGTTAGAGGGGATGGGAGAGAACGTGATGAGAGATGGGAAGGAGGAGTGAAGGGAGAAAGAGGAGGGAGGTAGAAGGAGAAGTAAAATAAAACGGGATTAGAGAAGGGGGAAGGTCAGGGATGGGAGAACGAAGGGGAAAGAAAATGAAGTAGAAGAAGAATAACGAAAGAAAGGAAGAAAGAAAACCAAAAGGAAAAAGAAGAAGCGAAGCGTTGAGACAGCAATCATGACGATCAGAATATACAGGAGAACGAGGAAGAAAGATAGTAGATGAAGAAGAAAAGTAATTCGAAATGAATAACAAAAGACAACTCTAATCAAAAGAAAAAAAGAGAAAATAACAACAACAAAAACACAAAATAAACGCAAGAAATAAGAAAAAAACAAGAAAAGAATGAGATCAGAAAGTCCCTCCGTACCTGGTATCCCACCGGCGTGCTCCCGTTCCTGTGGCCGTTGTCGATGAGCGCCTGGTTCAACCTCCGCCGGAAGTCTCCCACGGTCTAGAACACGAGGATCACGTGAACAAGTGAACAGAAAATGGAAGAAGAATACTTCACACATGAACAAGGGAACCGAAAAAGGAAAGAAGAATGCTTCACACATGAACAAATGAACAGAAAATGGAAGAATATTTCACACATGAACAAGTGAACAGAAAAATAATACTTCACATGAACAAGGAACATGAATACTTCACACATGAATGATGAACACATAAAAAGGAAGAAGAATACTTCACACATGAACAAGTGAACAGAAAAAGGAAGAATACTTCACACATGAACAAACAGAAAAAGAAGAATACTTCACACATGAACAAGAGAACAGAAAAAATCTTTTCTTTCTTTTTTTTTCTAAAAATCATGTTTCTTAGTACCACAAAAATAATTTCCAGTTTGCATGAAAAGGGAATCTGATTCCTTAAATCTCTTCAATAAATGACTGAAACCAACGTGGGGTCTGGTAGGAGTGTGTGTGTGTGTGTGTGTGTGTGTGTGTGTGTGTGTGTGTGTGTGTGTGTGTGTGTGTGTGTGTGTGTGTGTGTGTGTGTGTGTGGTGTGTGTGTGTGTGTGTGTGTGTGTGTGTGTGTGTGTGTGTGTGTGTCATAGATGTATGTACGTCGATACAGGTGTGTGTGGTATATAGGGTGTACGTGCGTTTGGGGGATGAGTTGATGTGCGAGCGTGTGTATGTATGTGTATATGTGTATGTGTGTGCGTGTGCGTGTGCGTGTGCGTGTGCGTGTGCGTGTGCGTGTGCGCGTTCAGCCCCTACCATGCCAGAGATCGTCCTCTCCATGTCCTTGTTCCACATCAGGGCCTCGGTGGTGAGGTGCCCCTCGGCCGCCAGGCGCATCTCCTCGCGGGTGCAGTTCAGCTCCTCCTCCTGAAGGTGCTGCTCGTACCAGCCGTCCTCGTACCAACCTGTGGAAAGCGGGGGTCGAAGTGACTTTCTGACGCTGGTCTGTGACGTGCCCCTCTTTCCCTTTCTAATTGGGGCTTGGGGTCTATTTTTTGTAGCTTACACATTGTACAGGAACCTTGTTATTTCTATATATTCTTCGCTATATACTCAAGGCATCCACTTGCTGAATAAATAATTTTTCTTTTTATTCGTCTACCCGTTTATCCCTCTCCCCCCTCCCTACCCCATTTCTACATACCACCCTCCCTCTTCCTCTTTCCCTTCCCCTACCCCCTCCCTCCCTCCCTTCTTTCTTCTTCCTTCCTTCCTTACTCTCGCCCTCCTACCCCCTCCCACCCTCCTCCTCCTCCCTTCCCTCCCCCCTCCCTCCCTCCTCCCATCCTCCCTCTCCCCTCCCTCCTCTCTCCCCTCCCCCCCTCCCTATCCCTCCCTCCTCCCTCCCAGACCACGCTTACCGATGAAGAACCAGACGTAGCTCTTGCCGTACAGCTTGTTCTTGAAGATCTCGCAGAGGACGCGCCGGGCGGCCACCACGTAGAAGAGGCCGACGATGATCCGGGCGTCCTGTCGCTTCAGGTTCCGCACGGCGTCCGTCGGGTCCGAGAGGAAGCTCTGGCGGGTCACGATCTCGATGCCGGCCTCCTTGCACCGAACCTCGAGGTCCTCCACCGTCTGCGGGCGTGAGGGGGGAGGAATAGAGAGTTGAGTGAAGATATGGGCGTCTTGAACGGGCAGTATAAAGTGTTTGTGGAGACACGTAAGTAAACGATGTTTCCTTTATAAAATTATTAGCATTATTATTATCGTCATCCTGAGTAGAAGCGGTAGATTAGTAGTAGGAGTAGGAGTAGTAGTAGTAGTAGTAGTAGTAGTAGTAGTAGTAGTAGTAGTAGTAGTAGTAGTAGTAGTAGTAGTAGTAGTAGTAGTAGTAGTAGTAGTAGTAGTAGTAAGTAGTAGTAGTAGTAATAGTAATAGTAATAGTAATAAGTAGTAATAATCATTTCATCATCATATCATATCATGTTCAACTCCCAACATCTCTCCAGAGACCCCACCGCCCCCCCGCACCCCGCACCCAGACACACACACAAGCCCTCACCGAGATGAACACTTCCTCGGCCTGCTGGAGGATGGCCACGCGCGCCCAGTCGTACTTCTGCATGATCTTGATCCTGAGCGGGTTGTGCACCGTGGCCGAGGGATGCGTGCGGAAGAAGGTCGGGAAGCGGTTCCTGTCGGCCAGCGCTGGGGAGCTCGACCCGTAGGAGAGCTGGAGGGGGAGGGAGGAAGGTGAGAGAGGGGGAGGGGGATGAGGAAGGTGGGGATGGGGGAGGGGGCGGGTGAGGAAGGGTGGATGGGGCGTGAGGAAGGGGAGAGGGGATGGGGAGGGGTGAAGAAGGAGGAGGGGGAAGGAAGGGAGGGATGGTGAAGAAGGGGGTGAGGAAGGGGGAGGGACGAAGAAAGGGAGGGGACGAAGAAAGGGGGAGGGTTGAGAATGGGGGGGGGGTGAGGAAGGTGGGATGGGGGGAAGGTGAGAGAGGTGGGAGGAGTGTGATGAAAGGGGAAGGGAGTGAGAAAGAGGGAGTGGGAGGAAGGGGAATGGTGTGGAAGGAAGAAGGGAGAGGCAGGTGGGAGGGAGGGAAGGGAAGGTTGTGAAAGGAAAGAGAGAGAGGAGGGATTAAAGGAAGAGGAGGATCAGTGGATAAAGGGGAGGGGGAGGCAAGGTGGAGGAGAAGAAGGGAGGAGGTTGGGGAAGGAAAGAGTGAAGGGGGTAAGAGGAGAAGGAAGAGGACGAGTGTAGGAAAAGGAGTAAGAAAACCAGAGTTATTTTTCAAAAATCTAAAAATATGAGACTTTTTAAACACAACAAATTTAATCATCCTCATCATTAATTAGTCTCAGGCAAGGAATCAAAACGCCCTTTAATCAAATTGTGCACGCCCTTTAATCAAATATGTGCACGCCTTAATCAAATATGTGTCAAATACGCCCTCTAATCAAATATGTGCACGCCCTTAATCAAATATGTAATCAAATATGTGCCGCCCTTAATCAAATATGTGCACGCCCTTAATCAAATATGTGCACGCCCTTTAATCAAATATGTGCACGCCTTTAATCAAATGTGCCACGCCTTTAATATATGTGCACGCCCTTTAATCAAATATGTGCACGCCCTTTAATCAAATATGTGTCAAATCAATATGTGCACGCCCTTGAATCAAATATGTGCACGCCTTAATCAAATATGTGCACGCCCTTTAATCAAATATGTGCACGCCCTTTAATCAAATATGTGCACGCCCTCTAATCAAATATGTGCGCCCTTTAATCAAATATGTGCACGCCTTTATCAAATATGTGCACGCCCTTAATCAAATATGTGCTCGCCTTTAATATAAGTGCACGCTGCACGCCCTTTAATCAAATATGTGCACGCCCTTTAATCAAATATGTGCACGCCCTTAATCAATATGTGCACGCCCTTTAATCAAATATGTGCACGTAATCAAATATGTGCACGCCCTTTAATCAAATATGTGCACGCCCTTTAATCAAATATTGCACGCGCCCTTTAATCAAATATGTGCACGCCCGTTAATCAAATATGTGCACGCCCTTTAATCAAATATGTGCACGCCCTTTAATCAAATATGTGCACGCCCGATCAAATATGTGCACGCCCTTAATCAAATACACGCCCTTTAATCAAATTGTGTGCACGGCCCTTAATCAAATATGTGCACGCCCTTTAATCCTTTACGCGCCCTTAATCAAATATGTGCCCTTAATCAAATATTGTGCACGCCTTTAATCAATAATGTGCACGCCCTTTAATCAAATAACGCCCGTTAATCAAATATGTGCCCGCCCTTTCAACTAAATATATACACGCCCCTGAATCCTCACCACCCACAGACCTTCCCCAAAACCACTCACACCCACACAAAACCACCCCACACCCACCCACAGACCTCTCCAAAACCCACCCACTCAACCCCCACCCCCTCCCCCACTCACCCACCCCCCAACATACCACAACCAAATTCCACATCTTTGCCGCTTCGCCGATGGTCGTGCTGACGGTGGAACAACCGCCAAGAAGCATCAGTTTCGTCGGTGGATTGTACAGCAGGTCGTACATCACCGCCGCTCCCAGGCCCGGTTCGCACTGCGGAGGGACGGAAGCGCGGTTGAATGTGAACAAATTGATTAAAAATGAACAAATAAATAAATTAAAATTTGAACAAATGGGTTAACTATGAACAAATAGATTAAACATAAACAAATAGAATAATTATGAATTAGATTAATTATAAACAAAGAGATTAAATATGAACAGCTAGATTAGATATGAACAATTAATTGGTTAAATGGGGTAAATATGAACAATTGGATTAATATGGGTTAAATGGGGTAAATATGAACAATTGGATTTAATATGGGTTAAAATGGGGTAAATATGAGCAGTTGGATTAATATGGGTTAAATGGGTTAAATATGATGAAATTGGTTAATTAACAAACTGATTAAATCTGAACAAATAGATTTATTATGAACAAAGGGATTAAATATGAACTATTTACTAAATATGAACAAGCAGTTTAAACATGAATGGATTAAATACGCAGAAACAAAAGACGCTCACTGGCGGGAAAACAAAAGACGAAACACACCAAAACAAATCGAAAAAAAAAACACTTCAAAAAACACTACCTAACCACCAACTCCGTAAAGAGCAAACCACACACAAAATAAACGTAAAAACCGCCCTTACCAGAGAATCATTCCACGCCAGGTTGAGTTTGTAGCCAGGAAGGAGATCCGGTCGATTGTTCACATCCTCCAGAGCCAGCATGGCGGCGGGTTGGCAGGCCTGAAGGGGAGGGAGGCACGGGTTTACTAAGTGAATTCGTGTGGAGAGGAAGATGGGAGTGTAATTAGTGTGTGGGGGGATGGGGATGGGGGTTGTGTGTGTGGGGGTGGGGGGGTTGTGAGGGGGATGGGGAGTGTAGGGGGGTTGTGTGTGGGGTGTGGGGTGGGGGTTGTGTGTGTGGGGGTGGGGGAGTGGGGTTGTGTGGGGGGTGGAGGGGTTGTGTGTGTGTGGGGGGGGGAGGGTTGTGTGTGTGGGGGTGTGGGGGGAGTGGTTGTGTGGGGGGGTGTGGGGGGGGTGTGGGGATGGGGGTTGTGTGTGGGGGGGGATGGGGGTGTTGTGTGTGAGGGGGGGGGGGTTGTGTGGTGGGGGGGGAGGGTTGTTGTGTGTGGGTTGTTGTGTGTGTGTGTGTGTGTGTGTGTGTGTGTGTGTGTGTGTGTGTGTGTTGTGTGTGTGTTGTGGTGTACATATATGCGTGTGTGCATAATATATAGATTGATGGATAGATAGATAGATAGTTATATGTATGCATAATACATATAAACATATATAAAAATATTCAATATATTTGATGTACATGATTCACAAGAAATATCATCTGGCTTTATTCATTATCTTTTATTCTCATCCTCCTTTACGTCCTCAGCTTCCGAACCCACAAAACACAACGGAACCCGCTCACACAACAGCTTCATTTGAATAGAAGCATTTGAATAACACAACACACCGGTCGCTCGGCCAACTCGAAGCATTTGAATAACACAACGGAAGCTCGCTTAAGCATGAATAACACAACGGAAAACTCGAAGCTCGCTCGCCAACTCGAAGCATTTGAATAACACAACGGAACCCGCTCGGCCAACTCGAAGCATTTGAATAACATTCGAATAACTCGAAGCATATGAATAACACAAAGGAACTCGCTTCGAAAAACTCATTTGAATAACACAACGGAACCCGCTCGAATAACTCGAAACATTGGAATATTCAAGCTCCGTTTCTGCCTCTAAGCTTGAGCCGCAATACCTCACGTATCCAGCGAACGAAATTTCCCCTTTAAAGCTTGGGACAATATGCTGCGGTGTCCACGTGTCTGGGTGAGGTTCCAGAACAACCTCCTGGCGTGGCATCAGCTATACGTAAGAGGTTTCGGCTGGAGTGCTTGTTTTGTGGAGAGAGAGAGAGAGAGAGAGAGAGAGAGAGAGAGAGAGAGAGAGAGAGAGAGAGAGAGAGAGAGAGAGAGAGAGAGAGAGAGAGAGAGAGAGAGATGTGAGCGAGAGAGGGAGAGAGATGGCGTGGGAGAAGAGAGAGAGATGAGAGCGGAGCGAGGCGAGAAAGCGAGAGAAGAGAGAGAGGAGAGAAGCGGAGAGAAAGAGAAGAGAGAATGAGAGCGAGAGAGCGAGAAAAGCGACGAGAGCGAGAGAGAAGCGAGAGAGAGAGAGAGAGAGATAAGAGAGAAAGAGACAAGAGAGAGAAAGAGAAAGGAGAGAGAGAGAGAGAGAGAGAGAGAGAAAGAGAGAGAGAGAGAGAGAGAGGAGAGAGAGAGGAGAAGAGCAGAAGAGAGAGAGAGAAGAGAAAGAGAAAGAGAAAGAGAAAGAGAGAGAAAAGAGAAAGAGAGAAAGAGAGAGAGAGGAGGGAGGAAGGGAGGTAGATAGAGATACGAGTTCATTTTTTGAACCACTAATCGCTCAGCTTCCCACGGCGCTCTCTATCTGGTCTAAAAATACGTTTCTTGTTTCTGTCACCGCAGACATGTATCAATTTCACATGCGTGTGTTTGTGTGTATGAAATAAATACATATAACCTCTTGTTCAAGCAGGGCAATATGGTAAAAAAGTTTCTCGCCTTTTCCCTTTCTCTCTCCCTCTCCCTTTTTAACTCCCTTTCTTTCTCCCTCTCCCTTTCTATTCCATCCCCCTCTCCCTCTTTCTCTCCTCCCTCTCTCCATCTTTCTCTTCTTCTCCGTCTCCCTCTCCCTCCGTGTGTGCGTGTGCCTCCCCCTTTCTTTCTCCCTTTCCCTCTCCCTCCCCCCCCCTCCCCCTTTCCTTCTCCTTCTCAATCTCGCTCTCCGTCTCCCCTTCCCTCCATGTGTGCGTGCGTGTGTGCGTGTGCGTGTGTGTGTGTGTGCGTGCCTGCGTGTGCGTATGCGTGTGTGTGCGTGTGCGTGTGTGCGTGCCTGCGTATGCGTGTGCGGTGCGTGTGTGTACGTCTGCGTATGCGCGTGTGTGTGCGTGTGCGATGGCCTCACCTGCCCCCCCTGCCACCCGCCGGAGCCTCGGATGGGGAAGATGCCCCCGATGTGCAGCAGCCGCTCCTCGCTGGCGGCCGCCCCCAGCACCGCCACCACGGCCGCCCACGCCCATGCAGACACCTGTGGATTATGGGGAAAAAAGAAAAGGGATTAGTTATGAATTGTTGTTATTATCATTATCATTATAATTACCATGGTCGTGATCGTGGTAGCCTATATATATATATATATATATATATATATATATATATAATATATATATATATATACAAGACCAATAATAATTATCATGATTATTTTATTATCATTACCTTCATTATTATTACCACTTTTATTGTTATTATCATTATTATTGTTGGCGTTGTTATGATTTAATTATCATCATTGTCATCATTATATTCATTATCATTATCACTATCATTATCATTACTATTGTTATTATCATTATCGTTATTATCATTTTTATCATCATTATCACTTATTATTATTATCACAAATATCATTATTATTATCATTATCATTATGATCATTTCATCAAATTATCATTATTGTTATTATATCCATATCATTACTATTACTATCAGTACTATTATCATTATTATCATTATCCTTATAATCTTGATCACTATCATAATCATTACTATTATCATAATTATCATTATCAACATTAGTAGTAGCAGTAGTAGTAGAAGCAGAAGTAATGACATCATTACTATTATTATCAACATTATCATTATCATTATTGTTATTAGTAGTAGTATCATCACTATTATCATCATAATCATCATTTTGTCACTGTCATTATTACTATTACTGTCATTATCATTATTTTCACAATCATTATCATTACCGCTATTATTAATATTACTATCATTATTATGATTATTATCATCGAATTATCATTATTATCATTATCACTATTGGTAGTTGT
>NW_020868594.1:170705-175705 GCF_003789085.1 Penaeus vannamei | reverse complement strand
TATATATTGTGTGTGTGTATGTATATATATATATATATATATATATATATATATATATATATATATATATATATATATATATATATATATATATATATATATATATATATATATATATATATCTATGTATATATACATATATACATATACATATATGTGTGTGTGTGTGAAGATAGATATTTGTATGCGGGTATGTATGAGTGTATGTATACATATGTAATTTTTCTAATTATTTCATGCATCATAAAGTGAAATGAAAGAAATGTTTTATTATTCAATTCTTATGAATCAGAACATGGGGAATTAAGCTTTTTGACTTAATTCATCTAATATCGATGAATGTATACCGATGGATAGATAGACTGAGAGAGAGAGAGAGAGAGAGAGAGAAGAGAGAGAGAGAGAGAGAGAGAGAGAGAGAGAGAGACAGAGACAGAGACAGAGACAGAGACAGAGACAGAGAGACAGACTGACAGACAGAGAGAGACAAGAGATACAGAGACATACAAAGACAAAGATAGCAAAAGAGAGAGGGGAAGGGAAAGACAGGGAGGAAGGTAACCAGACAGGTAGGTACGTTAAAAATAGATGATGGAAAGATTATAGAAAGGTGTGTGTCTACATATAAATATTTAGATAGATATAATATCACTCTTCCATATCATAATATGGAACAAAATAGCCGTCCGTTACTTGGTTACTGGTTTTATAAACAAACTTTGACTGAAAGACAATTGTGGTCCTTATGCTGCCTAGCCAAAGATCACACTTATGAGCCTGACGAGACTCGACCAACGTGTATCAGCTAGTGTTGACGCGACAGAGCTTAGACCTTACCCACCGTGGTCCCAGCCACAGAAGTAACCTCCAGTCAAACAATAAAAAGTTGCGGCAATGGCAACTTCTTAGCGTGGGCGGAGCGTGACCTGTCGACTCGCTACTACTGTACTAACCCGGAGGCAGGGGAACAACAGCTTGCTAAATTTTCTCGATTAAGGATTAAATCGCACTCGATCCTGCCTCTAATCGCTTGTAGTGTAATTAAAAGGGATCCCGTTCTCCGTTTGTTCTTCTATCTCGAGAATTTGAACAATCTCTCAGTTGAACCGAAATGATCATAATGATTACAAATTGAAGTGGCTTACATATATATATATATATATATATATATATATATATATATATATATATATATATATATATATATATATATATGAATGCATTCATGTACTGAATATGTTTGCTGATAACGTTTATTCTATTTCCTTCATTGCTTCCATTACTCTTAGCACCACTTTTGTTATCATTATCAATATTATTGTTTTTGTTGTTATTGATTATTATCATTATCATCATTATCACCGTTATTGTTGTTCTATCATTTTTTATTATTGCAACTATTATAACCATAACAAACTACATATCATAAATAAAAATAAATACCATGTTTCGAAAAGTATCATTATTATCATTGTTCGAATAGCAAGATATGGGCTCAAAGTTTTAGAGAAATAAAATATATGGTAGATAAATGTTGTTAAAATGAAACGTATTCATACATCAAGAATTTACTTTTCAATTCTTCATAAAACTTTATACTGTTTTTTATCTACTGACTGATTCATTGTTATTGCTATTATTTCTTGTATCCCCCCATTCGTCGTGTCGTTTCGTATTAAAGAAAAGAAAAGAAAAGAAAAAAAATGTAATGGTTAATGCTTAAAACAAACAAATGTGCTAAAACCTAAGGTCATACAGCTCCGTGGTAAAGTATTGTGTCGAAAAGGGTGAAAATGAGTTAACAGTTAGGATAAAATGTGTTATATGTCAAAGGGTGTACAACGCTACAGGATAATATGTTAGTGAAATGGGTAAAGAGGCGATAACAAATGGAGCACGGCGGGGATTAGTAAAAAAGGTAAGGGGATAAGGGCATAAAGTAATTAGGTCAAATGGAGATTACGCGTGTGTCTGGGACTGGAGAAGAACGCTGTAAGAGGAAAACTCCAAATGAGCTTTATGAAACAATCGACGGATAATAAAGATAGAGATTAGAGAAGTAGGAGAAGAAAAATCCAAAGAATTAGAAAAGGGAACAAGGGAAAGGTGGTAAAGTATCAGGAAGATTATCAGGAGGGGAAGAAGATCCGGGGTACACTGTTGCGACATAAGGGAGTCATGTGAGCAACCAGGTGGGAGCAGTAGGAAAAATGGGGAAAAGAAGGAATGATGTACATGGAGAAGAAGAGGATGAGATGTGTGTTGGGAGAGAGTGGGAGGAAGAAGATAGATAGCGGCAAATACTTTGAAAGAGGAGTAAGCAGTGGAAGGACGAGGCCGGGAAGAAGATGGGATGGTGTCGAGGGACCTAGTGTAGGGAGGACGACGATAAGGATGAATAGTAGTAATAAGGGAGGAGGAGGAAGAGGTGGATTCTGAGGGTTGAGTACTCACCTGGATGCCCGATTCGGAATGGGTAGAGTTGACGTGCTGTCAGTTCTACCCATTCCGATTGGGGTAATTTAGAAGAAAATTAACGGACAGCCACCTTATTTTGCTTCTAAATCCATTGTAACAAATGAAATTAAAATTATCACCCCCCTCCCTCCCTCAATCTGTCTGTCTGTCTGTCTCTGTGCGTGTGCGTGCGTGTGGTGTGCGTGTGCGTGTGCATGTGTAAAACAGCGCTTGTCAAAACTGCCTTCATTCGAGGTATTCAAGAAAACTAGTTGTTCCTGGTCCATGGTTAATAAATGTGCTAGACATCAAAGGTCATATAACACTATGGTAAAGTATTGTGGCGAAAAGGTTAAAAATGAATTAATGATTAGGATAAAATGTGTTTGATGTCAAACTGCACACTGCTTTTAAACTATTTTTTTTACTTCCCTTTAGTTCTGCAGTTTAATTTTCAAATAAAACTCTAAAACTTACATCATTATCAAAATAAAACCTATCAGTTTATTTTTATTTTAAGAATGAAAGACTAAATCTTCTAAACAACATATAAAGTACTGCACTTAAAAAAATATTTGAAAACATATTTTTGGAGGCACTGGGGGAAAGTGCCAGACGCTATTTGCATCTTGAAAAGCGTTCTGGTGAGCCCTTACAGCAAGAGTAAACATTAATTACTTCAAAATAATGACAGTATCACTACCTATGCTATTTATTATTACCATTCATAATGTACATGATGATTGTTGGTAATAACTTGTAAAAAAAAAAAAATAAATGGTAATGGAAATGACAGATACTGTATTATTAACACAATCACTGACCTGTATCATTATCATAAGAACTATATCAATACCAAATTATGCAACTTTAATCTAAAACAAAGTATAATAATAACACTGGTTCTAACATCTCAATGATAACTCTTCCCTTATTAGTAATGAAGCCGCCAGTGCCAGTTACCCACACCCAAAAAATGTGTCACTCCCAGCACGAAAAAAACGACAGCCATAATAACTCTTGCCTTAATAATGAAACCCAAGAATGAAAAATGTACCACTCCCAACATGACGACTGGTAGGGGTTATATGGAGGCAGACTTCCTGAAAAGCAGAAACACAAGGCATGTAAGGAAGCAATTTATTGGCGATTTTGTTTCAGGTGAAAGCCAAAGGTTACTACACAATCTTTGATGAAAAAAAGGGTTCAGGACATGACATTTGGACCAATAAGATGAAAAGTATTAATAACAATGAAAAGACTCCATTTATGAACTGACCAGAGATAACAGCTGCAAAATGTAACTGTGCCAAAAGAATCACAGACAGCGTAAGGTTTTGCTTGGGCAAATGGAATATACACAGAAGTAATAAATTCAGATATGATGTAATCATTCTTTTATTGCTTACCAAGCTAGAAATAAGTGAAGCAATACATTTCATTATTCTCATAATCGAGAGATGTGGAATGCTGTGAAAAAACACTATTGTACTATTAAGTCTAATCAGAAATGTTACAAATACCATTATTTCACTTTCTGACACATAATATACATGTGTGCATGATGACTATACATATGGTATAACTAAGCCTATCTCTGGTAATGAATGATATGATAAGAAAATGACCTATAATAAAATCCCTTGTTAGCAAATGAACCAAACTGTTTTGACAAAACTTGAGAGCATTAAATAAATCTTTACATACTAAGACTTGCTTACACAACCTCTTATGCTTTTTTTCATAATTATGTATTTTAGCATATATTTGCAACTAGTATGATCCTGAATATACAGTTATAAAACAAAATGGAAAAACACATTACTGTTTGTATTCAAAATAGAAAAGACATGAAAATAAAATAAATACATACATCTAACCCTGACATGAAAAATTGAAAAATAAACAAAATTTCTCCAATATTTTCTCAAGAATAATAAGGATTGCGATGAACAGCATTCAATATTATACAGTACAATACATGCGGACAAATTCAGAGATGATTTATGACAGGTGAAAATCCAAGGATACAGTCAGGCCTACATAAAAAAAAAAAAAAAAAAAAAAAAAAAAAAAACATATAACTGATACCTTTTCAGGTAAAAAGAGAAAAAAAATGTTTTGTAGTAATATATATTTGATACAAAGGCAATAATTATGGAAAGGGATAATCTGTATATGAAAAGACAAAAAAAAATCAAAAATGCACATTTCAGACTCAAGATAAGGTTACTACTATGATAATCACTTAACCTATTTTCACAAAATATTTACTATGATAGTATCACCAGCAGTCACATAATGGGGAGTATTCATATCAATCTGAATAGATTGATTTCAATGAGTTCCTAAGAATAAATATCATGAGCCTTTCTTTAAGATTCTTAATAATTTCTTTAAAATGTATAATAGCCTCTTTGTGATATTTCTTGACCATAATTTTGTATAAAGCATACAAAATAAAATAGTGAATAATCTAAACACAGTTTTATCACATTGCAATTTTACACGTAAGAAAATATTCAACAATAAAACCGTTTTGA
>NW_020868594.1:143205-165705 GCF_003789085.1 Penaeus vannamei | reverse complement strand
AGAGGCAAATGGGGAGAGGGGAGGAAGGAAAGGAAAAGGGAAGGGGGAAAGGCAAAAAGGGGAGAGGGGAGACAGGGAAGGGGAGAGGGGAAAGAGGAGAGGGAAGGGAGGGAGAAGAGAGGAGACAAAAACCTAACTTATTAGGCAGAATTTGTATAGATACAGACAACAGTGTACTAGATCAAGCTCAAAGAAGGAAATTTCACAAGTCATATTTGACAAGTTCATATCCAAACGGCAGCACCTTACATCAATCTTTTCTATGTAATGCTGGCTAGACACAATAGGTATTCCCTAAAAACAAAACACTAAGGTATGATGTATCACTAAGGTAATGCTCCTATATTTAGTACATTTTCTTCCATGCCATACTACTATTTATCAGACAATTACATATAAAGATCAAGTAATCCCGAGACCAGGTAAATTGTCTCCTTCACTCATCAATTTTTGTATAACAATTGCTAAGCATTACACTTTTTAGCAGAAAATATTTTGTACAAGTAATGTCTATCTGAAATGATCTGAGCCCCACCCCAAAAAAGATCTGGTAACCATCTACGTCTGTTGTTTCATTAACTGTTATCATTTATCAGTTGCCACAGTACCTAAGTCCCAGTAGATAGACAGTAGATAGACAAATTGATTGGGCAATAAATGTACAGATATTAAGGCTGATAAAAAGATATATATATATGTATATATAAAAGATCTATGTGACACGAAAGCTTACAAATTTTCCTTTGTAATACATATGTATTTGAATTTTTGTTGTGTGTGTGTGTGTGCGTGTGTGTGTGTGCGTGTGTGTGTGTGTGTGTGTGCGTGTGTGTGTGTGTATTGTGTGTGTGTGTATGTGTGTGTGTGTGCATGTGCGAATGTGTGTATGTGCGTGTGTTGTGTGTGTATGTGTGTGTGTGTGTGTGTGTGTGTGTGTGTGTGTGTGTGTGTGTGTGTGTGTGTGTGTGTGTGTGTGTGTGTGTGTGTGTGTGTGTGTGTGTGTGTGTGTGTGTGTGTGTGTGTGTGTGTGTGTGTGTGTACATGTACACAGGTATATATGTACGACCATTTGTATGTATGTAACAATTTACATACTAAAGTAACTGGAGATGAACTGCTAACCATTAATTCCACATGTGCAGATCAGGTTTCAAACGATTTAAATCAATAATCTGCCGAATTCATAAAATAAAATCTTCCTGGTCCTAACATGGTCTATAAATGCAGTTCATGTCACCGAGAACGGGAGCACAATAATAGAGGTAATTCAATCTCAGTATCTATTATCCATAATTATATCATAATTTACAAGATCACTATTATGTCTACTTGTCCTTTCCTTTCTCTCCTATTTTTCTTCCCTTTTTGCTTTTTACAATTTATTTTGTTTTGTTTTTTGCACCAAAATAATTTAAATAGATGCCTAGGACTGCAATTTCTATGGATTCATCAAACGCTGTTGCTTTTTATATTCTCCTTGAAGCTCCTTCAAGTTGGCCTCTAGAGTAGCTACTGCATCATATCGATTTGCTTCCCTGTGGAGGAAAACAGGTCCAGTTACAGCGACAATTACAGTGTAAATATCATGAATTGGCCTACATTCCTTGTTTAACCCTATCATCCATGATGGCAAAAATACATGCTAAGCTCATATAAATTTGGTTTATTAATTGTGTTTGCACAGAGATGGCTCCTTAAGTGCTTGGACACCAAGGAGTCAATCATTAGTCCTACCTATCTCACCTATTTCCCCTTTTGCTTGATTTTCAGAGAATCTTTTTTACTATCTTGTTATTTTCATTGTTATTAGTACTCAATATAATCACGATGTCTATAATAATAATAACTGTATCAATATCAACAGTATTAGAAGCAAAACAAATTGCATATTCAAGGAATGGGGAAATCAGGCACAGTCATTAAAGCCTACTAATTGACTCCATGGTGGCTGAACTCTCATGGAGCTTTCTGCGTACAACATAATTAATTTTAACCACAGTGGACAGTTCATACACCTAGGGCAAATGGTTTATTATGAAATAAATTTCTTTTAAATGTAAGTAAATTATTCCTGATAATAAAAACACAAAGGAAATCAAATGACAAGCCCAGAAACATTCGGACTATATGTAAGTAATGTATCCTCACCTTGCCTGCTTTATATAATTCCTAAGATTGTTCATCTGCTGAATCATGGGATCATCAGTCTCTGTTACATTTGGAGGACAGAGATTTGGGCCCCAGCCTGTGTCAACAACAACCTGAGAGAAAATTGAATATGCACAGTGTCAAGTACGCATAAATGTCTAGTATCTAAGGACAAATTGGTCAATTAGGATTCCTTAATAAATAACATTCACTTACTAAATCATTCTTCAATTAAAATGTCTTTACACAATGGGAATCTTTGTTCTATTTTAGCTTTTACCTTTAGAACATCTAAAATACTCATGTGGCTTATCGTAATCAAGCACAAAATAGAGAGAAAAAAAATCCCTAAATGAACAAGATTTCTAAAAAACCAAACTCACTTCATCTGATTGTTTTTTTCTGCTAGTGGAGAAGGACACTGGTGTACTGCTGCTTGATCTGCTTGGGGTGTTACTACTGCTTGACCGGTTTGGGGTTGTTCTTGGTGAGTCTTTGCTCTCTTTGTCCCTACGTCGAAGGATCTCGCTTGCTCTCTCCTCTGCCTGCCGCATTGCTTCTTTTTCAGCTGCCAGTCTTGCCTCTGCTTCCAACCTGATCAGAATGATAGTAATGCTGAGTTTTACAGAGCTGATTATGAGGAAGAATGCAATTATATTTTCTTTCTTTTATTGCTCAAATGAAGAAAACTGATATAATAAATAAGAAGAAAGGCAAAGAATAAAGTGAACACTTTCTGCAATCTTTATCTTGTTGATTTTCTTATCACAATTCCTTTTGTGCATTCAATCCTATACACAAACCATAAACAATTGAATCTCCAAAAATGTCCCACAAACCTTCTCCTCTCTTGGGTCTCCTTTAGCTCATGAAAGGTGGGTAATTTTGGAAGGCTTAGAATATGTTCTTTAAGGAACCCAGATGATGTTGAAAATATCCTTCTCTGTAGGAGCTCCTGCCGTGCTCCCAGAGGGATGCTGCTAGCAGCCCCATCAGTAACATCTTGGCTACCTATCCCAAGGTTGCGGATCTTCTGAGCCATGGAGTTCAAATTGTCACCAGTCTTAAGGATCTTCATTCTCAGCTCCTCAGCATCT
Source organism: Penaeus vannamei (assembly GCF_003789085.1). Classification (NCBI taxonomy): domain Eukaryota; kingdom Metazoa; phylum Arthropoda; class Malacostraca; order Decapoda; family Penaeidae; genus Penaeus; species Penaeus vannamei. Next base: position 162,460 of record NW_020868594.1, on the reverse strand, counting down.
TGCAGATTGTATGTAGTTTCTCCTGCACTAAATGGACAAGGACAAAAAAATGATTACATCACACACAATTACAATTTCTTGCTGTTACTATGAGATTGGAAAAAAACTAATATTAGTAACTTGGATATCTCATCAGCAGAATGAACGCATAATCTTTTAAACTTGGTAATAATTAGTTGAAGTAATGAATATAAATATGATCCAGATGACGTTACAGTCCTGTCATAGAAAATTCTGGGTTGAGGGCCGGGTGATGTGAATATACCGTCATTTGATAAAATGGCCGCGGCCCAGATGATGTGAATTTGCTGTCATGAATGAAGGCCAGGGTGACGGAAGAGACTCGCCACAAGTGTACAAACCTCTTGGAGTGTGATTTAACTCATTTGGCACTTATAAGGGGGTTTTAGCATTATTCCCATCAATAAACGAATGTGGGATGTAGCGTGCATAAGCAGTGACAGGAAGAGCAACGACTCCAGGGAGGACGCCATTTCTATACTGTGACTCGTGGCACAGGTTGTATTATGGAAAACTGAAAATTATGAAAAACTTAGATATGTGACACAAAAAAACAAATGTTCCATATATACTACATTGAGAGATGATATGGAGTCTGTGCAATGAAAATAAGCTATTTCCATCAGGATAAAGCAAATCAAAAAACAAATACGGACATTGAAAAATAGCAAAAAAGCTAAAAAGGGTTACACAAAATAACTTTGCAAAAGGGAGGCATAGAGTCTTGTCACTGCTCATGGGTATTTGCATGCACCTGCACTAATGTTGGCAAATTATGTAACCCAATACCTGTATTTTCGGAACCATGATTTTCATGACACAACCATATCCAATGCGTTAACACCTATTTTTAACTAGAAGCACTCAGAGAGTGCATACCACCACCAAGCCAAAAAGGTTGCTGATGCAGTAAAAATATTCACACTTAAAGAACTATACTAAAATCACCTTTGATAAGTATAAAGGTGACATCTGTAAACATGAACTCCACGGCAGAGGCAAGGCACTAGGGGTAATGATACAATCATCTTAAAAATTCCTGCATCTGGATCATGATTTGGATCACCACCAAAATTTATTGAAATCTAAGTTAGGCTAAGGACAACCTCTGGTAAAATTAAATTCTGTTTATAACTTTTTGAGTTATCCTACTAAAGAACAAACAAATAACATCCCAATAGACACCAAAATTTAATGAATCTAAGTTAGGCTAAGACACACATTTGGTAAAATTTTCATAAAAATCTATTCATAACTCTTGAGTCATCCTGCTAACCAACTAACCAACAAACAAACCAACGTGACCAAAAACATAACCTCCTTGACAGAGGTATCTGATGCCACTAAAACAATCAATCTCCAAATTCTTTGCACTTATTGGGTTACTGGAAATAACAATATCAATTTACTAACACATCTTTGAATAAAGATTATGACCCTTACCTTAATGATTCTGCCATCTGAACATACTGGGGTAGAAGTCTCTCCAATAATGATCGATATTCCATAAGTTTTTCATAGTAGAGGGATAACGTTGGCTTTGATGTCCGTTGTTCCACTTGGTTGTCTCGTGCTTGTAGTCTCTGGAGGGGTAGAAACAAATATTATCTCCAAAGCTATCAGTAAATGTATTCTTGTTGCTTTCTAATGAATAATATTGAATTACTAAAATAAATCCAAGGGCAGTTCATTCCACCTACAGATAGTTCCGTGTCTAATTTTTTATTCAAAAGACAGTGTTCCAGCATATTCATCTAATTTTTCTATTCTTTTAATGCTCCGTTCCAAACTTACAACCTTGTCCCCCTCTTCTTTATTATGCACCTAACCAAAAACCAAATATTCAAACTAGCTTAATTGCACAATACACATGGCATCCTTCAACTATCTATCTAACATCTACAAATATATAATCACACAATACACATGCTATCCTTCAACTATCCATCCAGCATCACCAAAAATATAAGACACCTACCACCATACAGTGCCGACAGACGCGGAAGTGCTGCTCACTGGTCATGGAGTCCATCACTGACAGGAGGGAATTAAGGGACCCTTGCGAACCGGAGCGACGCAGACCAGAAATGCCGGCAAGGAAAGAGGTCATGAGAGGCCCACCACTGCTACTGCTGCTGCTGGTGGTGGCTACCGTGGTCATTTGATTCACATTCCCCTGGTGAACTGGACTAACAAGTTTTTCTGCATGAAGATATACATAGTGGAGCTGAATATCAAACGCTTAAGTTTATCTTCAGAGATCACTCGTGGGAGGGAATGAAGGAAAGGAGGGACGGAAGGAAGGGAGGAGGGAGGGAAGGAGGGAGGGAGAAGGAGACGGAGAGGGGATATGGAGAGGGGAGAGGGAGACAGAGAGGGAGACGAAGAGGGAGACAGAGAGAGAGGGAGAGGGAGACAGAGAGAGAGACGAAGAGGGAGACAGAGAGAGAGATGGAGAGAGAGATGTGGGAGGGGGGGAGACAGAGACAGAGAGAGATAGAGATAGAGACAGTGATAGACAGAGAGAGAGAGAAGAGAGAGAGAGAGAGAGAGAGAGAGAGAGAGAGAGAGAGAGAGAGAGAGAGAGAGAGAGAGAGAGAGAGAGAGAGAGAGAGAGAGAGAGAGAGAGAGAGACAGAGAGAGAGAGAGAGAGAGAGAGAGAGAGAGAGAGAGAGAGAGAGAGAGAGAGAGAGAGAGAGAGAGAGAGAGAGAGAGAGAAGAGAGAGAGAGAGAGAGAGAGAGAGAGAGAGAGAAGAGAGACAGAGAGAGACAGAGAGAGACAGAGAGAGACAGAGAGAAGAGAGAGAGAGAGAGAGAGAGAGAGAGAGAGAGAGAGAGAGAGGAGAGAGAGAGAGAGAGAGAGGAGAGAGAGAGAGAGAGAGAGAGAGAGAGAGAGAGAGAGAGAGAGAGAGAGAGAGAGAGACAGAGAGAGAGAGAGAGATAGACAGGAAGAGAACAGAGGACTGAGGCCTGATGCAGAGAGAGAGGTGAATAACAGGTAACAACTCGGACTGATGCAATTCCACCATAAAGCAAGACAAGGATGGTGTAAATAGCAGACACAGGTTTGAGGGTGAGGGAACAAGAGACTACAGTGTCTGGAAAAGGCTGGATAAATGGGATGCCAAAGTAAAACTAAATGGGTATTGCCCTATTAGGCATGAGTTGAGGTGGGTGCATTGTTGCTTGACTGCCATGTGGTGCGGTGGTGCTTAAATAACGTGTTGTGATGAATATATGGGACAGGGTATGATTTTTAAGGATGGCTGGAATAGTGAGAAATAATAAATCATACAAAATAAATATAAAGAATATTATTTATATTCAAATTTTCTAGAAACAGGAAAACATTTTAAACCATCAAAAAGATAAGGACTAGGCAAACAGAAATAAATAAAAGTGTAGGATAGGAATAACAGGCCAACAGTCGAGATACAATTTGTAATATTCATAACAAAACAAAATGGAGAGGCATATCACTCGGATTTCTGATACATGGCTAAAATAGAAATGAGAGTGAGAGTGAGATCGAGAAGATAGTATAACTTAAGGCTGCACTTACTTGCATAATCAAATGTCAAGAATTCTGAGCATTCATCACACATAATGCCTCCACACAACCTACTAATAGAATTGAATACGACGTCGAGCATATATATTAAATGTTCTGATGACCACAATATAATAAATTTGTGGTATGCATATAAATTATAGGATATATAATCTCTATTGTTACTATCAGTACTACCACATTCACTTAAATACTCGTTTTCATGGGCTGCAAGAAAAGGAGGGCACATCACATATATACAATTATTACAGTTAAATATTTAATCTATATCGTATATATTATATATATATTTCAATATTTATATTTCTCTTTTAATTATAATCTAGATAATATTTACTATTGTAAGTATATTAATTTCAATATAATATTATTAATATATATTAATACTAATATATATATTAATATATTATATTATATATATATATATATATTATATATATTATATATTAAATTATTATTTCATTTTTCTTTAATGTAATACATTTTACATGATCATTATCGTTAATACTCTTATTATTGATTTAATATCATAAAATGTGTATGCAACAAATGTATTTTATAACATTTACTTCTTTGATATATGCAAGTACCTATCAATTTATTAAATTCGCATAAACCTTTAATCGGAGCTTGTTACAGAGTTATTCATCTTTTTGCGATTAATTAACTGTTCTCTAAGTAATTTATCTAATATTTCTTATATCCAAATTGATACTATAGTTAATGATCAATTCTTCTGAGAAATCAAATAACAATATGAAGGACAAATACTATTTTCATTCATTCGCAATACACTTAACAAATTCATTCTATTAACATCACCTTATATATATGTTGTGGTCATTCGATTAAGTTATGAAAGATTATTGCATTGCATTGGATAAAGTAGTTCCTAATTTTTTTGCTTAATGACATATAATTTCACTTTTAATACGTACAGATTTATTGTGAGAGGGAGAATTACTCCATCATATGACATATCATTGCAGTCTCACTACATTAGTCAGCTTTGTTTTTACTTGATATTCTTATTTGTCATTAGTTCCTTATATATTATTACATAACTTAACATTAGTTATGCAATGGCTATCAACAAGCACTTAATTCAAGATAATCATAGCACGTCCATTTTTTACCACTGAAAAAAAAATAACTATAACACTTATGTATTAATACGCAAAAATTGTCACAATAAGATGAAATTGTGACATAATCCTTGTAATGTGAACCTCTCCATCATCTGATGTACTTTAAGCGGATTTGATTATAAACTCATGTATCTTTCATATATCGTAATAAATACTAGTTTCATAATCACTATATTCATAATACAAAATTTAAAAGAAATAGAGAAAGCAAATATAATATATATATATATAATATATAAGTTTGTACGTGCACTCTCAAGTACAATATATTATTTAAATACATCTATATGTAAACAATACTAATAAAAGAAAAGAAAGCAATAGTTTGTACGTGCACTCCAAGCATCAATATACTAAAATACATAAAATGAATTAAGAAAAAAATACCATAAATATTGCTATGATTATTATCGTTCTTTAAGCATCTTTATGGCCTCCTTTATCAATACCATAACCATGAGCGTAACAATTCTTATAAACATAAATATACAGTTGACTTACCTAAAGGGGGTGGGTCCCAGTTCCAAGGATTGTTAGGCTCATATTCTAATCCACTGCCATCAAAATCCCTTCGCGCTACATTATCAGGCTCATCTTCATTAAGTAATTTTTTCTTTGCTTTACTCAGGAATCCTGAAAGCATTAGCAGGTTGTTTTTTTTTCAAACCAGGGTTTACATATTGGCTGCATTTAAAAACTGGTGTCTTTGGTTTCCTCAATGCCAACATATAAAAGTAAATCAATATACCACAGAGTATTAATGCTTCTTAGGCAAACTCAAGCAACCACCAACAAACCTCTAAGAGCATGCACCACATCCTTATCTTCAGATCCATGTTGTTCTTCAAAATGTGCCTGGAGTTGGGTGATGGATGCCAGGTCCTCCAGGCAGATGGGGCACAAAAACCCTTCCAGGACTTCACTACTGCCTCCTTCCATGGCACTTGCCAGGAGCTGCCTCACGGCTGCGTCAAAGAGCCTGACTCAGGGGCAAGAATTGCCCTTGGAACGCCAATGGAGAAAATGATGTAACTTTGTTATATAATATATAAACACACAAATGAACAAATTAACTAATAAATAAATATATAAATATATTTTATATATATACATATATTACACATATACATATATTATACATATACATAAATATATATATATTTATGTATATATTATATATATATATATATATATATATATATATATATATGAAACACACACACACACACACACACACACACACACACACACCACACACACACACACACACACACACACACACACACACACACACACACACACACACACACATATATACATATTGTGAAAAGGACTCAAAAATAAGTATTCTATAGTTCCACATAGACAAACAAGTTAACTAGTGTATAGGGCACCTTCCACATCATAGCAATGGTAGTAAGTAATTATGTTAATCTTTTTATAATATTGGACTCTATATTTCATAGGATTGTCACCATTATAACGCGTTTATATATTTGTCATTATTGATCCTTACATATATTGCTGACATGAATAGATATTATCTATTGGGGCAAGGTCATGTGTGGATTTTAAAGGGATTGTGAGAGTCTAGTAAAACTACCCCATTCAGCATTGTGTATATAAGGCCAAGCGAGAAGCCAGTCGCTCTCGGGCTCACACAGTTATAGCCTTGTGGATCTATGCCAGTGTAAATATTGAACTATAGCATTATTATATTATTAAAGTGGCAAAAAATAAATGCTTTGTTATCCATTCCACCACGTGTGTTTATTCCAGGTGTCCTTGATATATTCTATAACAAGAACAAAGTCTAAAGAATACACAACAGGAAAGTATTACTAACGTGATCCAAGTACTATCAAGAAGTAATTGCTCCACCTTAATTAACTTAGTAATTACGAAGTTATAAGGAAATATATATATGGGACGCATAGGAGGTGTTTTAGGTGACATTTGCTTCAGGTGATTGTGGTTACATAAATATGCGGCCACTTCCATCGATCCTTACAACATACTGACAATAAGAGCAGACTTCCACCACAGTGCATGACTTGCTCCATGGCTCTGTGGCCTGGTCCTGAATTCAAATACTGGATCCATGCTGTAGATGGCGTCATCAGCAATACTGATCTCAATTTTGACCCTGCACAACCTCGTTTTATCTAGCTATCTATACCCTGTCTAGACTCTGAACCTCTGGTTCAGGGTCTGTTCCCACTAGGGGTCGATTTTTTTTTTTGTGGATGATGCCATCCCTGAGCTGCCTGCCTGTTGTCATTTATGTGGGAGACTTATTCACCCCACATAATGGGGTATTCAAGTTCTGGAAAAAAGCGAGACATCTTGTCATTGTCTAACTTGCCTCCTGGTCTCAAGTCATCCCACAATATCCTCTTGGCTGTCTTCACAGCAGCCTCAGTCCAACTATTGGACTGAGGGTATTGAGCAGAGAAGAGATGAGACACAACACACCAACTTTTGAGGAAATTAGCCTTTTCCTCACTATATTAGTCCCACCATCTCTTGTAAACTACTTTTGAGCTCCCCACCTAGTGAAGTAGTGACAAAAGTGCTTCATCATCTTGCAGGAGGAGGAACTTGAGTGGGAGTGTGCAACTTCCAACCATCCATTAAGTCTGTCAGCATACACCTCCAAGCTGAAATACATCTGCCACAGTCTGCTGGTGTTAGTAGAAGAGGCTAAGGTGCTGCAGGAGCCACAGGGGGCATGGTGGTACTACAGGTTGCCTTCTATTCCAGGCCAATATAAAGTCTCCTGCTACAGCTAATCTATCCTTCACACTGTAAAACAGCCTGAGGCAGGCAAGCTCCTATGACCAGTGAGAACCCCAGTTGCTGTTGGTAACCTTTCCTACAAGTAGCTGATAGATGGGGTCCTCAATTGCCACTTGAATGTCAAGCTCTTTGTCCAAGGTAGCATACCCACTGAAATACAGGGTGGCAGCAGTGGCAATGGCATCCTGTTCTTTGTCCACCTCATCTGGGTGGGCCCTGGCTTCAGGATACCTCAATAAGAAATCTGACACCACATCATGCTTCCCAGGTAAGCAAGGTTCGCTCCTTCAAGTGGAACAGGTGTGGGTTGGAAATATCCACCAAGGCCTTATTGCCAAAAAACCTCACCAAAGGCTGGTGATCTGTAGCAATAAAGCATACCCCCAACTCAGCAGGAGTGAGGAGCCAACTGCCTCACAGTGACAGATGCCAGTCACTCTTACAGCAAAGAGGTGTGGTGAATGATGGTCATGAGCAGTAATTCTGCATGGCAACAAACCTAATACCATCTTTGCACTAACCTGTGCTGGCAATGGAGGGCTGACTCTTGTCACAGTATGCCAGTCCCTTCCTGGCCAGCTGACAGATGGTCTCCTTAGCCAGTGTGAATTTTTGGTAGTCATCCCAGAAGACTTATCTTATTGGTGGATTTCTTCATTAGGTCCTAGAGAGACACCAACTGGTTTACAAGCCCAATCCATGAGCGTATGTTGGTGCTGGAGGGGTGTGCACATCTTGAAGTCTCTGATGGCAACCCTGGAGGGTTCACATGTGTCCCAGCTCAAGTGGTAGCCCACAAATAATACCTTCCTCTTACAGAACTGGAATTGTTCTAAATTCAGTGTTACCCCAGTCTTGGCACATACTTCTAGGAATTCATATGTATACCATATATGTAAGAGAGTATCGTCAATACACTTATACTTCTAGGGCAGGTTCATAATAGCATTGACAAACCTCTTAGTATAAGTGTCCCCTGCTGAACAATACGCCATAGATGTCCTGCAGTACTGATACCAGCCCCATGGAGCGATAAAAGTTGTGAGTTGCCACCTCTCCTCATCCAACTCTACCTGGTGGTAGCCCCAATGGGTATCAGCCACAGTTTCATAGGAGTGCTCAGGGACTCTAGAGGCCATGTTGACAGGTGCATGAGTGTGATGAGTCCCAAGCAACCAATGCTCATTTAGTTTCTAAAAGTCAACCATGTCACAAGGTTTTCCTGATTTCTTCACCACCACCACCATCCTGGCGCACCATTGTGTGGCCTGCCCAACATGTACTTTAAGAATTACGACCTTCCTGACATCCATGTATAGTTGCTGTTCAAATTCTACTTCCCAGTGATTGGGAACTGAGGCATGGGTGTAAAATGCATGGGGCACAGCATCTGTAGACATTACTGGCAGTAGACATTACTGGCAGTAGGTATCATTTGGTTTCAAAGGTGAGGATCCACTCTTGCAGCCCTGGCACATTTTCATAGGTATACTTAGTTCACCTTGCAGCCTTTAAGCGTGGTTTTTGCCTCATACCCCCCAAAAAGTCTGGTGGCAGATGCGACATGACCTGCACCCTAGGTCTGTAAAGCCTCACACTCCAACTCATCCAGCAAGGGAACTGAGGGTGGTGGATGTGGAAAATCCACATGTACTAGTCCGAGGTCCCTGCAGGCACAGATGGATAAGTAAACCTAGTCCACTGACTTGACAAAGTAGATATTCTGAAAAGTGGAGCAGTTTGGAATACTGATGGCATGGAGAAGCCTCCAGAACAAGCAGGTGGTCATTAGCCAAGACTCATAGTCCTACTTGCCACTGCAGCTGGTTGGGTGTGAGGCCAAGTGTTTTTATCAGAGCAGGTCCAGACATACTAACTTGAGCACAACTGTCAAATAAGGTTGTGGTAGCATGCTGTGCCTTACCAATTGCCCCAATCACTAATATCTGCAGCCATAGTTGGTTCACAACCTGAGCTGTGGCCACCAACGCACAAACCACAGCATCTGTACCTGCCTGCTTCTTCCCTCTATACACTCTTGCAAAGTGGCCCAGCTTTCCACAGGTATTGCATGTTGCATCCCCCACAGGGCATGTACTTTACCAGGCTGATGCAAGTTTCCACAATAGCCACATAGTGTACAGATTTCTTTCACAAGTCGGGCAGCTACAATGATGTCACCCATATTGTTTATGCCATCAGTGGTGTCAGTGCTGGCAGCAGCAGCAGTCCTTAGGCTTTCAACACTACCAATTGGGTCACAATTCTAGAATACCTAGTGGCAGAGAGTTGGCTCGCGTATGCCAGCAACCATATTGTCTACTTAAATGTGTTGGTTTAAATCACTGTCATTAGCCAGGCACTTAAAACCACAAACCAACACTTTCTGGCTGCATTGTGTAAAATATTCACACACTGATTCACACTATTTTACTAACACTGTCCATGGCTTTGGCAGCCATAAGCCTACCCCATTCACTGCCAGTATACCTGGCGTTAAGAGCTTTCTGGAGTGGCGGAACAGATAGGAGATGTATATATTTGACAGCGTCTGCATCCCTAACCATGTTGAGCAGAGACCAATCCTACTCAGATAGGCTGGAGGAACAGAAGTCAGCATCAGTCATGACAAGGGACATTTTTCCAATCTGATCCTGTGTCCTGCTCCTGTGGCCACCATGTTATGCTGTAACACCACAATGATTCCTTGCTGCACACAAATCACTGCTTGTATCCCAACTAGGCAATTACCTCTGACCTATCATCCTCCTGACAGGTGAAAACCGTGGATGCCCTGGGGTAGCCATCTCTACAGTGTAGGTTATTTCACTGCACCATATTTGATAGAAAATCAGAATACAAGTTGCTAGTCAGAGCTTTATTTTGCTTCCATGCAGTAGCCAAAACAGGTTCTGGCTGACCTAGCCTTCTTTTTATATCTGCACAGGAGAATCCTATACATATCAAAACCATGAAAAGGATCTCGACACCCATTTAAGGTATTTGTTACTAGGAACACACTCCAGACTCTGGGTCCCAAACCAGCAGTCTTCGTAATATGAAGCATGCAATAACATGCACAAGCCAAAAGTCGATATCCTCCTGTTTAACCACCCAAACCTAACCTTTCCTACCAACTTTTTATTCCCTAGACAGAAGGGCAAGCCCCCCTGTACCCCCACTTTATTAGTAGTTCGTACCAAATGATAGAAAAATCGACATTAAGAACTCTGGCATTGTGAGGGTGTTGAGAACTTGTCTCTGAGTGATTATATGCAGAAGATATTTTCATCATTTCTTAAAATATAAGGCCTCTGCAGCTGTACCTGTTGTTTAAGACTGCATATTATGCTCAGTAAGATGGCAGGGTCCATTTCCCTATATCTCTGTGTCGCTCTCAGCAACATTTAACCCCCACTTAAAATTGTACATGATTCATTGGCAATCAATTAAGAGAAAAGAAAAATAGTTAATCAAAATCAAAATGGGAAATAAACATATACCTCACATCACATTTTACTCACGCAATACACTTCTCAACTAACACATCTCCAAGAACTATCATTTGTTACATAATGAAACCTCGGCTCACTCCACAGCTGTTTTAGTGAGAGAAAGGTCAAGGAAAAACACTAGTTTTCTCTTCAAAATTCCACCCACCGAGTCCATTGCATCCTCCCCTCCCCTACAAATACCTATTCTAATGGCTATTTTCGTCTTAACTAACAATTTTGCGCTTTAAATACGTATCATTTCTGCTTTATATGGCAAGATATTAGCCATATCCAGTGAGAAAATGCTATACACAGAATAAAAGGAGATGAAATATTACCTTTGACAGTCACAATAGGTTGGCGTATTTATCAGCTGATGGACAGGTCGCTGGGCTAAACTATATGTGATAGTGGGTTATTATTATTACATATATATTTTCACTAAGAGCATAATGCTTCTATCTCAAAATTAAGAATGAATCATTACATCGTTAATAAAATGACTGTGTAGCTTACAACGATGCATGTTTTGAAGAGACATTAGATAAATAAACGAGTTAAGAAACTATATCAACGTTTAACTCATTTTGATGGTAGTTGTAGCAAGCATATAAATACCCTGCGCTAGGCAAAATTCTACATATATTTTCCCTGTCCAAAAAATCACAAAAAACAATAAAAATACTTTAGCCCATCTCAGTGAAATATTTACTTCCTCTTTTGACATATTTCATACGTCTTCAAAACAAATGAAGAGGAACATTTTTAATGTAATTATTTATTCATGAAAGTGCTTATCCCAAAGATATAGGTTGCATTTCAGGAATAGTGATATAACTGTTGAAATTCATCATATACGAATTCTAAACCTCAGATCAGCCGATTATTTTTTCAACCTTGAAAAATTTTACTAATTAATTTCATAAATATTTGTTAAAATAATAAAACAGTGTAGAGTAACATGAATAATGATAAAAAACTAAATGCGTCCATTTGTGAATTCTCGGCCTCGGATCAGCTGGGGGAAAGAACACCGAGACGGCTTTTCTCTAAATAAAAAAAATGGCTAGTTACTTCGGCTTAGAAAAGCTTTTTAAGGCTGCCAAGATCATCAAGCACCACGGAGGCATTAGAGGAGCGTTATATCAGCTTTATAGGTAAGTTCCTATGATGTGCAAGTGATCAAAGTGTTCATAGAAATTTCAGTTCGTGAATGTGTTTCTCGGTTTGTTATATTTATTACTTTTCGTTATTTCGTAGATATTAGTTCGTTATTGATTGTATTCTGATATTTGCAGCTTATAATTCAAAGTCATACCCTGTTAATAGGAGAGGAATATCAGTAATTAATATGTAGCCTGCGGATTTTTCTTCAGGTCTTACATATTGTATCCTCACCTTGAACATTATATGGTTACCGAGTTATTAGATGTAAAAGTTTTATTAGTACTTGTAAACTGTTGATGTGTAGTCCTAGTATTTATGCTGCATTCGGAACTCCTTGTCTTGTCCACCCAGACAACTTGTCCAGGACCAGCAGGACAAGAGGGCCGCATTCGGAACCTCCAAGACCCTTTCTGCCCAAAATGCGACCAGCTCGAATATAAACATTTACTTTTTTATTGCTCTGGTGTCTTTATTTTGCACGCTGCATAGGTTTTGTAACTCTTTTAATGCATATTTAACTTGCCTGCAACTGACAAACACAAAAATATCCTTTGATAACACCAATAAAGTGCCATAAAATTACCCACCAATATCTTGTGGTTACCTGCAACTGTCAGTGTTTCCTGTTCGCCCACCTTCGTTGGACAAGATAGTAGAGGTTCTGAATGATCAAAACATTTCGTCTAACTGGTCTGGACAAGCAGGACGAGCAGTTCCGAACGCAGCATTAGACATTGGCTATCCAAGGCCAAATGCATGACCTGAGCACTCATGCAGAAAGTGGTCTTTCCTTTTCGCATTCTAAACAGGTCTTGGTAAATGTTTATGGGTCAATATGAATAACAGGTAGTGGCTTACTTTTGAAACAGTTTTGATATCTATCTACAGGAAATCCATTGATTTTAACAGTTCTTGGCATTTTTTTGTGTAAATGGTTCATTGACGAGATCTGAGTACCATTTCCATCAACAATCTTGATTTGTTAGCCCCGATAGCAGGGGAGGGCATGAAGAGAAATTACGGGGTGAAACAGGATTAAATAAGGAGAATATAGAACAAAAATGCATAAAACTAGTTAAAAAAAAAATGCTCAAAATTGACTAATGAAACTCTACATACCCCCCCCAAACTCCTGACCCAGAACCCAACCTCTCATAACAATCTAAGATGTTGTGACTAGGCATGCCCTTAGCGCACTGCCTAGGGGGAAGGTTGAACACCCACCGAGGCCCATTCCCTTCACCTCAGTATGTACGGCAAGATAGAGCTACATCCACACTGTAAACAATAAACCAAATACCTTTATATCTCGAGACACCAAACTTTCCTTTCCCTTGCAATGTTAGCATCATGAATGTTTACATTACTATGAGGGCTTTCAACTAGTTTATGTATTACCATGTGCTTGTGAAGACAATTGTTTTGTAAATTTAAATGTCTGATTTTCCTAATTCATGTATTTTATGCATTCCTGTATTTATTGTATTAAAAAAAAAAAAAAAAAAAAAAAAAAAAACGTGTTTTGATAGTTTTCTATTATTATTTACAAAAACCTAATGAGCATTTGTACTTTCTACTGGGACTATCAAGACCTCGCGGTTGCCATTCCTCGACAAAACACTGATGAGGAATGTTTAATTTTCAGTGTTGCATTGAATCTGGGTCCTTTGTAAGACAATATAGTTGCTATGCAGAAGAAATAGACCTTAGTAACTATCACAGCTTGATAAGTGAGCCCATAAAGTGTGCCAGATTGCCAGAAAAAATTGATTAGAAACTAAGCCATCCAGGAAATAGACAGAAATGAAGGAAATTTTAGTTTCTTGAAATATAAAAGTGTTGGTTTATTCTTTAAGGAAAATGAAGAATCCTCCTATCTTGCTATACATACTGAGGTAAATAGAATGTTTCCTTGAGGGTGTCTGGGGACAGAGGCCCCTATCACTCCCCCACAAGAAGTGTCCAAAAGGCACGCCAAGTTACGGTAACTTAGATTGTTTAATAGTTTGTGACATGGAATTAGGCTGCTTTATTGGTCAGGACATACTGGATGTTGTTAATTCCCATAGATTATCCAGAAAGAAGGGATTCCCGTAGAGTGTTTTGAAAGTTGGTGCGTCGGTCCACAGACGTTCAAAGATAGTGGACATGTCCGTAGAGTTTCATAAGCAGATTTTGAACATTTTTTGTGCAGGTTTTATGTATGTTTGTTTTCATTTCTTCTTATTCCAGCTTGTTTTACCCTATAGTTTCCCTGATATAATTCATTCTCCCCTGTTATCAGGACTTAACACAGTTTGTCTGCTGTGATTTCTATGGAAGTGGTTATTAGGTTCATTCTTGTCACACGAGAATAAATCTGATGTAAATATTGTTTTGGAAGTTCTGATTATCATAACTGTAAATTACTGTTAAAATATTAACAATTATAAAAATACAACATACTGAGTAGTGGAAACCTTACAGTGCTGACCTGAGGTCTGAAAAGCAGAGTAAAATCAGCAATGAAATTGCACTCTTGTAATAGATTTTCTCTATTTATCTTTATATTTGTTTAGATATATACATATGTATTTATATTTATATACATAAGTATTTGATTTTATATACATATATATATATATATATATATATATATATATATATATATATATATATATATATATATATATTTATAAATATATATGAATATATATATATATTTATAAATTTATAAGTATATTAATATATGTGTATGTCTACATACAAACATATACACACACACACGCACACACACTGTGGAGGAGGGTAGGAGGCAAAGGAGATGGTCCAGTACGTATGGAACATGTGTAATGTTTTCTATCGTAGTTATATAAGTCCTTGTTTTAACAGGATTTCCTCTATCAGTATAGGTTAGTAATTGTCCCACACACTGAACATGTAATTTGGCTGGTAATGCTCAAATTACTCCACTTTTGTTTGCTACCCCTGCCCTCAGTCCAACCTCTTCTACCCTACTGTCAAGCCGTCCCACCATTGCCCCCACCTACCTGCTCTTACCCTCCCTCACAGAAACCTGTCAACCAGAAACAACCCACCATCTGTGTATGTGAGACTCCAGTGGTGTGTCAGAGTCATGTGTCCGCAACTGTACACTAGAAAAGTGTGAAGTTGTACACAAATGAATCTAAAGAATATCCAAATCTTTGCTGAGATTTCTCATTTCTCAAATATCATGTTAATGGAAAGTACAGTTCTTGACTTAGATGGTTTGTTATATCACAGTTCTTCACATTTCAATTTGCTGCAAGGAACACTCTCTCTATCACTTCACCCTAAGAGTGCCCTATCTTGTTAGCTGGTTGAACTTCTGGAGGTTCAGTCCTAGATTCAGGAATAATAATGGAAAAAAAAAATTGAAAAATTGTTTAAAACAAAAAAAAAATAAAAAAAAATAAATAAATAAATAAATAAATAAACCAAAATTTCCTTTCATCACCGACACTTAACCCAAAGCCTCTTGGGATGGCATGTACATACATGCCATCCCTGGTAGGATAATTGTATTTACACATAGATAGCTCCACAAGTCCTAAGTCAGCAATGAGCCAATTATGAGTCCTACCTGTACCACCTGTTTACCCTTTTCCATGATTTTCAAAAATATTTTCTGGTATCAAATATTGCTGTTAGCAATGTCAATGACACTATTATAATTTTAATGTTTATAACAAAAATAAAAGCATTGATATTGACAGTACTATTTTTTCTCTCTCTCTCTCTCTCTTTTTTATCTGTAAATTCAAGGAAAGGTGAAATTGGTCGCAAGGTCTACTAATTGACTTTTTTGTGGCTAAGCACTTGTAGAACCATCTATGTACAGAGACATTTCCCTAAACAATACTATAGTGAACACATTTTCCTGGAGATTTTGGGTTTACTTTCCCATTCTTTTACCACTTTTCTTATGATTACAGCAACAAGTTAGAAAAAGTGGGAACATTTCACATATATATATATACTATAAAATAGTTATAAAGCTGTTATCATTGAACTTGTTCTTCTTCACTAGGCATTGCATGTATATGAATATATGAAAAAAATACAATTGTTTATTAAAGGTTTGTTAACTATATCTCACCCAAAGAATTTTTTTTGTAAGATATATATACCATCCATTATTGAATTTAGCATTTGAAATACAGAATGAAAAAGAATAGAGTGTAAGCAGAATGAGGGAGTGATGTCGTCTGTGATTGTCCAGGTTTTGGTAGATTCAGATCCTTTTCTTTTTGGATATCATGTAACTAATTTCTATTTTTGCAGAGTGGATGACTTGAAAGTTGGTACTCTAGTGGGAGAAGATGCCAGAGGCAACAAATACTATGAAGACCCAAAGCTCATGCTTGGTGAGTGCTCTCTGCAGTTTCTTATAGTTGTTTTTCATGAATTTTCTCAATATGTAAAATTACATCTTTGGAAACGTGCCTTGTATTTGTGTTAAGATAATATTTCGATGGGATGGACATTGCTCTGAAGCAAATTCTCATCTCCAGGGCGCAACAGATGGGTCGTGTACCACCCCAGTGTAGGCACAGATTACGATGGATCAATGATACCAGCTGAATGGTTTGGCTGGCTGCACCACAAGACTGACAAGCCCCCAACTGTGGTGAGATATAATATACTGTCAAATTTTTAATGTTTCATTTTTTCTTCTTTGAATTAGAAATTTGTAAATTTTCTCAGAGTTTACATAGTCAGAATTACAAGCCAATTAGATTACAGATTATAATTCTTCTACAGCCTGAATGAGTGAAATATTACTTTGTTTTCTAATATTCCTTAACTTTTATCTGTATAGGAAGCCCCCGTCAGCTACCAGTGGTTGAGTGGCCACGAGGAAAATACCTCTGGAACAGAAAAAGCTTTCATGCCATACAGCACCACGAAACCCAAGATTGAGGCCTGGGTTCCACCGAAGAAACAGTAACTTTGGTCCAGTAGTGTTATTTATGATCAGTTTGTAAATGAAAAACAGGTTAGATGTGTTTCATGAACAGACTTTTATTTCTTCTAATTAAGGGGGGGAAAGGGATATTGATGTCTTCATGATGAAATTGACTTGTTATTGCTTCTTTTTCTAGAGGCGTTAGGTCTACTGAATTAATATACCGGATGAATAAAGAAATTGCCATTACTATACATTACTAGTTTCCAAACATGTAAATATTTAATGTATAAAGGTTAATAAAAATGAACATATACTTCTGTGTTTTGATTTTTAACCGTGATTCTCAGGGATGATTGATGGCATTGTGATAGAAGATATAAAGAAATATTAATGAATTATCTTTTACATTATGTAGATTAAACTATGTAATTACAGAAGTTGATTAGTGTGAATACAGATGAGACACATTCCAGCTTAAGTATTTCCAGATATGTTTAAATAGAGGATCACCCATTTATAGCTCAATAAATCTTAATCTCTGATAATTTACACATTACTTGAGCTCTATGTTAGAAGCTAGTTAACATACATGCATACTGTTTTACAAGAGGTAAATGAGTGTGATTAAAGAAATGAAATTGATGATAGAATGCTAAACAAGTAACATTTTCTTGAATAAAGGAGAAAAATTAATTTGAGAAATACTACCATCTATTTTTTGATAAATTAAATAACTAAAATATGTGAAACAGATTGGTGTTTGTATACTTTAATGTAAAAGTACATGTTTATATATATAAAAAAATGTATTGTGTTTTCTATATTTATTTTTTCATTATTGACTTTGCTTTGTTATTTCACTTTTTACTCATAACTGTCTTTAAAGCCAAAGAGTAGTTATATTACTCAATAAATGGTATACAAAAATATTTAACATGAAATTGGAATTTAAAAAATATAGTGAAAATTTATGGAAAAGAAAGGCATTGGCAGCTTTAGCTAATGGAATTCAATCCTAATATGACAGTCAAAGATTTCAAAACCTGGAGGAGGATTCAGAGTAACATTGCAAGTTTAATATTTTGGTAATATAATATTCTACAGGAGGAAGGGAGACTATCTGTGCAGCGTTCATTTTAATGCAAGAAGCAGCTCATGGTCTGTACACTTGTAATTAATAAACAAAGGTAATACACAATATCTAATACCAGTAATAAACGTTGATAAAGCAGAACACTACGGAAACTTGTTGGAAGCAAACATGTAAAGGGCGAAGCTAATAAAGTGAAAGTAACAGAAGTCCATACATTGACAAAACTGGAACATTGCATTTGACAGTTCTAAAGTTTTAGAGGTCAATTTCTATCTGTATCAACAATTCACCACTGTCTTTGTCTGTACTTTTAAGTTGGAGATTACATGGAATTTCTATTACATGTTTTGCTTTTACAATATATTGAACAGAAAATAACATTTCAGTCTAAACTTGGTAGATTTTATTCACAGTGTGACACGTGGCTAATATAGAAAACCAGTTACAGCAAATCTGATTTTTAAAAAAGGAAGACACATTGTTATTAGAAGCATGTAAAGGAAAACTGAGGATATGGGAATCCAAATGTGTTCTCAGACTAATTCCACTTAATAGATATCTTGTTATTTACAGCTTGTATCTATAGAATAGACCGATATATCCACTTTAATGCCCTACAAGCATGAGACAAGACTGCATTAATGTGTATATATCAAGGGTGGCCAATCTTTTGTGAGATATGATCTAATTTTTCTACAGTTACCCTGATGCGATCTACAAGCCTAAGATTCAAACATATTCCATAGACATATAAATGTATGTTGTTCAGACATGTTCATCATTATAAATATAATTATAACTTATTCCCAGAAAAATAGAGAAATATAATCTAAGTATCATAAGTTCTTGGATATGCTCTTAAAGCTATTTGCATGACAACTTCTGAAGGACGAATTATTAACAGATACAGTAGTGTGATCGACTTAAAACAGGCTTGTGTTCGACCAGTTAGGCACCCCTGGTATATATCGATGGTTTAAATTGACAAAACACCTAGTAAATATATCGTCAGAATTTTTTTAAGGCAAA
>NW_020868594.1:118205-125705 GCF_003789085.1 Penaeus vannamei | reverse complement strand
GGTATCATGTATAACTATTATCCTTTCTCCCTTATATCATCATTATCATAATTACCGACATAATTGTCATTCCAACGTCTACGAATAGGGTAGGCTAGATCAGTAGCAACTCGAGAGGGTGTCATGGCGTCTGATTAATTTTTCGGAAAAAAAGCACATGGGGTTTATTTTGATGACGTCACAAAAGTTACGGATGCTTTGTGAATATGGTCGATTATTTTGGTCTTTTCAATTTTCAAAAAGGATGGAAAATAATGATTTTAATGGTTATATTTCCATTGAACAATCATCAAAACAGACGCCATGACACCTCGAGTTGCTACTGATCTAGCCTTTCCCGTCTACGAATACCTCGGATCCCCATAATTCAACCAAAACAGGTATCTGAAGCCAGAGTCCAGAGATTCGAACACCGGTCTCTAAACGGAAGCCGAAATTAATCATATTTCAACAACCTGACAAATTACTTGATGCCCAACTGAGACTTTGATGAAGCCAATTAAGTATTTTGAGTTTCGTTGACTTACTTTTTTTGGAGAGAATTTTTCTACCCTTTTTCCTTTTCTTCATCACCTCAATATATCAACTTGTTTACTTAATTGAACATGATTTTGATGTTTGAGAGAGTCTGCGCACGCAAACATTTCGTGTTATCCTTATATCTGGCGCGAAATTTTATTTACAAATGAAATAATTTGCGTTTAACGTTATTTTTATCAGTCCAACTGCAGCTGATGATGTCGGCAAATTTTGGTGATTCAAGCATTGATATAGATACTCATAATCTTATATCTAGTTTCAGGGAAAGCTCAACATTTTCGTACCATATGGGTTGTTTCTTATACTCATTTTCAACTCATCAATTAACATTCTTTTAAAGGGGAAAAGACACATGTCAAAAATGGAAATGGCCAACATGCGTAGACTGAACCCTAGGGATACGTGCTTAACTTCATTCATTACTCTAGTGCCTCTCCAGTGAAAATATTTGCGAACTGCTCGTCACTGTTAACTAATGAGAGGAGCTTTCCATCCGCGCTTTTCAAAACATCGACGCCTTCCTTCTATCCGTTAAAAGAAATTTCGGGAAGCAAAACATACAATATATACAGAAAAGCATTCCTCCCTCTATTTATTCTTATCTTTATTATATTTTCTTATTTATTTTAGTCACGCACTCTCTTCTCTCTCGCTCCTCCCCCCTGCCTTCTCCCAAACCCTAACGGTCTAAGAATCACTTAAAAATAAGGGAAGCATTTTTCTACAAAATCGCACAAATAAAGGAAAACTAAAATTAGACTGGTGACTAATGCAGTGTGCTCAGTCATGCTACTAAGAGCAAAAACTACATATTAACACGCGCGCTTACTCTTTTCGCGTTTTTTGAATTTTCTCTGACGGTATTTTTGAAAGTTTGCTGTTGTATCTCGCTTGTTTTGTCTCATGTCTTTTGTTTATGATCTGCAAGTCTCGCATTTTGAGAGGCAAGGAGATGTAGGTTAATCTTGAGGAATATGAAATAATACAGTCATAAATAATAGCAACACCAACCACAAAAACAAAAGAGCAGCGACACAGCAATACGCGAGAGAAAGAGAAGCGAAACGACTGAGGTAAACAGAGCAGTTCTTCCTCTCCGTGAGGGCAGGCACGTCACAACACGCCCGGTACTTTCCTCCTCAGTGCCCCTGATGTATGGCACTGTCGGAGGAGGCAGGCTACTCCTTCCATTGCCAAGGTGCCACTGCAGAAATGGCACTGCCGTGTTGTTACAACGTCGAGCGCGGAGACACGGCGGAGAGGTAAAGTAATGTAGAAAGAGCAGGTGTTGTCTTAAACGAACGACATCGACGGGGTAAGAAAGTAGCAGCGCGGTACTGGTGTGGTTTTGTGGCTGTCATCACGGCGTCCTAACGTTGCAAGAGTTGAAATAAAATCCTCGGTTGCGCTAAGTATGGCTACAATACACGGGTAATATTAGCAGTTTCGTAAAAGACTCATCGTAAGAAAATATTGGATAAGGAAAGAAAAGAAGCGAAGAGAATGACTTTCTCTTTCGCTTTTTCTTTGTCTTCCTGTATTTACACAAGGAAGTAGCGGTGTATTTTTGTTTTGCTAACCTTAATCCCCTCCTTACTATACTTATAGCTTCCCAAAAAGATTCGAAAGGTGTTCTCGTTTCAGTTCAAACTACCTTTTTTATTGCTTCTTTGCGTTTTACCTGCGCCGCAAATCGAGGCCAGGTGTCGGAGACGCTGAGAGCACTTCTGTCTTCTTCATTTCATCTTATCTTCATCTTTCATCCATTTTCATCATTTCATCTCATCCTCAACATCCTCATTCATCAATTTCATCATCATTCATCTTAATCTTCATCATCTTTATCATTATTCACCATCATCATCATCATATCAAAATCATCACCATCATCCTCACCATCATCATCTTCTTCTTTTCCGGGTGTTCAGCCTGCAGTTGAATTTAGAAACATTTATTTTAATTACTTGTTCGAAGTGATCATTTGCACTAGTCTGAGTCAGGTTAGAGCATTTTGAACAGCGAATCAGGTATATTAGCTGTAATCAATATATTATTATACTGGACGTATCGATATATTTCGTTCCTTATAATTCTTATAACCAAATTAGATAATTTAGATCATGCAAATACTAAACTATAAATACTTCATTTCTAGTTTCATACATTTCAAAATTGGTGCAGAATGATAAATTTTTCAAGTTTTATTTTATTATTAGTTTTTTTTTTCTTAGCCTAGCATGCTTATAAAATGTTTCTTAAATTCCTTATGAGCGAGAGCGCTGAAGAGCCCGCCTTGCATAACACTGTGATTGCAAATGTCACGATTAGCCACAGACCTCTCGGACAGCTGTTGAGGTGTGCAACCAAATCCTCTCAGATACAGTGATTTAAATCCCATTTTTGATCCGTCGTTGTCATGTACGTCAGCTAGATAATTTTTCACTATTTCCCCGTGAAATCTATATCAGAAACCCTCTTTATGGTGGATAGGAATTCCATGGAAGGAGTGAATCACAGACATTTCAGATGATTTTCGCTTCAGAAATGTAAAATTCTTCTCAGTAACGTCCCTTGAGCTAGTGAATGCATCTGCCAGATAAATCAGAAACAAAATTATTTTTAAATTAGTCAACGGTGTCGCCGCTTTGATTTTTAAGAAGCTGTTTGACATTTGTGTGTAGTTTGAAGATAAGCCGCCTCATTTCCGCGTGGAAAGGAAAACGCTTCGCAGTTCCAAATTCTTCACAAAGAATTAAAACAGAATAGGTGATTCAAGGGGCGCCATATGCTAATATTTCCCTCACAGACGGCACTTGCCAAACAACCAGCTGTTTCTCTGACGACGTGTGTGAAAAGCGCATGATACCGAGGACTTCTTCTTTCACCCACGTGCTGTAGCAAATCCCCTTCCTCTCCCTAGCATGGAAGGGGCTTCATCAGCGTGAATTGTCCCATACAAGATCAGATTCATCCCATTCTTCAGAAAAAAAGTCTTTCACAAAGCTGAACACATCAAATAGCTTCGCAGCAGCTCACAATGGTTCACAAAGCGAGAATTCTCCCACTGCTTTCTCCCTCAAATATCACGAACAACAGACTCTTGTAAACCCTAAAGTGAGATGACTCACTACACTGAATACTTCCTTTGACAAGACTAGTTTCCACGTTAACGACTTGTCACCAATCCCGGAATCGACAATATCATCGGACAGAAGTATTCGTTGGGGTTCCTTTGAACTTCGACCCTAAAAGACTTTCTCACATACAAACCCTAATATATTTGAACATTTTGTTTTCAGCTGGCCCAAAACCTCTTAATCTTGTTCTTCGAGCTACATAAGCCATGTTCAGAGTCTATTTTCCCATATCGATTGCTAAAAACCTTATTGAGTCTTGAAATTTTGGAAATGATGATTGTAAAAATGATTGTAAAAATGATGATTGTAAAAAAGATTGTAAATGCAGAGCAAATACAGTGATCATTGCCTTCCATTACTTCATCTGAACAGCCAAGTACAAAAATTTCACCACAGATCTTGATTGTATAACACTATCGCTATCATACCGCTTCTGTACCCACATCGCCACCCTCCAGTACAATAATACACTTCCTCCACTTAACAGTAGCAAAAGTATTCTCGGAAACCTTAAAGTTCAGATTTTAAAGAGGAAGATAAACTAAGTTACGCCAAGGATGTGCATCAGCAAGGAGGACAAAGTACGGCAGGAGTACAGAAATACGTCAACGCAGAACAGGAGCTGAGATTAGCACTAAAAAAAAAACATGGTACGCAAAGACGTGTACCAAGAGTGAGCGAAGCTTTTTAGTACAGGATGTAAGAAGCGGTTAAAAAGATCATAAGATAGTCTTCTTTAAGCATTACGTTATAAAGTCACTTTTTTTTTAGTGTGGAATATTGCATTGGCCAGTATTTCTCTTAAACACAGGTTTATGCTTCCATATCCCCCTGGGTCAGAGGTACCCCGGGGTAAGACCCATCGCCTCAGACCTGTGGTTCTCGCCATACTTTTCTCAACCCAGTCTGGTTACCTGTAGTACCCTCGCGCCCTTACCAAAGCCGTGTCCGGGCATTAGTATCTCTTAAACGTCTCTGCATCCACCTTTAAAAGTTTTTTTATCTTTCTTAGTTTTCATACACGCGTAAATATGTGTGTGTGTGTTTAACAGCACATGCATATGTGGGAGCGAGTATTTGATATGCATTTTTTATATATTCATTTCATATTTTTCGTTTTTTTTCCAAGTGCATCTCCCAAGCAATCTGTAAGTCTGTAAGATTTCAATAATGGTTATAGTAAGGGTGTTTACTTTACACCGTAGCTGTTATTCCACACGTCATGTTCACTTCAGTCTTATAATAACATCCGTGACCGATAGTAGTGTTGAATAAGACCAAAGAACAGCACGGACTGTTCTATCTCACTTTCACCTGCTTGTGACGGGTAAACTTTATTATGGCTCTTTTAAAAAGTTTTGGTTTGTGTAAAGAACGCTTAAACACGAAAAAATACGATTCGCCTATCTTCTTTTCCTGCATTTTATTCTACTTTCTTCTCCTCTGTTTTAGCAAATGGCTGTATCGAGCACATCAAGCGAAAGAATCAGCTGAGAACTTCAAGCCCCGATGATGCCTGTGGTTAACGCTCTTCGTAATAGGATTATGGTTTGGGGCAGAAGTAGGGAGAGGAGCGACGGCGCACCAGATATCGTACCCAAATGCACCTGCTGCCTCGTTACCCCCCCCCCCCCCTTCCCCTTCCCCATTGGCAGGCACAGCATTCGAACCCGCTGGTCGATTCGGTGACACGTGCCTGGATATTGTTTTGGGTTCCCACTTTAGTGATTTTTCCCCTTTATTTTCAACTGCTTCCTTTTCCTTCTTCAGTTTGCTTTTCCTTTTGCTGCACGTCTTTCTATTCTTCCTATTTGCTCTTTTATCAACGTTATTAGGATTTATTTTGTTGTTATGACCCTGAAGTCAATGCTAGACCTAACACAAGCTCTCGGCCTACTCCTCTATCTGCTGGACATGCACTGCCCATAGAACCTTCTCTTCTTGTCTCTTCTCTCTCTCTCTTCTCTCTCTCTCCTCCCCTTCCCTCCCTCTCTCTCTCTCTCCTCTCTCTCTCTCTCTCTCTCTCTCTCTCTCTCTCTCTCTCTCTCTCTCTCTCTCTCTCTCTCTCTCCTCCCTCCCCCCTCTCCCCTCCCCTCTCTCTCTCTCTCTCTCTCTCTCTCTCTCTCTCTCTCTCTCTCTCTCTCTCTCTCTCTCTCTCTCTCTCTCTCTCTCTCTCTCTCTCTCCCTCCTCCCTCCCTCCCTCCCCCTCTCTCTTTTTCCCTTTCACTTTCGTGCCCGCCCAGCAGCGTCTCCCGCGGCACCGAAAGCCTCATAATTCGGGCGAGTCACCACCCTTGACGCCGCGGCACAGCGTTCGTACCCGCGATGCCCAGCGCCGCCGAGACCGCCTCCGCCAGGAATAGGTCCCCGTAAATAATTCCTGCTCGACGCCCTCCCTATAAATAAGCAAAGGGAGCCCCAATCTGCAAATGGCGGAGACCCTTGTCACCGCGGGCTCTGTCCTGAAGGCATCGCGGGTGTGTCCTGCACGCCCGGGAGCTGGTGCTTTGGGGTTGGCTGTGGGTTCCCTCGCGAGGAAGCGGCGCGCATGCTTGCCTTTGACTGTGTGTGGGCGTGTCTGTGTCAGTGTGTGTGTGTCTGTGTCTGTGTCATGTGTCTGTGTCAGGTGTGTGTGTTATCTTGTGTGTCTGTGTGTGTGTATCTCAGTGTGGTGTGTGCTGTGTCAGGTGTGTATCTCAGTGTATCTCAGTGTGTCTGTGTGTGTGTATCTCTCTGTCGTGTGTATCTCTGTGTATCTCAGTGTTGTGTATTCAGTGTGTGTCAGGTGTGTATCTCAGTGGTCTGTGTCAGGTGTGTATCTCAGTCCTGTGTCTGTGTATCTCAGTGTCTCAGTGTCGTGTGTATCTCAGTGTGTCTGTGTTGGTGTGTATCTCAGTGTCTCTCATGTGTATCTCAGTGTGTCTGTGTCAGTGTGTCAGTGTCAGTGTATCTCAGTGTGTCTGTGTCAGGTGTGTATAGGTCTGTGTCAGGTGTGTATCTCAGTGTGTCTGTGTCAGGTGTGTATCTCAGTGTGTATCTCAGTGTGTCTGTGTCAGGTGTGTATCTCAGTGTCTGTGTCAGGTGTGTATCTCAGTGAGTATCTCAGTGTCTGTGTCAGTGTGTCTGTATCTCAGTGTGTCTGTGTCAGGTGTGTATCTCAGTGTGTATCTCAGTATGTCTGTTTCAGGTGTGTATCTGTGTCTGTGTCAGGTGTGTATCTCAGTCAGTGTGTATCTCATGTATCTCAGTGCATCTGTGTTAGATATGGATCTCAGTGTATCTGCGTTAGGGGCCATGCGTATCTGCGTCTGGTGTGTATCTGTGTGCATGCGTTAGGTTTGTATCTATTCCTGCCTTCATGTATCCGAGTGGTCGTGTTTGTAGCAGAGGAAAAAAAATCGAAAGAAGGAGATCTCTGGAGGAAAGCACGACTTCCTCCAAATATTTATCTGGCGCGACACTTGGGCGTAGTAAGGTATGATTTCCTTACCCTGTTGGATGTCACGCGTCCCATCGGGAGGGAAATCGGTGGAGAAATTTTAAGGAAAAAAAATATATATACATGAAAGCGAGAAGTCTGTTTTGTACATGGAAAGATGTACGACCAAATACGAAAAAATATTCATTACATACCACGATATGTACGAGCATATGGACGCAAAACATTATATGTTAACTTAGAAAATATTAGATGCTATTTTTCTAAGCAGACTGATAGGAACGGACAAATTAATTTAGTGGTTCAAGAATATTTAGGATATTTCGTATTCGAAATTCAAACTAGACACGGGCATTTAAACCCTTTTGGCGAAGACGTGTAAAA
>NW_020868594.1:84807-90605 GCF_003789085.1 Penaeus vannamei | reverse complement strand
AGAAAGAAAGAGCGAAGCGAAGAAAGAGAGAGGTGTGTGTTTTGTGCATGTGAGAGAGAGAGGGAGAAGGAGTGCGAGAAATAAGAAATATAGAGGAGAGAAAGAAATAGAAAGAGAGAGGAAAGAAAAAGAAAGGAGAGAGAGAGAAAATAGAAAGAGAGAGAATGAGAAATAGAGAGAGCGTGCGCGAGTAGATCATTCCAGGCGCTTTATCCCGTGTTATCCAGGAACATCCAGGAGGGAGGAGGAGGAAGAGGGGAAGGAGGAGAAGGAGAAGGAGGAAGAGGAAGGAGGAGAAGGAGGAGGAGGAAGAGGAAGGAGGAGAGGAGGAGGAGGAGAAGAGGAAGGAGGAGAAGGAGAAGGAGGAAGAGGAAGGAGGAGAGGAGAAGGAGGAAGAGGAAGGAGGAGAAGGAGAAGGAGGAAGAGGAAGGAGGGGGAATAGGTGGAATAGGGAGAAAAGAGGATGGAGGGGAATGGGAGAGGAAGAGGAAGAGGGAAAGAGCTTTAGGAGAAGAAGAGGAGAGGGAGGAGGTAGAAGAAGAAGAAGGGGAGGAGACGTATGAATGAGAAGATATGTTCTTGTTATTATTTAGAAATATTCTTCGTATTGTTGCTGGCGCTATTGGTGTTATTGTTGTTGTTGTTGTTGTTGTTGTTGTTTTTCTGATGCGCCTCTTCGCTCGGACATCGTCTTTATGTATCGTTTTCCTGTGTATCTTTCCTCCCTCTTCTCTCTTTCTTTTCATTTATTTTCGCCGTTTTTATTCTTCTTCCTTTTCCACTTCTTGTTTATGATTTTTTGTTTTTTTCTTTCTTTTAATCTTCGTTTTCTAGTCTTTTTGCTTTACTTTTTCTTCCATTCAACATCTATCTATCTATCTGTTTATATATCTTTAACTCTCTCTTTCTTTCTTTTTATCTATTCATATTTCAATCTATCTATCTATTTTCTTCCATGTCTCTCCTCTCACTCTCTCTCCTCTCTCTCTCTCTCTCTCTCTCCTCTCCTCTCCTCTCTCCTCTCTCCTCTCTCTCTCTCTCTCCTCTCCTCTCTCTTCTCTCTCTCTCTCTCTCTCTCTCTCTCTCTCTCTTCTCTCTCTCTCCACCCTTCCCCCTTCCCCTTCCCCCCCCTCATACCCCCATACCCCTCCCCAGCGACCCCTTCCCATGTACCTCCTCCCCTCTGCCTCCCCCCCCCCCCACCTTGTACTCCTTTGCCTCGCCCTAAAGACTAAAGACGATCCTTCGAAACCCGGGGCCCTGTTCGTGCACGGCGCGTCACCCAGGGCCCCCCTCTCTTTAGCTCTCTCTCTCTGTCTGTCTGTTTATCTGTCTCGATGTCTGGCTGTTTGTTTGTTTGTCTGTCTATTTCTCAGTTTTTTATTTTTGGGGGGCTCTTTTTTCTTGAGTTTTGGGTCTCTCTTTCTTTCTTTCTTCTTTCTTTCTTCTTTTCTTTCTTTCTTTCTTTCCTTTCTTTCTTTCTTTCTTTCTTTCTTTCTTTCTTTCTCTTCTCTCTCTCTCTCTCTCTCTCTCTCTCTCTCTCTCTCTCTCTCTCTCTCTCTCTCTCTCTATCTATCTATCTATCTATCTATCTATCTACCTGTCTATCTGTCTGTCTGGTCTCTCTGTCTGTCTCTCACTTTCTCTTTCTCTGGCTCCTTCTCTCGATTTTTGGGTCTCTCTCTCAACCATAAAATAACAACAAGAACAGCAACCACAACCACAGAGTATTAACCCCGAAAAAAAGCCATTCCAACCACAATTTCAACCACAAAATACCAGACACAACCACATCAACCACACTAGTATTAAGAGTATCAGCCACCACTGTCAACCACTGTCAACCACACAGCCACTGATAATGTGTTAGATCACCTACAACATCAACCACCGAATGGGAGTTTCAACCACACAACAGGAGTAATTGGAGAAGGAGTAGGAGGAGGAGGAGGAGGCGGTTTAAGGAGTAGCAGGAGGAGGAGGAGGAGGAGGAGGAGGAGGAGGAGGAGGAGTAGCAGGAAGGAGGGGGAGGAGGAGTTTAAGGAATAGCAGGTGGAGCAGAAGGAGGAGGAGGAGGAGGGGTTTAAAGTTAGAGAGAGAGGAGTTTAAGGAATAGCAGAGGAGGAGGAGTTTGGAGGAGTTTAAGGAGGAGGAGGAGGAGGAGAT
The DNA here is from genome assembly GCF_003789085.1 of Penaeus vannamei. Classification (NCBI taxonomy): domain Eukaryota; kingdom Metazoa; phylum Arthropoda; class Malacostraca; order Decapoda; family Penaeidae; genus Penaeus; species Penaeus vannamei. The sequence continues at coordinate 88,439 of NW_020868594.1, read as the reverse complement.
GGTTTCAGGCGGCTTCAACCACACTGTCTAACAAAGAGATTAACGACAAACGAAGCTAACAACCACACGACATGGAGCGTCCGACCAACAAAGCAACCAGACTAAAAAAAAAAAAATGTCAGTGACTTCGACAACCAAAAGGACAACCACATTACATCCTAAAATGTTGCGAACCATCCCTTCTCCACCATCGTCTTAATGCCATTGTGTTTCCACCATTACCACCCCACCATTGTCTCTCCACCATTACTATTCCACCATCGCCCCACCACACCTCCCCACCACAACCTCCCAACCACTACCTCCCCACATCGCTTATCACCACCACCTCCCCTCCATCATTCCCTCTCCATCATGCCCTCTCCACCATCACGTCCATCCCTCCCCCTCCCCCAATTTCTCTCTCTCATCTCCCATTAACGGAAAAGAGAGGATTACAAAAAGGACAACATTACCATTACCGAAGTTCGCGTCGATGTGACAGTAAGAAGTGGGGGAAATGTAAGAGAGGGAGGGGGGAGGGGGAGAGGGAGGGTTTTGGAAGGGGGGAGGAGGGAGGGGTTGTGGAAGGGGAAGGAGGGGGTGAGGAAGGGAGGGTTGTGGAAGGGGGGAGGGAGGGGAGAGGGAGAGGTTGTGGGAAGGGGGGAAAGGAGGGATGAGAAGGAGGAGTTTAAGGAGTAAGGAGAAGGGAGGAAAGAGGAGGAGGAGGAGTTTAAGGAGAAGGAGAGGAGGAGAGGAGAAGGAGGAGTTTAAGAGTAGAGAAGGAGGAAGGAGGAGTAGGAAGGAGTTTAAGAGTAGCAGGAGGAGGAGGAGGCGGTTTAAGGAGTAAAGGAGTAGGAGAGCGGTTAGGAGTAGGAGGAGGGAGAAGCGGTTTAAGGAGTAGCAGGAGTAGGAGGAGGGGCGGTAGGGCCGTAGCGGCGAGCGAGTAGGCCGAGGACGAGGTGGCGGGAGGGAGAGAGAGCGGAGCCAAGGAAGCCTATCTTTACCTTTCCTTCCAAGACCGTTTCCATGAGGGAGAAAATTTGTCCCGAGATCGGAGACAGGTCCTTCGCCCATCCCCCTCCCCCCCTCCCCCTCCTCCCCCTCCCCCCCTCCCTTCCCCCCCTCTCTCTCTCCCCTCTCCCCCCCTCCAGGCATAGGTGCGCGCCGAGGGATTTCAAGCCTTATTCTCCCCTGCTCGAAGGCTGCCCGTGCGACCTGGGCTGGTGGGCAAGGGGGTGCGGGGGATGGGGAGGAGGGGAAGGGGGGGACTCACCTGCTGAAGCTTCCATCACCTTGAATAGCGGACGCAGCTCACCTTGGCTACCTATCCCTTGGCGTGCGCTCTCTCTCCTCTCTCTCTCTCTCTCTCTCTCTCTCTCTCTCTCTCTCTCTCTCTCTCTCTCTCTCTCTCTCTCTCTCTCTCTCTCTCTCTCTCTCTCTCTCTCTCTCTCTCTCTCTATCTATCTATCTATCTATCTATCTATCTCTCTATCTCTCTCCTCTCTCCTCTCTCTCTCTCTCTCTCTCTCTCTCTCTCTCTCTCTCTCTCTCTCTCTCTCTCTCTCTCTCTCTCTCTCTCTCTCTCTCTCTCTCTCTCTCTCTTTTCTCTCTCTCTCGCATCTTCCTCTTCTTAAAATTCCCATTTGTCTTCTTGTTCTTCTTTGCCTTTTTTCTATTCATCTGTTTAGCCTTATTTATCAGATTCTTTCTCTTTTCTCTTTCGTCTCTGTCTTACGCTTTTTCTCTCTCCTCTGTATGTCTCCATCTCTTTTTATCTTTCTCAGTCTCTATTTCCTTCTCTCTCTCTCTTTTATCTTCTATCTATCTATCTATTATCTTCCTTTCTCCTCCCTCCCTCCTCTTTTCCTTCTCCCTCTCGCTCACCTTTTCCTCCCTCCTTCCTTCTCTCTCTCTTCCTCTTCTCCCCTCTTCTCTCCTCTCTCTCCTTCTCTCTTTCTCTCCTCCTCTTCTCCCCCCTCTTCCCTCCCTTCTTCTCCTCTCTCTTTTCTTCCCTCTTTCCTTCTCCTCCATCCGCACAGCATCTTTCCCGATCCCTCTCTCCCACCTCCTTCGCTCCCTCATCCCGTGACCTTTCGAGGGCAAGGGTCAACAGGGAGAGTACTTGCTGTTGAACTTATTTTTCTCTTCGGCGTGTATTATGTTTTGGCATTTTTGTAGTTTTTGGGGGGGATTTTTGGTTGGGGGGGAGGGAGGGGGAGTGGGGAGTTTTTTTTTTTTGGGGAGGGAAGGGGGGTGTTTTTTTTTTTGGGAGGAGGGGAGAGGGTTATTTTGGGGGGAGATTTTTTTTGAGGGGAAGGGGAAGTTTTTTTTTTGGGGGGAGGTGGGGAGGGGGGTGTTTTTTTTTTTTTTTTTGAGGGGGGAAAAGGAAATGGGGGTTGGTGGGGGTTGGGATGGTTTATAAGTGTTCGTTTTTTTTTTCTCTCTTTTTTTTATCTCTTTCTCTTCTCTCTTTCTCTTTCTTTCTCCTCGTTATATGTTTTGTCTCTTTCTTCTCTCTCTCTCTCTCTCTCTCTCTCTCTCTCTCTCTCTCTCTCTCTCTCTCTCTCTCTCTCTCTCTCTCTCTCTCTCTCTTCTCCCTCTCTCTCTCTCTCTCCCTCTCCTCTCTCCCTCTCCCTCCCTCTCCCCTCTCCCTCTCTCTCTCTCTCTTCTCTCTCTCTCTCTCTACTCCTTCTCTCTCTCTCTCTCTCTCTCTCTGCTCTCTCTCTCTTTATCTCGACACTTGATCCCCCTCCGCATCCAAAGTCTCTGAAAAATCCAGGAATTTCCATCAACACTTTGTTCTCAGGAATTTATCCTCCCTTCCCTTCCTCCCCCTCCCTCCCTTCCTCTCCTGCTTCCCTTCCTGCCTTCCCTTCTCCCTTTCCTCCTTCCTTTCTCCTGCTTTCCCTTCCCTCCTCCCTTCCCCCTTCCTTTCTCCTGCTTCCCTTCCTTCCCTTCCCTTCTCCCTTCCTTTCCCCTTTCCTTTCTCCTGCTTCCCTTCCTTCCTCCCCTCCCCCTCCCCCTCCTTTCTCCTTGCTTCCCTCCCCTTCTCCCTTCCTTTCCCCTTCCCTTCTCCCTTCCTCCCCTCCCTTCCCTTCCCCCTTCCCCCTTTCCTCCCCTCCTTTCTTCCTGCTTCCCTCCCTTCCCCTCCTTGCCTCCCCTTCCTTCCCTTCCTGCCCTCCCTTCCCCCTTCTTCCCCCCCTTCCCCCTGTCACTTCCCCCTCCTTCCCTTCCCTTCCCTCCTCTCCCTCACCCCTTCCTTCCCCTTCCTTCCCTTCCCTTCCCCCTTCTTTCCCTCCCTTCCCCCTTCCTCCCCTTCTTTCTCCCTTCCCTTTTCCCTCCCCTCCTTCCCTCTTCCCTCCACCCTTTCGTTACTCCCTTCTCTCCCTCAATTCCCATCCAGTCTCCTCTTCTCTTTCCTTCTCCCATCTTCTTATCCTTCACTCACCCTCATCCTCCCTTCCTCCCTCCTTCTCCACTCCTATCTTCCTTAACTTTAATTCCTTCACTCTTCCTTGCCTCCTCTCTTCCCTTCTTTTCTCTTCTCTCCAATCCCTTCATCCTCCCTCCCTTCCCTCCTTCCCTCCCTCCTCTCCCCTTCCTCTCTCCCTTTTCCACTTCTTTCACCCTCCTTCCCTCCTTCTCTCCCC
>NW_020868594.1:69297-76797 GCF_003789085.1 Penaeus vannamei | reverse complement strand
TTCCTCTTCTGTCACCTTCCCCCCCCCCACCGCACTCTTCTCGCCGTTGCAGGTCATCGATCTTCCTTTTCCACTCCTCCTCTTCCCTCTTCTTTTCTTCCCCTCCTACTATTCCTCTTCTTCTCTCCTCCTCTCCCTCTTCTCTCCTCCTCCCATTCCTCTTCTTCCTCCTCCCCCTCCTACTATTCCTCTTCCTCTTCTTTTTCTTCCCTCTCCTCCTCCCTCCTCCTATTCCTCTTATTTTCTTCCCTTCCTCTTCCTCTTCCTCTTTGTCACTCCCCCCCTTCCACCGCACTCTTCTCTAACCCCCCTTCTCGCCGTTGCAGGTCAGCGGTCTTCCCTTTCCACCTCCTCCTCTTCCTCTTCGTTCCCCTCCTCTTCTTCTTCCTCCTCCTCCTCCTCTTCTCTTCCTCCTCCCATTCCTCTTCTTCCACCCTTCTTCCTATTCCTCTTTTTGTTCCTCCTCCCCCTTCTACCTCCTCTTTTGTTCCTCCTCCCCCTTCCTATTCCTCTTTCTCTTCTTTTTCTTCCTCTCCTGTTCCTCCTCCTCCCTTTCATTCCTCTCTTTTGTCACCCCCCCCCCCCACCGCACTCTTCCTAACCCCCCTTCTCGCCGTTGCAGGTCAGCGGTCTTCCCTTTCCACCTCCTCCTCCCTTCCCTTCATTCCCCTCCTCTTGTTCTTCATCCTCTCTCTTCTCTTCTCTTCTCCTCCTCCTATTCCTCATCCTCTCTTTTTTTCCCTCCTCTTCCTCTTCTTTTTCTTCCTTCCCTCCTCTCATTCCTCTTTTGTCACCTCTTCTCTAACCCCCTTCCACCGCACTCTTCTCTAACCCCCTTCTCGCCGTTGCAGGTCAGCTTCTTCCTTTCCTCTTCCTCTTCGTTCCCCTCCTCTTCCTTTCCTCCTCCTCCCTCCAATTTTCCTCTTCTTCTTCCTCCTCCTCCTCCTCCTATTCCTCCTCCTCCTCCTATTCCTCTTCTTCCTCCTCCTCTTCCTTTTCCTCTTCTTCTTCCTTTTCCTCTTCTTCTTCCTCCTCTCATTCCTCTTTTGTCACCTCCCCCCCTTCCACCGCACTCTTCGCTAACCCCCCTTCTCGCCGTTGCAGGTCAGCGGTCTCCGGTTCGAGACGCAACTCCGAACGCTCCACCAATTTCCGGAGACGCTCCTGGGCGATCCCTCTCGAAGAATAAGATACTTCGATCCACTTCGAAATGAGTACTTTTTCGACCGTAACCGGCCCAGTTTCGACGCCATCCTTTATTACTACCAGAGCGGCGGGAGACTCAGACGACCCGTCAATGTGCCTCTTGATGTATTTGCGGAGGAGATCAAATTCTACGAGCTCGGCGAGGTGGCCATCAACAAATTCAGGTGAGGAGGGGGTTCGGGTTCTTCTCTGAGGGGGATTCGGGGGGGGGGGTTATGTCGATCCTATTGTTCTTTTTGGTTCTTAGGTTTTTCCGATTCTGTTTTGTTAAAAGGGCGCGGAGGGGTTTTGGATCCTATTGTTGTTTTTCTGTTTTTGTTTTATAGGTTCTCGAGTTATTTCCTCTATAGGGCGCGGTGGGTTTTGATCCTATTGTTTTTTTTCTGTTATTTTCCTCTATAAGGTCGCGGGAAGTTTTTGATCCCATTGTTTCTCTTGTTTTTGATTAATAAATTCCTGAGTTATTTCCTCTATAAGGGCGCGGTGGGTTTTGATCCTATTGGTTTTTCTGTTTTGTTTCATAAATTCCCGGGTTATTTCCTCTATAAGGGCGCGGTGGTTTTGATCCTATTGGTTTTTCTGTTTTTGTTTCATAAATTCCTGAGTTATTTCCTCTATAAGGCGCGATGGGTTTTGATCCTATTGTTTTTTTTCTGTTTTTGTTTCATAATTCCTGAGTTATTTACTCTATAAGTGCGCGTTTTTTTATCCTATTGCTCTTTTGTTTTTGATTCATAAATTCCCGAATTATTTCCTCTATAAGTGCGCGGGGTTTTTTCCTATTGGTTTTTTTCTGTTTTGTTTCATAAAATTCCTGTTATATCCTCTATAAGGGCGCGGGAGGTTTTGATCCCATTGTTCTTTTGTTTTTTTGCTTCATAAATTCCTATTATTTCCTCCATAAGTGCGCGGTGGGTTTTGATCCCATTGTTCTTTTGTTTTTGTTTCATAAATTCCTGAGTTATTTCCTCTATAAGTGCGCGGTGGGTTTTGATCCTATTGTTTTTTCTGTTTTTGTTTCATAAATTCCTGAGTTATTTCCTCTATAAGGTCGCGGGAGGTTATTGATCCCATTGTTCTTTTGTTTTTGATTCATAAATTCCCGAATTATTTCCTCTATAAGGGCGCGGTGGGTTTTGATCCTATTGTTTTTTCTGTTTTTGTTTCATAAATGCCTGTTATTTCCTCTATAAGTGCGCGGGAGTTGCTGATCCCATTGTTCTTTTGTTTTTGATTCATAAATTCCTGAGTTATTTCCTCTATAAGGGCGCAGTGGGTTTTGATCCTATTGTTTTTGTCTGTTTTTGTTTCATAAAATTCCTATTATTTCCTCTATAAGTGCGCGATGGGTTTTGATCCTATTGGTTTTTCTGTTTTTGTTTCATAAATTCCTGAGTTATTTCCGCTATAAGTGCGAGGGAGTTGCTGATCCTATTCAATAATTTATATCTAGATTTCGTCATCTTATTTCTTGATTTATCTCCTCTATAGGACATGTGTTGTTGGTATTCTATGATTTTATTCATTTATTTCCTCCAGGCTATCGGGTTGTTAGTCTCATTGACTTAGTTATTTAGATTATATATATTTTTATTTCGTATATAATTCATTAGCGAAATTATTATTTTCCTTTTGATTTATTTCCTCCTCGTTGGTCTTGTTACTGTTTTTATTTTCTTTCTCATTTTCTTATTTTTGCGAGGGTCGAATTTATATATACAATTTTCTTTTTTTTTTATATTTCATTATCTCATACGGGATCGAGTGAAGTAGATCTTCGATTAAATGTATTTCAGCAAGTAAGATATATATTTTTTTCCATTTTCTTCTTTTCGATTTTGAAATTCTAGATTGTAACTCGATTGAGCAGTAGGCCTATGCGCTGGAACCAACAGTAAAGAATTGGTAATAAAATAAAGAAGTCTAATTTCTTTTTTATAGAATTCTAATACAGTTTGATTCGAATAAACTTTTTTTTTTTTTTTTTTTTTTTTTTTCGTTATTTTTGGAACAGTAGGCTTATCCTCGTGAAGCAGATTGAATAGGCCTACATCTGAGCCGCCTAGTGTTGCTCCGAATAAGATTTTTATGTCGTGTATCTTGTTCTCGACTTCAAAAAAAAAAAAAAAAAAAAAATAATAATGATAATAATAATAATAATAATAATAATAATAATAATAATAATAATAATAATAATAATAATAATAATAATAATAATGATAATAATAGAACAATAAAAGATAAAAGATAAATAAAAAATATGGATCATGCCTATTTGTTTGTGAAATAGCAACTTAGTGAAAAGCCAGGCCTATGCTTTTAATACGCCTTTGCAATGGCTAATATTGTATGGACAAACGTTTGATTTTGAATTTGTCCCCTGCCAGCTTAGCTCTTGTGCCTTATTCTCTCGTAATTCAGTAGAGAAAGCTACAACAAAATAGGATAAGTAGCCCAGCACTAAGTACTAAAGCCCTTTTTTCGGAAGGTATAGGCCTACCTCTCAGTAGGTTCTGAGAAACGGGGAAATCCGACTTTTGTTTTCCTTTTTTTTTTCCTTTTCGTATTTTACTTTTTTTCGTTTTTTTTTTTTTTTTTTTTTTTTTGCTTTTTTTTTTCTTTTCGTGGTATTTTTAGGGATTTTTTTTTTTCGTGGTATTCTTGGGTTTATAGGGAGAATTCTCTTTTTCTCTCTCTCTCTTTCTATTCTCTCAATCTCTCAATCTCTCTCTCTCTCTCTCTCTCTCTCTCTCTCTCTCTCTCTCTCTCTCTCTCTCTCTCTCTCTCTCTCTCTCTCTCTCTTCTCTCTCTTCTCTCTTCTCTTTCTCTTCTCTTTCTCTTTTCTCTTCTCTTCTCTTTCTCTTTTCCTCTCTTTATTTTTGCTTTACTCTCTTCGGTGAAATTAATAATTGTCGGGGTTGATGACGTCATTATTGACGTCATATTTCTTTCTTCCCGTTTGAGTGAAAGATAAATAGAGAGAGAGGATAAAGAGAAGAGGAAGGATAAAGGAGAAGAGAGAAAAGAGAAATGGAAAAGGGGAGAAAGGAGATAGAGTATATGTAAGAGAAAAGTCCAAAAAAATGAATAAAGATTATACGAAATTACCGATAATAACGAGCAAACACACGGAAGAGAGAGGAAGGAGAATGTGGGGGGATCGGGGAGGGTGGGAGGGGGGAGGAGGGTTGGATGCGAACGAGGTCAGAGGTCAGGGTGACTGTAGGCCTACATAGAAGGAAGAGCATGAGATGATCCTTGTTTCAGCAGAGTGAGAGGAGAAAAGAGTGAAAGATGAATGTATGAGTTTGTTCAATGATTTAATCACTCGATAAATTACCTCACACATCACACTCACTCTCACTCTCTTGCTAACTCTCCTCTCTCTCTCCTCTCTCTTTCGCTCTCACACACTCTCCTCTCTCTCTCTCTCTCTCTCTCTCTCTCTCTCTCTCTCCTCTCTCTCCTCTCTCTCTCTCTCTCTCCTCTCTCTCTCTCTCTCTCTCTCTCTCTCTTTCTCTCTCTCACAACACACACACACACACACACACACACACACACACACACACACACACACCACACACACACACACACCACACCAACACACACACACACACACACACACGCCCACACACACACACACACGCCCACACACACACACACAACCACACGCACACACGCCCACACACCCACACCACACGCCCACACACACACACACGCCACACACGCCACACACGCCCACGCCCAACTCCCAAGTGAAACAAATAGGTCAACGCAAACAACATGACCTTTCCAATACATGATTATGAAACTTAATTATCTGATTTTATTATTTCTCTCAAGAACGTTGATGTTGGTGACACTGACTTCAGTTGAGAGTGATGTTGCAAGATAGTAACTCTCTCTCTCTCTCTTCTTTCTTTTCTTTCTCTTTTTCTCTCTTTTTCTTTTCTCTTACTCTCTTTTTCTCTCTCTGTTCTCTCTCTCTTCTCTCTCTTTTCTCTCTCCTCTCTCTCTCTCTCTCTCTTCTCTCTCTTCTCTCTCTCTCTCTCTCTCTCTCTCTCTCTCTCTCTCTCTCTCCTCTCTCTCTTCTCTCTCTCTCTCTTCTCTCTCTCTCCTCTCTCTCTCTTCTCTCTCTCTCTCTCTCTCTCTCTCTCTCTCTCTCTCTCTCTCTCTCTCTCTCTCTCTCTCTCTCTCTCTCTCTCTCTCTCTCTCTCTCTCTCTCGCAGCGACATCTGTTAGTGGAAATCAAACTCATGGCGATAACAGAGATCAGAGTCACCTATTGACTCGGAAATTATTAATTAATCCGTAAATGAGATTTGGAAACATATACTCGTACGTGTGCATAAACACAGTCAGATAGTGAAAGAGAGGGAGGAATGAGAGTGAAGAAGGGGGGGGATGAGAGAGAGAGAGAGAGAGGGGAGGGTGAAAGAGAGAGGGTGTTGTGGAGGGAAGGAGAGAGAGAGAGAGAGTGGTGTGAGGAGAGAGGAGAGAGAGAGAGAGAGAGAGAGAGAGAGAGAGAGAGAGAGAGAGAGAGAGAGAAGAGAGAGAGAGAGAGAGAGAGAGAGAGAAGAGAGAGATAAAAGTTAATATGCTATGTTTAGGGAAAGAGACAGATGGAAGAAGGGAAGATCGCCAGAGACAGAGAAACAAGAGAGGAAGAGAGAGAGAAGGAGAGTGAAAGAGAGGGAGGGGGGTGAAAGAGAGAACGAAGAAAGAGGAGTGAAAAACATAGAAAGAGAGAGGAAGCGAAAGCGAGAGAGAGAAAACCAGTGATAAACAGGGGTCATAGAGCACATGACAACGATATCACGCTAACGGAAAGCTTTAGTTCATCCCTTTACTTATATATGCTTTCTCTCTTGATTTATCACTCGTTGTGCCTCTTTCTTTATTTCATCCAATCGCCTGATTATTGTTGGGTATGTTATTCGCTCTCTTTCTCTCTTCCCTTTATCTTTCTTGTTCTCTCTTTCTGGTTCTTTTTTTCATTCTCTCTTTCTCGTTCTTTCTTTCTGGTTCTTTTCATTTTCTCTTTCTTGGTTCTCTTCTTTTCTCTTTCTGGTTCTCTCTTTCTGGTTCTTTTTTCATTCTCTCTTTCTCGTTCTCTTTTTCTCGTACTCTCTCTCTCTCTCCTTCTCGTTCTCTCTTCTGGTTCTCTTTCTCGTCGCTCTTTCTCGTTCTCTCTCTTCGTTTCTCTCTTTCTGGTTCTCTTTCTCGTTCTCTCTTTCTGGTTCTCTTTCTCGTTCGCTCTTTCTCGTTCTCTTTCTCTCTCTCACAGACACAAAACAAAAAGCAAGTACACACGATCACATACAAATAAATACAATTAAGTGCAGATACACACACAAGCAAGCATATACACATACACAAGTAAACACAGTTATGTATACAAGAAAACATACACACACAGGCAAGCACAAACACACACACGAAGTCACACTCATCTTCATAAATACACACAAATAAGGCCAAATGCACACACAAATAATCACATCTGCACACACGAAAACAAACTCCATCTACACACACACACACACACACCCAAGCAAGAAATCTCACACACACACACACACAAGCAAGTTCATTCACACACACACACACTTTTGCACAAGCAAGCTCATCTTCATACACACACACACACCCAAGCAAGTTCATCTACACACACACACCACACACACACACACACACACACACGCACACGCACAAGCAAGAACATTGCACACACACACACACCCAAGCAAGTTCATCTACACACACACCCACACACACGCACAAACAAGGCCCCTCTACACGCACACAAGCAAGCACATTTCGGTATGTACACAGAAGCAAGTTCATCTACACACACACGCACAAACAAGGCCCCTCTACACGCACACAAGCAAGCACATTTCGGTATGTACACAGAAGCACATGCACAGCCCGCCCAACTTGAATGACAGGACGCCTTCGAGAAATCAATACCGGTATCTGTTGACTCGCTTGCAGGAGTGGAGGGGAGGAGGGAGGAGCTGGAGGAGAGGAGGAGAGAGGAGTGGGAGGAGGAGGAGGAAGTGGAGGAGGAGGGGAGATGGGGAGGAGTAGGAGGAGAGGAGGAGGGGAGAGGAAGGAGGAGGAGGGAAATGGGGAGGGGGAGGAGTGGGATTGGAGGTGGAGAGAGAAAGGTGGGAGGGGAGGGTGTCTCTCTTTCTTTTCTCTCTCTCTCTTCTCTTCTCTTTTCTTCTTTTCTTCTCTATGGATTTCTGTCGTTTACGTATGTGATGTTCTCTTCTCTCCTCTCTCTCT
>NW_020868594.1:66715-69197 GCF_003789085.1 Penaeus vannamei | reverse complement strand
ATTGGAAAGGAGAGAAGGGAAGGGGAGGGAAGGAGAGAAAAAGAGAAAGAGAGGGAGAGAGAAGGCGGAAAGATGAGAGAGAAGGAGGGAAAGATAAGAGGAGAGGGAGGGGAGGAGATGGAGAGAAAGGAAAGAAAGAAAGAGAGAAGGGGATAAAGAAGAGCATGCATCCACACCTATGCATACCCATACATGAGTCTGTGTATGCATTTGTGCGTTTGTGTATGTGTGCGTATGGACATGTATACTTATGTGCGCGTTCATATGTATGTGGTGTGTATGTGTGTGTGTGTGTGTGTGTGTGTGTGTGTGTGTGTGTGTGTGTTGTGTGTGTGTGTGTGTGTGTGTGTGTGTTGTGTGTGTGTGTGGCGTGTGCGTGTGTGTGTACGTATGTGCGTGTTTATGCTGTCTGTGTCTGTGTTTATTTGTTGTGTGTGTGTATGTGCGTTATGCATGTGAGTGTGTGCCTTGTAGCGGCGTTCGACTTTAAACACACACAACCCGATAGACAGCCAAGTAAATACATCAGGAAACAAATTCCGAAAAGGGAGGAATCAATAAGACTTGCCCCCCCTTTCTCTGCTCCCCCTTCCCCCTCCCCCTCCCTCCCTCTCCCTCCCTCCTCCCCCCTCCCACCTTTCTCTCCCTCCCCTCCACCCTCCCCCTTTCTTTCTCTCCCTCCCCCCTCCCCTCTTTCTCTCCTCCCCTCCCCTCCCTCCCCTCCCCTTCCCGCCCCTGCCTCCCTTGCTCCCTTCCCTTCCTCTTGCTTCATTCATCTCCCTTTTTATTTTTCTCTTATTCTTTCTCCCTCTTTCGTTTCCATTTTTTTTTCTCACCTCTTCCTTTCTTTTTCTTTGGCCTTCGTCTCTCCTTCGCTCTCCTTACCTCTCTCCTTACCCCCCCCCTCTCCTTTTTCTTTTCCTTTCCCTCTTCGCTCCATCCTCCTCTTTTCCTTTCCTCTTTCCTTTCCTCTATTCTTCCCTTTTCTTCTCTCTGCCTCTCCTCTCTCCTTCTTTCCTCTCCCTTCTTCCTTTCTTTCTCTTTTCTCATCTCCCTTTCCCCTTTCTTCTCCTTCACCAATCTTCCTTTTCCTCTTCCCTTTTCCCATTTCCATTTATTCTCCCCTTTCTTTCTCCCCTCTCCCTCAGCCATTTATTCTCCCTTCTCCTTTCTATCCTTTGTCTCCCCTTTTATTCTCTCCTATCCCTTCCCCTTCGTTCTCCCCTCTCCTCTTTCCCCTTCATTCTCCCCCTCTCCCCTTCTCCCCATTCCCTCTTCTCCTCCTCTCCCTCCTTCCGCCTCCCTCTCCCCCTTCTTTCTCCCCTTCCCCTTCCCCTCTCTCTTCTCCTCTCCCCTTCCCTCGCCCCCATTTTGAACGAGAGAGATTTTCAGACCTCGAATAGGAAGACAATGGGGGTGGGGGTAGGGGTGGGGGGGAGGCTGTCATGTAAATGTAGGGACTAATAACTTACTCTGGAATCTGTTTTGTTTTTGTTTTTTTCCTTGTTTTGTTTTATTTGTCTTTGTTTCTGTTTTTGTATTTTTTGTTTTGTGTTCTGATTATGAATTCTGGTCTGTGGTTTTAGGTTTTGTCTCTGTCTCTGTTCTCTCTTTCGCTCTGTTCCTTTTTGTATTTTATTTTTTATTTTTCTTCTTTTCCTTTCTTTTGTCTTTCTTTCTTTCTACTCTTCTTTCTATCTCTTCCTTCATACACAAGCAGACTCTCACACACATAAAGAGAGAAGAGACGAGAGACAGTGACATGACAAGTGACAGTGACAGTGACAGTGACAGTGACAGAGAACAGAGACAGACAGACAGAGAGAACAGATACACACAGAGACAAAGAGAATAGATAAAACAAGACAAAAAAAAAAAGAAAGAGAGAGAAAGAAGAAGAGAGAGAAGAGGGACTTCTGATTCAGCTCCCACGGCGGAACAGACAGACTCGGGACGCACCGTCCCGAAATCGATGGTTCTTGATGCACCGTAGATTATGAATCTGTCTCGAGTCTCGGACTCTCCTTCCCGTCCTTCGTGGCGTGTTTATCGTCGTTTCCTTTGTTGTTTCTTTATTTTTTTTTCTGTGGTTTTGTTTTAGATAGATAGAGGGGGGGGGGGTGTTGTTTAGGTGTTTTGTGTTGTGTGTGTGTGTGTGTGTGTGTGTGTGTGCGTGCGCGAGCGTGTGTTTTGCGTTGACTTCATCATTTTTTACGTTTTATCTTGATTTGTTTTATTTCCTCTCTTCTCTCCTTCTCGTTTTCTCTTTGTCCTGGGAAATCAGGATTCTCGAAGCAGCAATCCAAAGTTTTATGACTGATTCCTCCCTCCCTCTTCTTTCTCCTTCCTCCCATCATATCTCCTCCTTACCATCCTCCTCTTTTCTACACTCTACCTCCTCCTCCTCCCTCTCCGCCCTTTTTTTCTCATCACTCCCGTCCCTTGCCTACACTCCTATCTCCCTTTCATACCTACTCCCTAT
>NW_020868594.1:56715-61715 GCF_003789085.1 Penaeus vannamei | reverse complement strand
GGCCTCCAGATCCTGGGAAGAACGCTCAAGGCATCAATGAGAGAGCTCGGGTTGCTCATCTTCTTCCTCTTTATCGGTAAGTTTGGCAGGAGTTTCTCTCGTTTTTTTTATTTTTCTCTCTCTCTCTTCCTTTCCTACCTGTTTTTTTTTTTGTTTTTTTTTACCTCTTTCTCGTAGACGTAAGTTTCCTTGTGTCTCTTTCCTCGAGCCAGGGAGAGCCTGGGATGCGGGCAAGGACGGCTGGAAATAGGCCTACCTTAGCCACGCCCCCTTTTTTTCCCTTTTACGAAATCCAGTGTAAAATTGATTGACCTGTCTTTTATTATCTACTCAATTATTTATATATATGTGTGTGTGTACATTGTAACTGAATGTAACCTTATAATGCTTGTAGTATCTACCATGTACTATGACCTCTCAATCTGATTTTATTTCAGTTTATACATGTAATTCTTTGCCTTGAAATGAGGGTTTTGTGAATTCAGAAATCACAGAAGTAACTTTTGTAATCAATCATTTTGTTTAGACTGTCAATTCATTAGATGTAATAATTTATACAATACATTTGATTCCATGTGTTCATTCATCTATTTTATGAATATATATATACGAACCCCCATGGTTTTTTTCGAGAGTGAATAAGGAGTGCCATCTGACCCTGGCACTCTCCCCTAAGCGGTGGCTCTGTGTGTCCTGTCGATGACCTAAGATGACCTAACCTTGATTGCCTTGCAGGTTGCTTGACTTTCCGTGTGTTGCTTAACGCTTTTTGGGAGCTTGTTGTCATACTCTGTGCATGTTTGCCCATTTCTTCAACTCTGTCTCTTCAAGTAAAAACAAGAAGGAAAAAAAAAGAAGAGGAAAAAAAAAATTGAAAGAAAAAAAGAAAATTTTTTGACTGAGAAAAAAAAAAATGAAATTCGTTGTTGATTTTTGTTTTGTTTTGGTTCTGGTTTTTGAATTGGTATTTTTTTTTTCTCTTTCTTTTTTTTTATTGTTTTTGTTTGTTTGTTTTCAGCGGATACAGATCGTTACTTATTTTTTTTATTTATATATTATTTCTCGTGTCCACAATGAGCTGAATTTCAGGGAGAATATCATTTTATTGTTTTTTTTCTTTCTTTCTTTCTTTTCTTTTTACGAAATTATCATCAAAATTTCGTCATTTATAAACCTTCTTTTATTCTTTTTGTAAAAAAAAATAAATCTAAGTTGTGTTTTTTTTTTCTTTTTCTTTTTTCTTTTTTTTCTTTTTTGTTTCTCCAAGCCTCGTGTTTTTCTTTTCCTTCCTTTCCTTTCTTTTCTTTTCTTTTCGAGAAAAAAAATACCTGCTAAAAATTATGAAACTTTTCCTTATTAGTACTTTCGTTTTCTTTATTTTATCATTTCTCAAAAGAAAACAAAATTGAAATATCTTTTTTGTGGATGAAATGGATACCAAAGTGGATTTTGGAGTTGGTGGAAGTGTTGCCAAGTTGGAGAGAGAAAAAAAATTTACCTGAGGCCTTGTTTTTTGACGTGGTAACACTGCATCATGTCTTGAGAAGTACAGAGGTTTTTTTTGCATTTCTTGATGTCTTGGTAGTCTGTGATCCTCTTAAGTGGGTTTGTGAACTCTGGCATTTCTCTTGTCTGTCCTGTGTGATTGGGTGTTTGCCTCTATGTATGTGGCTGTGTGTGTGTGTGTGTGTGTGGTGTGTGTTGTGTGTGTGTGTGTGTGTGTGTGTGTGTTGTGTGTGTTGTGTGTGTGTGTGTGTGTGTGTTTAAGTGTGTATATTCTTTGTGTGTGTGTGTTTGTAAGTGGTGTATATTTTGTGTGTGTGTTGTGGTGTGTGTTTGTAAGTGTGTATATTTTGTGTGTGTCTGGTATTTTGTGTTGTGTAAGGTGTGTGATGTACTTTCAGTTTTTCTTAGTGTTTCCTCTGTGTGTGTGTTTTGTGTGGTGTGTGTTGTGTGTGTGTGTGTGTGGTGTGTGTGTGTGTGTGTGTGTAGTGTGTGTGTGTTGTGTGTGTGTGTGTATTTTTATTATGTTGTGCTGTGTAATGTGTGTATTTTTTGTGTGTGTGTATTATATTGTGTGTGTTTGTAAGTGGTTATTTTTTGTGTGCGTGTGTTTTTTGTAAGTGTATATACTTTCAGTTTTTCTTAGTGTTTCCTTCTCTGTTGTGTGTGTGTGTGTGTGGTGTGTGTGTATGGGTGGTGTGATTTCTTCGATTTCAACTAATAAATCTACAGGATTGATGATATTATATAAACAGAATTAAGTAAGATTAAAAATGATAATAATAATCCTCGTAAGTGACCTTTTAAAAAAGAAAATTTAGTAATAATAATAATAATAATAATAAATAATAATTTTGAATTTTTTTTTTAGCCTAGAGATCATACCCATTCACGTCTCAGTTCATTTAGCTATCAGTCTGTCTGTCTGTCTTCTACCATGGCTCTCATTATTGATTTTTTTGTTGTTGTTGTTTGTTATTACCAGTCATTATATTGTTATTTTCAGTTAATTTTCTGTTCTTCGTTTTTGTTGTTTTTGGCAGTCGGGGTGTTGCTGTCATTACATTTTTTATTGTCATTTTTTTCATTTCATCGTTTTGTCTTTTATTCTGAATCGTAAGAAAAATTATCATGTTAACATAATTAACATAATATTGCTAGCGATTTTTGTTGCTATGAAATTTTTTCATTTTAATTTTTACTTTATTACATGGTTTATAAAATCATTTTCCTCAATCATCATCCGTCTTCTTATTTTTAATTATCATTTTTAGATTAGTATCTGCAATCATTATTGGCATCATCATTATTGTTATTATCACGATAATGACTCTGGTAAAGATGACAACCATTAATTACTATTAATTGATATATTTAAGTTCGTTAGTTTATAAAATTGTTGTTCAGGTTATTAATCAATAGATTATAGGGAGTACTGATATAAAGTTAATTGATATATGATTGTGGAAGATATTATTAGTAATATTTTCTTTTATATAAAGTAATATTTCTTTTATCTCTCTTATTATAAGAATTATGATCTGTTGAAAACGCTATTTTTATTCTTCGTTAAGATCATCTTTATTTCTTATTTACCTTTTTTGTTTTTGTTTTTTCAAATCTTCCTCTGCCACTTCATTGACATTTCTCTCAAACTCTTATTTTTTTTTTATTAAATATTATTCATTTCATATTTGTCTTGCGTTGCAATGTTTTTGTTTTTTGTTTTTATTTCTTATTTCTACCTTTGTTTATTTTTGTTTGTTTATTTATTCATTTTGTTTAGTTTATAATTCCCATAGTTTATAATTCTTTCCCTTTTTAGATATTATGCTTTTTGGATATTGATATGTTTTTCTTTAGATATTTGTCATTTTCTATTCACATTATAATATTTTAGGGATATAACCGTTTTTATTTTAAATTTTCTGGATATTTGCATTTTTTTTTGGGGGGGGGATGAAATTGTATTTTTTTTTTTTCTTATTTTTTATTATTATTTTACACATTCTCGTTTTTTGGGATATTGTTATTTTTGGGGATGTTGTATGATTGGCGTTATAGTGATGATATTCTGTGCCGTTCTATTTTACTTTTTTGTAACTATTAAGAAAGATAATATTTATATGATAAGCATTCGCATTAGATAGAATATTGCTATACTATCATCGATCATTTAATTACGTTGCCTATGTATATATATATATATATAATGTATTATAATATATATATAATATATATTATATATATATTATATATATATATATAATATATATATTATAATATAAATAATATATAATATATATTATATATATAATATAATAATAATATAATATATATATATATATATATATTATATATATATATGTATTTAAAATTTTCATCATATTCATTTTATTTGTTTTTATTTAATTTATTTTTTAACATCTATATTCTACTTTTTTTCTATGTGAGATTTATTTATTATTTTTTTATTATCTATTTATTTTTTACATCTACATTCTACATTTTTTTTTTTTACTTTTGGATGTGAGATTTTATTTTTATTATCTATTTATTTTTTTACATCTACATTCTCCTATTTTGCTGTGAGATTCCGTATCATTATTCCGAGTCAAATAAAACCCTTATTCCGTTTATTATCTCCTGTTATCAGTCTTTATTTCTCTACAAAACTCTTTTCACGGGGGGCGGAATTCCCTAAATTCCCGAGTGACAGAAGATAAAAAACGATAATTTTTCGTCTCGGAGATATTTCCGACCGGGATATATATATCGGGCGGGGAGAATGGGGGGCGGGGTGGGGGAGATGGGGCGGTGGTGGGGGGGGAGAAGGGGCGGGGGATGGGGGGAGGAGGGGGGCGTTGGTGGGGGTAGGGGGGAGAAGGGGCGGGGTGGGGTGGGGGAGATGGGGCGTGGTGGGTGGGGGAGAAGCGGGCGGGGTGGGGGGGGAGAAGGGCGGGGTGGGGGGAAGAGGGAGAGGGGGTGGAGGGAGCAAAGATTAAAATAATCCACGGCGAGGGGCGTAAGGGCGAGGTTCCTGTGGTCGAGCAAGCGGTCTTTGCCCTTACGAAGACGGCCAAGGAAGGGGAAAAGGGGAAGGAATTCTCTCTCTGTCTCTTCTATCTATCTTTTTTCTCTTTCTTCTTTTGCGTTCTCTATTTCCTCTCTCTCTCTTCTCTTCTCTCTCAACTCTCATCTCTCTCTCTCTCTCTCTCTTCTCGTCTTCTATCGCATCTCTCTCTCATCATCACTCTCTCTCTCTCTCCTAACTCCCCCCTCTCTCTTCCTTTTGCGTTCTAGTCTCTTCCATCCCCTCTCATCTCTCTTCGGCTTCCTCTCTCTCTCTCTCTCATTTCTCTCCTCTTCTCTCTCTCTCCTCTCTCTTCTCTCTCATCCTCTGTTTGTCCTCTCCTCCACTCTCTCCTCTCCCCTCCCTCTTCTCTCTCTGCTCTCTCTCCCCTCTCCTCCCCCCTCTCCCCCTCTCCTCTCCTCTC
>NW_020868594.1:43259-56615 GCF_003789085.1 Penaeus vannamei | reverse complement strand
CGGAGAAGAGAGAGAGAGAGAGAGAGAGAGAGAGAGAGAGAGGCGGAGGGGGGAGAGAGGGGGAAAGGGGAGGGAGAGAGAAAGAGAGAGGAGAGAGAGAGAGAGAGAGAGAGAATGAGAGAGAGGAGAGAGGAAGGGAGACGAGAGAGAGAGAGAGAGAGAAGAGAGAGAGAGAGAGAGAGAGACGAGAGCAGGGGAGGAGAGGGGAGAGAGGAGAGAGAGAGAGAGAGAGAGGAGAGAGAGAGGAGACGAGAGAGAGAGAGAGAGAGAAGAGGAGAGAGAAGAGAGAGAGAGAGAGAGAGAGAGAAGAGAGAGAGAGGAGAGAGAGAGAGAGGAGAGAGAGAGAGAGAGAGAAGAGAGAGAGAGAGAGAGGAGAGAGAGAGGGAGGAGGAGAGGAGAGAGAGAGAGAGAGGAGAGAGAGAGAGAGAGGAGAGAGAGAGAGAGAGAGGA
The DNA here is from genome assembly GCF_003789085.1 of Penaeus vannamei. Lineage (NCBI taxonomy): Eukaryota > Metazoa > Arthropoda > Malacostraca > Decapoda > Penaeidae > Penaeus > Penaeus vannamei. The sequence continues at coordinate 56,165 of NW_020868594.1, read as the reverse complement.
GAGAGAGAGAGAGAGAGAGAGAGAGAGAGAGAGAGAGAGAGAGAGAGACAGACAGAGACAGATAGATAGACAGATAGATAGATAGAGATAGAGAGAGACAGATAGATAGATAGAAGATAGAGAGATAGATAGATAGAGATAGATAGATAGAGAGAGAGAGAAGAGATAGAAGAGAGAAAAAGACTGAAACGCGGAAGAAAAGAAAGAAAGAATGAATGAAAGAAAGAAAAAAAATAAACAGAACATAAATAGAGAGATAGAGAGAGACTGAGACAAAACTAGAGAACAAAACAACAGAAGGATGAATGAATGAACAAAGAACAAACGACATGCACAAAAAAAAAAAATGATTCTCATTACCTCACACGCATACGAAGTGAGGGAATAAAATGATATCTTTTCCATTTAATTAATCCCGTCCGTGAAAAAAACAGGAATAACATTAATCCTTTAAAAGTGTTTCTGTAATTCCAAAACATCAGCACAGACCCTGATGATTAAAAGTGCGTTCTTTTTTTATTAGAACACTTATTTACCGCAAGTAGCCAAGGACCTATTTATAAGTACAATATCGCCATGTATGGATTTATTTATTTATTTATTATTATTTTATTTATTTATTATTATTTTTATTTATTTATTCTTTTTTTTTTACTCCCTGATATTCTTACTGATTTTGTTTATACGCTTACATGCATGTGCGTATGTGACTGTGCTTTGTTGTTCATTCTTAATACTTTTTAAGCTTCCTTTTGCATGTGTGTTACTGATTTTGGCTGATGTTTGGATTTTATGGTTAACATTATTCAAGGTGTCTATTTCATTGAGAGAGAGAGAGAGAGAGAGAGAGAGAGAGAGAGAAGAGAGAGAGAGAGAGAGAGAGAGAGAGAGAGAGAGAGAGAGAGAATATGTTTATATATAATATTTGAGCAAAAAAAATATAATTGTGTGTGTATGTGTGCGTGTGTATGTATGTATACATGTATATATATATATATATATATAATATATATATGTATATACGCATATATATATATACATATTATATATATATATATATATATATATATATATATATATATATATATATATATATATATATATATATATATATATATATATATATATTATATATATATATATATATATATATATATATATATATATATATATATATGCATATATACTGTACACACACACACACACACACACACACACACACACACACACACACACACACACCACACACACACACACACACACACACACACACACACACACACGATATATATATATATATATATATATATATATATATATATATATATATATATATATATATATATATATTACATATACCTATATCTATATATATACACACACACACAACACACACATATATATATATATATATATATATATATATATATATATATATATATATATATATATATATATATATAACATATATACACATACATTCATAAATACATACATAAATTCACACACACACACACACACACACACACACACACACACACACACACACACACACAACACACACACACACACACACATATACACACATATATACACACCCCTACTCACCCTCCCCCCTCCCCTCCCCCCGCAGGACTCCGCAAGGCCTTCGACGCCTTCGACACGGACAAGAAGGGCGCCATCAACGTGGAGACGATCAGCACCATCTTGAGGATGATGGGCGTGAAGGTCTCGGAGAAGAACCTGCAGGAGATCATCGCCGAGGTGGACGAGGACGGTGGGTCGATGTCGGCTCCGTGGGCGTCGTTGTCGTTGGTTGGTTGTTGTTGTTTATTTTATTTTTTTTATCATCGTGTTATTATCATTATTGTTGTTATTGTTATCATCATTGTTATTGTTGTGGTTGTTATTATTGTTTTATTGTTATTCTTATCATTATTATTATTATTATTATTGTTGTAATCATAATTGTTATTGTTGTTATTGATGTTATTATTGTCCTTATTGTTATTCTTATCATCATTCTTATCATTATTATAATTATGATTGTTATTGTTATTGTTGCTATTGATGTCTTTGTTGTTTTTATTGTTATTCTTATCATCGTTGTTATTATCATTATTATAATTATAATTGTTATTGTTGTTATTGATGTTATTATTGTTATTCTTATCATCATTATTATGATTGTTATTATCATTATTGTTATTATTTATTAACTGTTGGTATAATTATTGTTATTGATATCATTAATATTGATTTCATTCTTATTATCATAATTATTATCATTATCATTATGATTGACTATAGATATTATTTTTGTTGATATCATTATTGTTTTTATTTTCATTATCATCATTATTATGATTATTATCATTATTATTTTTTTGTTATGATTAACTGTTGATGTTATTATTGTTATTGATATTATTATTCTTACCATCATTATTGTTATCATCATTATTATCATTATTAACTGTTGATATTCATTATTATTATTATTATCATTATTAACTGTTGATATTGTTATCATTATTGATAGCATTATCTGTTTTATTCTTATTCTTATCATAATTTCGTTCTTATTATTAATATCATTTTTTTTTTACTTTTGGTATTACTACTGTTGTATTTTTATTTGTGCATATTGTCATTACAATTATTGTTATTATTATTATCATTTTCATTATAATTACCATTATTTTTATTATTATCATTACTATAATGATGATGATTACTATTATCATCTTTATTATTTTTTTTATTATCATTATCATCACCGTTATTATTACTGTTATTATTATCATTATTTTTTATTGTTATTTTTGTTATCATTATCATTATCATTAGTATTATCATTATGATTATAATTATCATTATTATCATAATCATCATTATCTTAATCATCATTATCATTATTAATCATAATTATATCATTTTTGCTACCATTAATATTTCTTATTATATTATTATTGCTACCATTGATATTTCTACCATTAGTATCATGATTATTGATATTAATATTGACATTCAGATAATATTTTGAATACATTTGAATTAATTATTGCCATTATCTATATAATTACCATTACTGTATCTTAATATGATTGTTTATTTTATCACAGTCATAATTATAACGAATCAGTCACCATTGTCACCACAGTCATCACCATCACCAATCATCATAACTATCATCATATCCATCATCACAATCATCTTCACCATCACTATAAATCACCATATTTCCCTTATTGTTATCACCATCATCCCCACAGTCACCATGTTTCTCTTCTTGTCATCACTATCACCACAGTCACAACCACCGTCATCACCAACATTCACCATCACCATCTTTTCCTTAGTGTTATCACTACCACAACTACCCCAATCTCCACAACCACAATCACCACTTCAACAATCACCACATTCCCCTTATTGTCACCACCACCACCATCACCACACCACCCCCTCCTCACACCCCCCTTCCCTTGCAGGATCCGGTGAGCTTGAGTTCGAGGAGTTCTGCGCCCTCGCTGCCAAGTTCCTGATCGAGGAGGATGAGGAATCCTTAAAAGCAGAACTGAAGGAGGCGTTTCGTATATATGATAAACAGGGTGAGTGGAAAGGGTGATAAAGATGGGTGGATGGGGTGGGTGGTGATAATAATTCTCTCTTGTATTTAAAAAAAAAAAAAAAGAAAAAAAAATATACAAGTTGGTAACTGGCTACTCGCCTTTTTGTTTACATTTGTGTCCACGTTCCTCTGTCAGCTGACTGGATGAGGGTAGCGAGAAAACGCTCTTATTTAGCATTATACATTCGTTATTTCGTATTAAATCGTCGCCACATAGCCTGGATAACGTCCATAATCGCCAGAGCCTGTGCGGAGGCTGGAGGCATCTTGCTGTGTTTAAAAATTTCGGAAAAAATGCGGAAAAAGTCACACAACCGGTTTGTTAAAATTGTGCCAGGCCCAACTCAATGAATTTACGTACATACAGATGCAGAAATAAAGGCATATCTCTCTATATATCTGATAGATATACATTTAACCATCTATTTGTCGGGTTGATATGCATGTCTAGACTGATAGATATGTATTTATTTCTTTATTTATGATTGTCAAGTATGCGAATATTCTTTGGGTCGGGCCTCGCACAAGTATAAAGTCCTTTTGATTTAGTTTTTTTTTTCTGTTTTTTTTTCTAACATATAATTCGTATGGTGGCAAACAAACATTACGAAATGGACATGACGAAAAAATGCAAATTTCACATGAAATAAAGAATAAAAATCCACACAAATTCTCGTAGTATTATAGACATAGGCCTACATTAGAATGGAATGGACTAATAAGTGAACTCTTAAAAAAATTCTTCTCTTGCATAATTATTACAAATTCTATAGAGAAAATACCATGCTGATATATAAACTGGCAATACCAACGTTAAATGAGTATGACTAATGCTTATGTCGGCATTTTAAGGACATGGCAAGAACAAGTTTAAAATATTTCTTTTATCTGACAATAGATGGCGATGAATAACAAATGTTTGGCCAGTTTCTTTTGTTTAGCAATGATAAGCAATATAAGAATTAATAAAACTACTCGGACTGTCTCTTTGCTTTGCGGTAAAACAATATATTAATAAAACAGTGTTTGTGTTCTTACTTATACGATAAAAAGCCAGCGAAGTCTAGTACCATCCCACATCATGGATACAATTAATCAAATCTACCATTTTTTTTATTTTTCTCAATTTGCTCCAATGCTGTTTTAGCTGTGGCAGTGACTCCGTGACTAGTTCTGTTTACGCGTTACGTGATTGGCCGAGGGAACCTAAAAGATTATGTATGTCACTCGCTGATTGGTGGAATTGCTTTGCTAGAACCTTCTGTTGGCTAACTTTAGAATGAGTCGATTTGCGATTGTAACTACTATAGCCCTATAAAATCTGTAATTCTCCTCCTCTCTGTCTCTCTCTCTCTATCTCTATCTCTATCTCTATCTTTCTTTCTCTCTCTCTCTCTCTCTCTCTCTCTCTCTCTCTCTCTCTCTCTCTCTCTCTCTCTCTCTCTCTCTCTCTCTCTCTTTCTGTCTTTCTCTTTCTCTCTCTCTCTCTCTCTCTCTCTCTCTCTCTCTCTCTCTCTCTCTCTCTCTCTCTCTCTCTCTCTCTCTCTCTCTCCTCTCTCTCCCTCTCTCCTCCCTCTCCCTCTCTTTTCCCACTCTCCCTCCTCCCTTCCCCCCCCCCTCTCTCTCTCTCTCTCTCTCTTCTCTTTCTTTCTGCCTCCCTCCCCTCCCCCGCTTTCCCTGTCTGTCTGTCTGTCTGTCTCTCTCTCTCTCTCTCTCTCTCTCTCTCTCTCTCTCTCTCTCTCTCTCTCTCTCTCTCTCTCTCTCTCTCTCTCTCTCTCTCTCTCTCTCTCTCTCTTCTCTCTCTCTCTCTCTCTCTCTCTCTCTCTCTCTCTCTCTCTCTCTCTCCCTCCTCTCTCTACCCCTTTTATAACCCCCACACCCTAATTATCTATCCATCTATCCATCTATCTCTCCCTTGTATAACCCCCACATCCTAAAATTATCTACCCATCTACCCATCCATCTATCCCTTTATATAACCATCCCACATCCTAAATCATCTACCCCATCTACTCATCTATCTATCCCTTCTATAAGCCCCCTCATCCTAACTTATCTACCCATCTACCCATCTATCTCTCCCCTTTATAACCCTCCCGCCACCTCCTGCAGGCGACGGCTACATCACGACGAAGGTCCTAAAGGAGATCCTGAGGGAACTGGACAACAAGCTGACGGAGGAGGATCTTGACGGGATCATCGACGAAGTGGACGAGGACGGCTCAGGAACCCTGGATTTCGATGGTGAGGGGGTGTGGGGATGAAGGGGACGGTGATGGGAGGGGGTGTGTGGGGTGATGGGAGGGGGTGTGGGGGGGTGGGGGGTGGGGGTGATGGGAGGGGGGTTGGGTGGGGGTGTGATGGTGAGGGTGGTTGGGAGGGGGTATGTGGGGTGGTGTGGGGAGGGTGTGGGGGTGTGAGGGTGGGCGGAGGGTGGGGGAGGGGATGGGGGGGGTGTGGGGGGTGTGGGGGTGATGGGAGGGGGTGTGGGGGGTGTGTGGGGGGGGTGATGGGAAGGGGTGTGGAGGGTGGATGGTGTGTGGGGGATGGGATGGGAGGGGTGGGGGGATGGAGGGGGGTGGGGGGGTGATGGGAGGGGGGTGTGTGGGGGTGGGGAGGGTGGGGTGTGGGGTGTGGGGTGGGTGGGAGGGGGGTGGGAGGGGGGGGGTGATGGAGAGGGTGTGTGGGTGAGGGTTGGGGGTGTGTGGGGGAAGGGGGTGTGGGGGATGGGATGGAGGGTGTGGGGGTGATGGAGGGTGGGAAGGGTGTGGTGGGGATGGAGGGGGTGTGAGGGTGGATGGGAGGGGTGTGAGGGAATGTGGGGTGGGGGGGATGGAGAGGGTGTGGGGTGATGGAGGGGAGTGTGGATGTGGGTGGGGAGGTGTGGGGGGGGATGTGTTGAAGGGTGTGTGGGATGATGTGAGGGATGTGGGTGTGATGGGGGTATGTAGGGGTGTGGGGGTGAAGGGAGAGGGTGTGGGGTGATGGGAGGGGGTGTGGGGGGTGATGTGAGGGGGTGTGGGGTGATGTGAGGGGGTGTAGGGGGTATGTGGGGTGTGGAGTGATGGAGGGGGTGTGAGGGATGATGGAAAAGGGATTGGGGTGATGTGAGATGGGAGGGATGTGGGGGGATGTGAGAGGGTATGTGGGGTGTGGTGGTGATGGGAGAGGGTGTGAGGGTGATGGGAGGGGTGTATGTGGGTGTGGGGTGATGTTGAGGGGGTGTGAGGGTGATGGGAGGTGATGGGAGAGGGGATGAGGATGTGAGATAGAGGAATGGGGGGGTGATGTGAGGGGGTTGTGGGTGGGTATGTGAGAGGTGTGGGAGGAGGTGTGGGTGGTGATGAGGGTGGTATGTAGGGTGTGGGGGTGATGTGAGGGTGTGTGAGGGATATGGGGGGATGGAAAAGAGTGTGAGGGTGATGGGGGAATGGGAGAGGGTGTGAGGGTGATGAGAGGGGGTGTGGTGGTGATGGAGAGGAGGTGTGGGGGTGATGGGAGGGTATGTGGGATGGGGTGATGTGAGGGGGTGTGAGGGATGTGGGGATGATGTAAGGGGTGTGAGGGATGTGGGGTGATGTGAGGGGGGTGAGGGTGTCGGGGTGATGGGAGAGGGTTTGGGGGTGAAGGGAGAGGGTGTGAGGTGATGGGAGGAGGTGTGGGGGTTATTGGTTAATTATTTGGTTTAATTGAGTGAGTGAAGTGAATGAGTAACACATATTTATTTGTAAATTCATGTATTCTTTTTTTTAAAGGAAATAACTTACTGCTTCAACTTTTGTTAATTCAATGAATGATAATTTTGAAGTCACTGCATAAGCGCTTACAAAATTAATAAAGTAAGCATTTTTTGTTCATTTGTCGTATGTTAATTATGTCTTTATCACTTTTTGTCTCTTTAAATACTCTTCGTCTCGTAAAAAAATAAATATTTCTGTTCTTACTTTGCTTTGTAGGGATCGTTTGTGTAACGTCATCTTTGTATTTAACATCCCTTGTGTCCGAGTAACTCACGAAGAGAGAATTATCGTATTTTCCCCCCTTCTCCCCTATTTATTCCCCCCTCTCTCTGTTCTTCCCTCACGAAGAGAGAATTATCGTATCCCCCCCCCTTTTCCCCTATTTATTCTCCCCTCTCTCTGTTCTTCCACTATACTGCATCTCCGTCTTTATTTCAGAATTCATGGCGATGATGGCCGGTTAACCTCCTCCCCCCCCCCTTTCCTTTCCTTTTTCACATTCTCCTTTTTCGTCTTATTTCACGGCCCTCTTAACCAGCTCCTGTTCACATCCACAAACCTGTTCTCAATTTCAGAGTTCATGGATATGATGACTGGTTAATCTATGCCACAAAATGTCCAGCGTCTACTCCTTTTTTAAATAAATATAAACATCAACAGCAACAACATCATCCTACATCCAATTATCCACTGTTCCCATACCAAAAAGCAACGATTATGTATCCAGGCGTGTACGCGAGTCAACTGCGTGCAAATTGGTTTAGTCTCCCCCCCTCGCATTCCTCATCCTGACATCTCGACGAAAAACAACAACAGAAAACGGAAGCTCATTGGAACCTAAATATTTTAGGCTCGAACTCCATTGTTAAAAATAAGAATGAAAATGAAAGAGAAAATTTTGATATATCATTGTAGAAAAGATAGAACTTTTTAAGGAAAATAAGTTATATAGAAAAAATGATACCATGGATAATAAAAAATGTAGACCAGTTTAAAAAATCCTATAGAGTTTAACGGATTTTTTCTAGAATGTTTCCAACCGAAGATCATTTCTTTTCAATGTTTCTTTTTATCTTGTATATCACTGGAAAATAATTTATTATCCAATAGACGAGAGAACACTGTGGATCATTTTATTTCGTCCATTGTTTTATTACTTAAAAAAAAACTGACTTTTTGAATTATTTTTCTTTTTCTTTTATTTATCTTCTTATTTTTGAATCTTATTTACTTATTTTTTTTCTTTTTCTTTATTTTTTTTGCCAGGAACATCTGCATTTTATCATTTTTTTCATGAGAAATATAACATCATTAACCTAAGTGGAGTGAGGTTTTCATCTAACTCCCTGGTTTAGGAATATATTTATGTTGTCATTAAAACAAGTGTTATGTACTATGTTTTTTTTTTCTTGACTTTGTGTTAACTAAATGCTTATAAGTGATCTTGCTTTATTGTTTAAGATTTTAAATTAAAACTGAACCATTGTTTGAATTGTTATTGTCCTTTGGAAATATTTTGTGTTTTGAAGCTAACACCTGAAACTGGTTACATTTGTGTGAATATATATATATATATATATATATATATATATATATATATATATATATATATATATATATATATATATATATATATATATATATATATATATATATGTGTGTGTGTGTGTGTGTGTGTGTGTGTGTGTGTGTGTGTGTGTGTGTGTGTGTGTGTGTGTGTGTGTGTGTGTGTGTGTGTGTGTGTGTGTGTGTGGTGTGTGTGTGTATGTGTGTGTTGTGTGTGCGTGTGTGTTTGGTATATATATTCACACAACCCATAAAGGTGAACTGTAATTCCTTACGTCATTTACTGACAAACGAAGCACAACCTTTTATCTTTTTATTTTTTATTTATTTATTTTTTATTTTTTTGCAATAGGATTTCAGGAACAGAACGATATGAGGAGGTGAGTCCATTCAGAATCACAAAATCGTATGATCTATTATTTTATCTTTATTTGTTTCTTCTCTTTAGTACGAAAAAAGAAATTATTTTGATTCTTAGTTATTGTATACTAAAATATTTTACGTAGATGTTTATTTCCCGAACAGCTGTCTTCTTTTTTGTGTATGCAAATTAGATATGAATATCTTCCAAAGAGGGATATTTACATCTATACGAATTAACTAAGTGTTTAGAATTAGACAAAGCAGCTTAAACCATGTAATTTTACCTAAACCATTTAATTGACTATGGATTTAGATTTTTTATAAAGATGTGTGACCAAAGATGCAATTTGAGCTTTTGATCCACAGCAAAGTACTTATACAGTGGATATTATTTTTTCCCTCCAGTACTTCTTTGTTTATTGTATCTTTTTTCGTAATACTTCTATGTGGAAGATGCTATCCCTGTTTTTTTTTTTTTGTGTGTGTGTGTTTCTGTATACTTCATATCCTGCATTTAAAAGGTGATACCCCTAAACATATGGGGTATCTCTTGGGCTTTTTATTTCCTGCCTAGCCTGCATTTGAAAGGTGATACCCCTTGACAGAGGGGTTACATCTTTTGTATTTTGTGTACTTCATAGTCTACATTTGAAAGATGATATCCCTCTGATGTTTTCCTTCTATTTGTTTGTTTTTTTTTACTTCCACAGCTGTGAGGAGTTTTCCCTTTAGCCAAGAAAACAAACTATTTGACCTTTGACCTTCCATAGTTGTTATTTTCCCCATGGCCTTTTTATCCTATTTTTTCTCTCTTTCTTCTCTCCTAATTCTATGACTAAGACCATCTTCCATTTTCCTTTCCAGAGTTCATGACGATGATGGCCGGTTAAGCTTCTGCTCATCCTTACACCTTCATGTTCCTCGCCTCATTCACTCGACTCCTCTCTCCTCAAGCCACATTGCTGTTCTCGCTCTCTGAGTTCATGGATACACACGCAAAACTTCGCACATGTACGCACAACACGGATAGTTTACACGTACGTACACGGGTTATGTGCACATCATATCATGAAACAGCTGTGTACGTTTATTAGCGCTATCTTGACTTCGGTTTATTAATTTTTTTTTTCTCTCTCTCTCTTTTTTCGGATTTTTCTCCCCAAAAGTGGATCGATTTTTCAACATAATGAAAAACCAGGAAGATTAAATTTCCATTGGTTTTATACATTCAGGATCTGGTATTACGAACATAAACTAATTTTGGAAATCAAACTCTTTTTGATCGTCTTTGCAAAATCTGCCTATGCTACATTACGATAATGTGTCGTTATTTATTAATTTATTACTATTTTTTATCAAGCAAAACATACGGCAATATCATTTACTTTTTCTGTAGTGGATACAATTATATACACTTCAGAAATAAGTAAAACAAAACTATTTTTGGAAACTCATTAACAATGTCATGCACACATGCGAGTGGAAATACGTTTTGGAAATGTTTTTATGATTGTCTGATGAAAAAAAATCTGTTTGTGTTATTTTTCAGTGTGATCAATGTGGCTTTAAATCTTTGAATCATCTCAAATAAAAAACAAATAATTTTCTGTCTTTTTTTCAATCCTGTACGAAACTTTACATTTTTTTTTTTTTTTTGTCTTCCATCTGTTTTTCGAATTCTGTCAGCCTTTTTTTCTTTCATTTTCTTTCTCTATATACACTTTCATAAAAATATATAGAATATATATATATATATATATATATATATATATATATATACATATCTGTATATATATTACAACCACACACACACACACACACACACACACACATATATATATATAATATATATATATATATATAACCATAAATTAATATTTATATATATACGCCTTCATATTTGTTTTAACAGGTAGAGAAAAAGTGTTCTTATTGTTGGACCAAACACTTTTTTTCCTTGTTAGCCCCCTCCCCCATCACCGTCCCTCTTATTCTCTTTCTCTATCTCGCTCACACATGCCCCCTCACGTCTCTCTCTGTCTCTCTCTCTCTCTCTCTCTCTCTCTCTTTCTCTTTCCCTTGCCAACCGGTAATTGCAACATAGTACTGAACAAAGAAACTAATTTCATAACATCGTTTCCGTGGTATAGTGGTCTTAACTATTAATATTCTTAATATTCTTAGCTATTAATATCTTCAAGAATATAATTGCTCCTCATGCAGGTGAAGCAGGCCACTTGACGTTTATTTCCGGCCAAGTGGAACTAAGCTTTAACTCCCGTGAATTAATCTATTTACACTAAAAGAAACGAAAGAAAGAAAGACAAAAAAGCAACATGTAATATAGTTTTGTTTTATTTTACAGAGGAAGATGAAACCATTTACTGCCACTCAAAAAAGAAAACAATATGATACATTGTGCACTTATATCCGTGGAAAGGTATGAATGAGAACGAATATCTTCACAATACAAGAGATATTCGTTCTCTTTCATTCCTTTCCACATTTGTCAACATGAATACGGTTCACTTATATCCGTGTTCTTTCGCATATCTGAGTAGTTGGTTTCAATCAACATACACTTATAGTGTGATTATCATTTGGATATGTTATATTATCATAAACACTTCAACGAAAGGATATATCTCAGAATGAAACAAACCCACAAAACATACAGTAAGGTTAACTTAAGATACAACAACTTTGGAGTGAAAGGTGTGTTAGTGTGACTCGAACCCAGATGAATGACCTCTCGTAAAATGAATGACCCAGAACGAGTCCAGATAAGCAGCCTTTGTGTCCTAAAGCCTCTTCCTGCAACTTGTAATTTAACAGAGTGTATGGACGAGTTGAGTTGCGTTGAGCTGCAATATGGCGGAGTGTCATTGTTAGAACTAATTTCTGAATTATTGCATTTCTCTCATTCTCTCTCTTCTTTTGTAGGTCTGCGTGTTTATTTATTTGTAATCATTTTCATTCTCGCAGTCTCTCTCGCTTTCAACCACTATTTATATCAGAATATAAAACATTGAAGCATCCTTCCTAACTACCGTTCCCGTGGTGTAGTGGTTATCACGTGCGCTTCACACGCGCAAGGTCCTCGGTTCGATCCCGAGCGGATACTAGGATTAATTGATTTTATAAAGAATATTACATACGCACACTTATGTGTGTGTGTGTGTGTGTATATATACATATACCTACATAAATATATATATATATCCCTCCCCCTCTTATCTATCTATATATCATATATATATGTATGTTTCTATATATACACACACTCATCTATAGATAGATATATACATGCATAAACAGATACATATATACATATATATTGTACATATACATACATGTATGTGTGTGTGTGCTTATATAGGTATATATATGTATATGTATATATATTCTATGTCTCTCCTTTTCAGTCAACCTAACTATCCATTTATCTATATGTACTCACACATATATATGTAACTCATGTATAATCTATATATAAGTATATATATATATATATATATATATATATATATATAAGTATATATATATATATTTGTCTTATTGTTTATGAATTCGTTTACATATGCATATTGATTTATATATGTA
>NW_020868594.1:38308-40109 GCF_003789085.1 Penaeus vannamei | reverse complement strand
ATATACACACTCTCATAGATAGATACATTACATGACATAAATAAAGATACATATATATACATATATATAGTACATATACATACATATGAATGTATGTGCTTACATAGGTATGTTATATATATATACATACATATGTAATATATATATATATATATATTATATATATATATATATATATATATTCCTGTCTCTCCTTTTCAGTCAACCTAGCTATCCAATTATCTATCTTTATGTACTCACACTTATATACGTAAATTATGTATAATCCATATGTATATCTATATATCGTACATATGTATATATATATATATATATAATATATATATATATATATATATATATTTGTCTTTATCAATTCATTTACATATGCATATTGATTTATATATATACATGAATATACATACATATACATTTATACATATGTATATATGTGTGTGTACATACACACACACACACACACACACACACACACACACACACACACACACACACACATATATATATATATATATGTAGATATTTCTTTAAATATATATATATATATATATATATATTTGGAATATATACTACATATTACATGTTGGTATATACACATGTATATACTATCACACACACACACACACACACACACACACACACACACACAACACACACATATATATATATATATATATATATATATATATATATATATATATATATATATATATAATATATATGTGTGTGTGTGTGTGTGTGTGTGTGTGTGTGTGTGTGTGTGTGTGTGTGTGTGTGTGTGTGTGTGTGTGTGTGTGTGTGTGTTTATATATAATATACGTATATTTTCATATTTACTTATATATGTTTCTGTGTGCCTGTGTATGCGTGCTGCTTATCTGGACTCGTTCAGGGTCATTCATTTTACGAGAGGTCATTCATCTGGGTTCGAGCCACACTAACATTCACACGCACACACACACACACATATGTATGAACTCATATATGTATCTATTTTATGCATTTATGTATCTATAGATGAGTGTGTATATATATATATATATATATATATATATATATATATATATATATTATATAATATATGTGTGTGTGTGTGTGTGTGTGTGTGTGTGTGTGTGTGTGTGTGTGTGTGTGTGTGTGTGTGTGTGTGTGTGTGCATACATACATATATGTATATATTTATAGATATAGATATAGATATATATACATTATATATATACATATATAATATATATATATATATATATATATATATATATATATAGAGAGAGAGAGAGAGAGAGAGAGAGAGAGAGAGAGAGAGAGAGAGAGAGATAGAGAGAGAGTCCATGTAAAAAACATCTAATTTAGTATCCGCTCGGGATCGAACCGAGGACCTTGCGCGTGTGAAGCGCACGTGATAACCACTACACCACGGGAACGGTAGTTAGGAAGGATGCTTCGCTGTTTTATATTCTGATATAAATAGTGGTTGAAAGCGAGAGAGAGAGAGAGACTGAGAGAATAACAATAATTAAATAAAAAAACAGAGAATATAAGTGAAGGTGGTTTGGAATAACAGTGACAATATAATGAAAAAAAAGATGAAATTTCCTTTGTTTTTATACATTCAGGATCTGGTATTACGAACATAAACTAATTTTGGAAAGCAAACTCTTTTTGATCGTCTTTGCAAAATCTGCTATGCTACATTACGATAGTGTGTCATTATTTATTTATTAATTATTATTATTATTTATTTTTTATCAAGCAAAACATACACTTATATTATCTACTTTTACTGTAGTGGATTTTTAATGATGAT
>NW_020868594.1:23308-28308 GCF_003789085.1 Penaeus vannamei | reverse complement strand
GTCATTTTATGAAAGCAAAAATATAACCACAGTAAAAGTAAATAAACATTAGCGAAGAGATATAAAAAGAAAACAAATCAAAAAGAGAGAGAGGGAGGAGATAAAGAGAGAAGGGGGGGGGGGCTCGGAGGCATTGGCGCTATTTCGGCCTAAAGTTTAGTTTTCTTTTCTTTTAATTCTCTCACTTTTTTTATATTCCTTCGTTTACCTCATCGTTAATTTCCATTTTTCGGCTTTTTTTTTCTTTCTATTTTTTCTAACCCTTCTAAGTTATCCTTTCTCTGAGTTTTTTCCTCCTCATCATACTGTTTTAATTATCTTCGCCATATCTATTATCCTGGAAGGAAACGAATCATGATGGAATCTGCAGAGAAAAACGATAAAAATATGATATCGGAATAGCGAGGAGTTACTATCGATTTTTTTCATTTAACACGTTTCCTTCTTTTCACTTGTATTCGCTTTATTTTCTGTTTTGTAGAAAAATAGAGCTGTTTCCTGTTTTTTGTTTCGCAATTTCCTGTTTTTTTTTCGCATATATTTTTTTGGATTTCGACCCTTTTTTACTTTTTTTCTTACTCGCCTATATTTTCTAATTATTGGGACGTTTCTCTTCATAATTCTTATCGAATTTTTATCACTCTTGAGGCTTATATACGTTTATTTCACATAGGAGAGATAAGGCTTGTTTTGCTGTCCTACACACATAAAAATACACAAGAGGGAAAAACTGATTGCAACCGGCGGGCGTCTTGTAATTTTTGTGCCCGGGGCTTTCATGTCTTTCAGCCCCGGGCGAGGTTGCAACCAGAGGGAGCACTTTTGGCTCCCTTTTGCAGATTCGAACTCGCGATCGCGGGTTTCGAATCTGGCGCCCTTACCCTCTCGGCCACGGTGTCGAGGGGCAACAGGAAAGGGCTGTGAGTGGTATTTATGCAACCTGTCTGTGAATGCGTGTACCTATAATAATAAGAAGATATTTATAACAATAATAAAATAATAAAAATAGCTATGATGATGATAACGATAATACAAATGATAATGATAACAATGATAGAATTCGAACTAATATCAAAAATAATATTAACAAAGAAAATTGAATAATGAAATCAATAATGATAATTGCAATAATGATTACAATGATGTTGATGGTAATAGTAATAACAAAAAATATGATACTAATTATGACGATAATGATGATAGTAATCATGATAATGATAATAGAAAATATAGTATAATAGTAATGGTAATAGTAATAATAATAAGCATAATGACAATAATAATGATAATGGTCGAAATTTTAATAACAATAATGATAGTAATAATTGTAGTAATAATAATTATAATCATAACAATAACACTAAAATGATGATTAAAATTATAGGTCTTATAATATTTATGATATCATTAATCATAATAATAGTGATAATAATGACAGCAAAGGTGATAATAATAACAGTAATACATATAGGATAATATTAATGATAGACGAGAAATTAATCACACTAATAACAATAATGATAATGATAAATAATGACATTAGTAATGATAATGGTAATAATTATAACTAATAGTATCAGTGATAAAAAATATCATAATATGATGATAATAGAGGTAATAGTATTGTGGTAATGGTAATAGTAATAATAATAACCAAAATGATAATATTATATAAATGAAATAATAATAACAATAGTAAAGATAATTATAATAATAATAATGATGAAAATTATTATGGTAGCACTAAAAATGATTAACATGATAATAATTTTATACTTCTTTGCCAGTGTGTGATATGATGATTATATGACGATGATGCGACAATGACGAAAATAATGGGTGGTGATGGTATTAAACAGTACCATGATAATGATTTTAAAAGTGTCAAATAAGAATGATTTTCAAACTCGGAAAATAAATAATTGACACGTCTCGATTTAGATCATAAGCACAGAAAAGTCCATCAGTTCAAGTCACTTCGTTATCGCAGTTCTTACGTCGGCCAAGGCAGCTGACGAGCCATCTGATGTTTTGGCCGCGTTTGTTTGTTTGTCTGCGGTTGGGGGATAACTCCAATGGTCATGATTGTGTGTGTGTGTGTGTGTGTGTGTGTGTGTGTGTGTGTGTGTGTGTGTGTGTGTGTGTGTGTGTGTGTGTGTGTGTGTGTGTGTGTGTGTCCATTACATTTTGGTGGTGATCCCGATCGTGATCCGGATCCAGGATTTTTTTACCGATTGCACACCCTTCGGCTCGCCTCCGCCGAGGAGGCATGTTTGCGGACGACGTCACCCGTGTACTTGAGAGAGGTGACTTTTATGAAATTCTTTAAGTGTGAGTAGTTTTATTGCAACAGTGACCCTATTGCCTTGGCTGAGGTATGCGCTAAGTGCCCGTATTCTATACTCGACTGCTGCAAATATTTCTCGCCAAAATAAGCTATTTTAGTGAAAGCCAAACAAAATAGAATGAGGTCTTGTTTTTGACAGAAAAAATGGTAGCGTTATTATTGACTTACCATGAGATGCACATGGCCCACACGCACACATCACATCATACAAGCACATAGACATATAAATAGAAAGCAGGGTGAAACGGACTGCAACCTTGCTTTTATTATCATTATCATTCTTTTATTTTTGTCGCACTTTAGATGCATTTTATAATTTCGCTTTATCTCATTTTCACGCTTCATTGTTTTCCCTTTTCTTCGCTTTATTTTCGGTTTTATTAACGCAGTTTTTTGTATTGATTTATTCCGTAATTTTTCAGTCTTTCGCATATTTACCGTATTTTGACACAATATCTACTTTCACTTTTTTCTCATTTTTGCAATTATAAGGTCGTTTCTAAATTTTTCTTGTTTGATTTTTATCGCGGAGATAAGCGCTATCTGAGTGCTTCAGGTTAAAGACCCTATTCTATACTCGACAGCTGTTCCAGACTATAATCCTCGAAATTATTTCTCGCCAAAATAAGCTCTTTTAGAGAAAGGCGAACAAAACAGGATGCTTGTTTCTAATAGGAAAATACGGAGGAATTTTGAGTGACCTATCATGAGTTGCACATGGCCCACACGCACACGTAAAAAGAAATACACAAATAAATGCACAGCAGGTTGCAATCAGTTTTCCCCTGCTGTGCATTTATTTGTGTATGTATTTGTTTTTACATGTGCGTGTGGGCCATGTGCAACTCATGATAGGTCACTCAAAATTCCTCCGTATTTCCTATTAGAAACAAGCCCTCATTCTGTTTTGTCTATGACACTGTGAAATACAATGGCAACAAACCTTTTAAAATATACCAGTAATTATGAAGCTACTGCAAAAAAAAAAGAAAAAAAATTGCTTCTTTTGCCGCTATCCTTCCTTACACCTTTCCTACTTTTCATTTTATTTATTTCTCTTCAACTCTTGTTCGTCCTCTTCTTCCTCCTCCCATTCTTTGTTTCTCGTATTACTAATAAAATCACATGATTATGTGAGGAATAACAGCAAAATTACGAAAACGCGCATAATACTAACAAAGACTCAAGCAAAAAAATGAATAAATAAATAAAACGCTCCAATTCCTTCATACTCCTTCGCATTGTAAACACCGGAGAAAGGAACAGAAACAGTAGTAGAAAGATATATGGAACGGTAGGTAGGTAGGAAGAGCTGCAAACAAATTCATGCATAAAAATTTGTTGCTTTCTAGTATCCGTCGGGGATCGAACCCGAGTCTGTCGCGTAGGAGGCGACCGTGCTAACCACTACACCAGGAACATATGAAGCAATGATAAATTTAACAATATATAGTAGCTTTTAAACACATATTACACTTGTTTGTGTAATGTTACCTACCTGTGTGTATGTGTGTGTACTTTCACACAGAAAGATATATTAAACATTACTGAAATATGTCCAATCTTTAAAAATTAAAATAAAGTTACCAAACTTTTTAAATACCTCTTTCTTGGCTCCTTCAAAAAAATATTTTCCTAATATATACAGTAAAAAGAAAAAAAATCAACCTACCATTCATACTCGTACAACTAAGTTTTAAGATAAAGAGAAATCCTGGAAAAATATGAAGTACTAGCTTTTTTTCCTTTCCATTTTTGTATTTCTTTTGTTGGCGTGCCTGCTGCTGTTACCATTATCATTATCAATACTTTCACAGACCTCCAAATCGATATTGCCGTTAAAATACGTATTTCGAAATTACCATTGAATCAAAGTTTACTTACAGGTGTTACCACTCTAGTTTGCAAGTTTAAATTTGTTTGTTGAATGTTTTGGTTAAAGGAGTCAGCAGTAATAAGTTATTAATATATTCCTCGATCACAAGTACATATTTCTCTCATTTCATATCTATGTTTTATTAAATCCCTCTATTACTCTATTCATCACACTGATTTAATGTTCTCATCATGTCTATATAACTGCATTCGCTCATCTCATATTCCTCGACAACCATCTAGTTATCGCCGATGATTCCTGCTCAATTTCTAAATGCACACCTTCATTTTTTTCTAATTCATATGATACTTTTCAACTCGCTACTTTCTCTTCGTAACCATTTCGTGGCCACTTCAATATGAGTCTCAGATTTAGGGAAGTCAACTTTGTGTTTACATAAGATCGATATCCAAGGCAATGCGTTCAAATGTTTCGTCAGGGTTAACATTCGATGAAAAAATCCTTCCTTTCCCTGTGGGGTCACATGCATTCCCGACGCCAGTTCTTATGTTTTATCTTCCTAACAGGTGGCTGAATAAGGATCATTCGTGCTAAATCATACTCAGATATTTTCCGCTCATGTTTATAACTTGTTGTGACCGGAAACGAAAATAATGTGTGGCTTCGCTCCCCTTGCAGTACTAACTTCCTATTCGTTTGATCTTGTGAAAGCCCTCGGCTGAACGCAAAATTACTTCTAAATTATTTGAAAGAATATCCAAATATGAAGAGAAAATATTTACCCTTTTGCTTTAGCCCCTAATAATGATATTGGTA
>NW_020868594.1:15000-17964 GCF_003789085.1 Penaeus vannamei | reverse complement strand
ACAAAAGAAAAAAAAAAAAAAAAAGAAAAAAAGAAAAAAAAAAAAAAAAGAGGGGGAAGGAGGGCTGAGCAGCGAGGAAAGTGGACTCGGAGTATGGAGACTGGGACTCGCGCGGGCCGGTCAGTGGCGAGGGTGAGGGGGTAGAAGAAACGAGTTGAGAAAGAGCACTGTCACGAAAAGAAGAAGAGAAGAAAGGAGAAGAGTAGAGATAGAGAGAGAGAGAGGAGAGACACGCTGAGAGAGAGAGAGCGAGAGGAGAGAGAGGAGAGAGAGGACTGGCCAGTCTGGCCGTGGGCGCGGCGTCGGGTGGCCTATGGGTGGGGACTTGTTGCGTCCCAAGGGAGGCATAGTCTCTCATGAACCCCTTTCTCTCTCTCTCTCTCTCTCTCTCTCTCTTCTCTCTCTTTCTTCCTCTATTCTCTCTCTCTTCTCTCTCTTCTTTTTCTCCTCTATTCTCTCTTCTTCTTCTCTCTCTCTCTCTTCCTCTATTCTCTCTCTCTCCTCTCTTTCTTCCTCTCTATTCTCTCTCTCTCTTCTTCTCTATTCTCTCTCTTCTCTCTCTCTTTCTGTTTCTCTCTCTCTCTCTCTCTCTTTCTGTTTTAATCTCTCTCTCTCTCTCTCTTTCTATGTTTTATCTCTCTCTCTCTCTTCTTTCTATGTTTATCTCTCTCTCTCTCTCTCTCTCTTTCTCTCTCTCTCCTCTCTGTTTTATCTCTCTCTCCCCGTTTTTTTCTCTATTTTTCCATTTCTTCCTATTCATCTACCTATCTTTACGCCCCCTTCACCCCCAACCCCCACCCCCCACCCCCGCCCGACGTCAACCAGGCCCCTGCCGACGTGGGCGCCTCGCGTCTTCATGCCGGGCGGTAGTTTGTGTGCGAGAAGCGATGGGCGTGGCGTGCTGGCTAATTTGTGGGCGGCCTAACAGGAGAGCTCACTTACTCTCAAGGCAGGCGTGCATTGGCGGTTCGGGTGTTTGTTTGTGTGTTTGTGTGTGTGTGGTGTGTGTGGGGGGTGTTTGTTTGTGGGGGTGGGGGGTGTGTGGGTGTGTGTGTGGGGGGTGTTGGGTTGTGGTTTGTGTGGGGGGTGTTGTGTTGTGTGGGGGGTGTTTGTGTGTGGGTGTTTGTTGTGGGGTGGTGTGTGGGGTGTTTCTGTTGTGTGTGTGTGTGTGTGTGTGTGTACATTGTGTGTGTGATATTGTATGTGTGTGTAGCATGTGTCTGTGTGTGTATGTGTGTACATGTGTCGTGTGTGTATTGGTGTGTGTACATGTGTATGTGTATTGTTGATATACATCTGTGTGCGTATGTGTGTTTGTCGCGGCGTCACGCTCACTAGGTCTATTGATCCTCTTGCCATTGTTATTGTTTTCTTTGGATTTGAATGCGTCTGCCTCTTGTCGTTTTGCCTTTCTGTGTGTTTAGGGGTCTCTTTCATCCCCCGGTTCTTCCCCTCTCGCTCTCTCTCTCCTCTCTCTATGTCTATATTCTATCTTATCTCTCTATCCTCTTCTCTCTATTTCTACTCTCTCTATCTCTCTCTCTCTATTCTATCTAC
Organism: Penaeus vannamei; assembly: GCF_003789085.1. Taxonomy (NCBI): domain Eukaryota; kingdom Metazoa; phylum Arthropoda; class Malacostraca; order Decapoda; family Penaeidae; genus Penaeus; species Penaeus vannamei. Next base: position 16,407 of record NW_020868594.1, on the reverse strand, counting down.
CTATCTCTTCTCTCTCTCTCTATTCATCTACGTATCTTCTCTCTCTCTCTCCTCTATTACCTACTTCTCTCCTCATACCTATTCTATCTTCTATTACCCCTCCTCTCTCTATCTATCTACCACGTCTCTCTCTCTCTCTCTATCTATCTACCTCCTCCCCTTCTCTCTCTATCTATCTACCTATTCTCTTCTCTCTCTACTAATTTATCTTATCCCCTCTCTCTCCCCCAATACTTTATGGACTCTCAAAGTCATGACCCTATAAACACTAAAGACCTATATCTCCTACCTTGGCACTTTCAATACAGTCTTTAAACTTCCAACAACCCGTCACAATAGAGAGTTTTTGATGCTGAATCGTTATTCACAAACGTGCCTCTACAAGAGACTACGGAGTTAATATCTAACAACCTTGACAATACTTATCATGACAAAAATGGATCGGATAATATTATGATGAGACAGTCCCGACTCCCGCCAACAATTTTGGGGGATCCCGTGGAATCGGGGGGTTTGGGGGGGGGTATTTCGTTGATATCATGCATTTCAAAAGAGCAAAAGAATTGGGGAAATTAAAATCTGAGCCAAGGATAGTATTTCACATGACAAAGAAAGGGAAAATGTAAAACACGAGAGGAAGATTCGGCCACGGATGATTCGATACGGTGTTGCGCGAGCGAACGAGCGATGGAACCGCGTCTAAAACGGACGAACTAGCGTAGGATCGCCGTATGACCCCAAAAAAAATCCTAACTCGCGACCCCTTCCCGATTGCCGTATTTCCCTACGGAGGCTCCCGCTCCCGGACCCCCCTCCCGATTATCTAGCTTCCAGATCGCCACTGACTGCACTTGAAATACAAAATGAGTTTACCTTAAAATTGGGGGGACGGTGGTTGGGAAGTGACGAACCGCAGACGAAATTCTACAACTGGAACAAGGTTATTGTATTTCACTGAGTTTCGTGTTATCCCCGATATTGTAACGATTTCAGTGAGAGATCGATTTCACCGTAAAGTTGGAAAAATAAATCGGAAACGCAAGTGCACTGTAAACAACCCCTTCACCTTTGGAACAAACAAACGAAACTGTAAACAACAGAAAACTGTCAAATTTGCCGGCGATGAGGGCGCGATGCGCAGGTATGGATATACCATGTATTTCTAATGAAACTATGGTACGTATATGGTAAAATCGATCACATCGTGTATTTAAGGAATGAACATTTGATAAATGCATTTTTCGTTTTTTAAATTTCATATAAATTAGAATACAGAAATACATTTTACTACAGTGCACTTTTAAGAAATTTGTCGTGACGTCACGAGCTCCATGCGCCAAAACAGTTCATGTTGGGTTCCCGCGCAGCTAAGTGGTTCTACGCGCCGCATTTCCGTCATTTAACTCG
>NW_020868594.1:5000-7500 GCF_003789085.1 Penaeus vannamei | reverse complement strand
CGATCTTACGCAAAATAAAAAAAAAAAAAAAACCTATAAGGGCGAGAGTCACAGCAATTCGTGCCCGGATGTGGCCACCGACCGTAGGTGTTAGGTTGGTCTGTTTACTGTCTGAGTTTTTAGAGGAGGGAAGAAAGTTATCATACTTTTACTGCTGCCTTATTGTTGATCGGTTTCAGGATATTATTTTTGGTCAGCGATTCAGAGTTGATAAGGTCGGGGGGAGGGAGGGGGGGAGGGGAGGGAGAAGAGGGGAGGCGAGGAGGCGAGGAGGAGAGGAGGAGAGAGAGGAGAGGATGTATGGCTCACCTCGCATCTTTTTTTTTTTTTTTTTTAAGTACTTACTGAGGTTGTGTCTGTGAATTTTTATTTTTTTAATGTTTTTTTTCCTATAGTAATTTATTATCCACGGGTTACCATGTATAACCTATTCAGTATTTGTATTTTTCCACATACATCTAGTCGACAGTGTTATCGCACACATAACCGTATACATATTTACACATTCAGACTACACATCATCATTAACTCAAAACACATCTGCTATGAACACATAAATATCCACATATTACACACTCAGGACTACACATTCATCAATAACTCAACACATATCCTATGAACACATTCACATATTACACATTCAGGGCTACATATTCATCATTAAAACACATGTACTATGAACTTGAATATCCACATATTACACACTCAAGACTACACATTCATCATTAACTCAAACACATCTGCTATGAACACATAAATATCCACATATTACACACTCAGGACTACACATTCATCATTAACTCAAACACATCTCTATGAACACATACACGTCCACATATTACACATTCAGGACTACACATTCATCATTAACTAAAACACATCTACTATTAACACTTGAATATCCACATATTTACACATTCAGAACTACACATTCAAACATTAGCTAAAACACATCTCCTATGAACACATACACGTCCCATATTACACACTCAAGACTGCACATTCATCATTAGCTCAAACACATCTACTATGAACACATAAATATCCTCATATTACACACTCAGGACTACACATTCAACATTAGCTAAAACACATCTACTATGAATACTTGAATATCCTCATATTACACACTCAGAACTACACATACAACATAAGCTAAACCACATCTCCTGTGAACACATACACGTCCACATATTACACACTCAGGACTACACATTCAACATTAACTAAACCACATCTCCAGTGAACACATACACGTCCCCATATTACACATTCAGGACTACACATTCAACATTAACTCAAACACATCCACTATGAACACTTGAACATCCACATAGGTATCATTGCCGCACCAGGAAACAACTAGCGTCCGGGCGATGCAGAGGACGAAACCCATACCAGGTCCCTTCGATCTAGAGGTGCAAGAGTGAAGTACTCAGCACCACCGCTACCTCGTATGCTTCACTTCTTTGTCTTAAGCTTAAAAGACGATGTCTGAGAACGACAGACAGACAGAGAGACAGAGAGACAGACAGACAGGCAGAGAGACAGGCAGACAGGAAGAGAGACAGACAGACAGGCAGAGAGACAGACAGATAGACAGACAAACAGGCAGTGAGACAGACAGACAGGCAGAGAGACAGACAGACAGGCAGAGAGACAGAGAGACAGGTAGACAGACAAACAGACAGAGAGACAGACAGACAGGCAGAGAGACAGACAGACAGGCAGACAGACAGGCAGAGAGACAGACAGACAGGCAGAGAGAGCAGAAGCAGAGAGACAGACAGACAGGACGAGAGACAGACAGACAGGCAGAGAGACAGACAGATAGACAGACAAACAGACAGTGAGACAGACAGACAGGCAGAGAGACAGACAGACAGGCAGAGAGACAGAGAGACAGATAGACAGACACAGACAGAGAGACAGACAGACAGGAGACAGACAGACAGGCAGAGAGACAGACAGACAGGCAGAGAGACAGAAGACAGAGAGACAGACAGGCAGACAGACACAGACACACCTCCTGACCGAAAAGAACCTCTGCCTGTCATCTGTCTTTTCTCTCCACCAATATGATTATCAAGATGAAAGAAGTCGTCTGTTGTTCTTTCAAAGCAACTTTTCTCTTCTCTCTCTCTTGTCTCTTTCCTTTCCTTCTTCTCTCTCTCTCACTCTCTGTCTCTTTCTTTCTCTTTCTCTCTCTCTTTCTCTCTCTCTCTCTCTCTCTCTCTCTCTCTCTCTCTCTCTCTCTCTCTCTCTCTCTTCTCTCTCTCTCTCTCTCTCTCTCTCTCTCTCTCTCTCTCTCTCTCTCTCTCTCTCTCTCTCTCTCTCTCTCTCTCTCTCTCTCTCTCTCTCTCTCTCTCTCTCCCACTCAACTCCCTTCTGTTGGACTCTACCTTCGTCTATCCCGCAATCAATCAACACACCGCAGGTCGGCCTACTTACAGAGAGAGTGGGGGGGGGGGGAGAGAGAGGAGAGATGAGGGAGGGAGGG
>NW_020868593.1:230570-233070 GCF_003789085.1 Penaeus vannamei | reverse complement strand
GGAAGTGCTAATGGTTTTGGCAGCAGCAACGGTTTTGGCAGTGCCAGTGGTCTGTTAAGCGGCAACGGATTTGGAAGTATCTCCAGTACTGGGGGCAGTAATGGTTTCGGGAGCATCAATGGGTTCGCACGTACCAGTAGTGTAGGCAGCAACGGTTTGGGTAGTACCAACGGATTTGGTAGCAGTACCAACGGCTTTGGAATTGCCAATGGACTTTCCAGTATCAGTGCTCTGAGAAGTACTGGCGAATTTGCAGGCAATGATGATTTGAGCAGTAATGGCTTCGGGAGCAGCGTTGGGTTTGCAGGTAGCAATGGTTTCGGGAGCAACAGCGGTTTCGGAAGTAGCAACGGTTTCAGCAGCTCTAATGGTCTTGGCGTCGTTGGTTTGGGTGGCAGTAGCGTCAGCAAACTTTCAGCCAATGGACCGGTTTCCTCACCGTCACGTCTGTACAGAGCACCTTAAGATGTTCACATCTTACCCATTTTCATTACATAACTGTACACAGAAAAAAAATCAATATGGATGTATTTTTGTGAATAGTTTTAGTACTCGATATGCAAATATGTGGATTTTACATCTATAATAAAATGTTGGGTACAGTAAATTAATGATGTTCTTATTCCTCTCTTATCTCACTATTAACACATGCGTACATGCATACACACACACACACACACACACACACACACACACACACACACACACATAATATATATATATATATATATATATATATATATATATATATTATAATATATATATTGTGGCTAATTTATATATATATATATATATATATATATATATAATATATATATATATATATATATATATATATATATATTATATATATATATATATATATATATATATATATATATATATATTATATATATATATATATATATATATATATATATATATATATATAATATATATATATATATTATATACACACAACACACACACACACACACACACACACACACACACACACACACACACATACATATATATATATATATATATATATATATATATTATATATATATATATATATATATATATATATATACACACACACACATATATATAAAAACGTATGTGTGTATATATATATATATATATATATATATATATATATATATTATATATATATATATATATATATTATATATATATATATATATATATATATATATATATATATAATATATATATATATATATATATATATATATATATATATATATATATATATATATATATGTATATATATGTATATATATATATATATATATATATATATATATATATATATATATATATATATATATATATATATATGTATGTATGTATATATGCATTCATTGTCCCAATAGCTCTCTAAATTCTTGTTTTACAAAAGCCAATCCTTAGTCTTTTAATATCACCACTCTCAATTTTACATTTTTTATAATAGTGTTTTTGTAATAAATAAAGTAGCCCAGGGGTGCCATACTCATATCCGCGGGATCTTTGTTTCGCCTGGGATGAGCATACGTGGTCCGCGGGGTCACAAGAAGAATTATTAGCCTTTGGAATTATGATCACAATGAAGGAAAATAACGTCATATATAATTTGTTACCATTGGTATCTGGTAAGTAAGATAACGTTTACGCACAAGTACATAATAACAATTTTTGTAACGTAACCCTGGAAAGCCAGGTATGAATATTCCCTGGCCGTCAAGGTGGTAGATAAAGAGAAAATAGGTCTGCTAAAGGTTTTGATTTTGACATACTTGCTATAGAATAATCGTTAACTACATGAGTGTTCGGACATGTAACATAAACAAGGTCTTGGGAAATTAATTTTTGCCACGAATAGTAAACGTACAGGAATCATCATGCATATAAACCACAAGATGACTCTGATGATGGTATGGCAATGTGATCCGAGTTGTATATCTTTAATTAGGAAATCTTTTATAAGTGTAAATACACATAGTTATATATAGTCATGGAGAGAATATTTGTATAATTTCCGATAAGGCCTTGCAAGTATACTACTAAATTTGATAATGTAGCTTTTATGATAATGCTAATAGAAAACAAATAAATGACATGGATATTTGAGTGTGATGTTTTGAACCTAAAGTTAACATAGATGTATATAATGAAAAGCAATGCTGCTCTGTGACACGTTTGGGATATTTTTTTTATGAGACTTAAACGAACGCTATAGGGTATTTCTGCTATCTAACCAGATATTTCTAGGGTTTAAATGAGAGTGGCAATAAAAATGTTGTGTGTGTGTGTATGTGCTCGTATGTGTGCGTGTGGGGGTGGGGTTGGGTGTGGGTGTGTATCAATTTGCTCTCTATTCCACTGGTCATAGACGATTAGTATGCATCGCTTAAGTTTTTTTATGGTTTATGGTTTATGTGATAAGGATATATCTTATTGACAAATGAAATACTTACAAGTACAAGGAACTCGTCCAGCGAGTGTATATTTA
>NW_020868593.1:180570-183070 GCF_003789085.1 Penaeus vannamei | reverse complement strand
GTAAGAGAAACACTGGAAAAAAATGGAAAGATTAAAAATCTATCTATCTATCTATCTATCTATACATGTGTGTAAACATATAGGTAAATTTGTATGTACGTGAGAGTGGATACGACGATAAAATCTATAAAATATTTTGTTTCCAATAGGAAATAAATCTAAGGTACGATTCCATAAAAAAAATCACACATGTATATGTATATATCGTTGATTTATTTTAGTTCATGCAGCCCCCGTGGCGCCCTTGTAACGCCCTCGGCTGGTAACCACCAATGGTCTGAGATTAGAAAACGAAGGGAATCCACTCAGTGTAATGGCCGCCACCTGCTAGACGCAAAGTCCTACGGAAGAAGGCATCGCCATAGCCCTCGCTAGAATCTATACATTGGTACGTTAGCGACGGCAAATGATAATAAAATTAATAAATCAATGATCGGATTATCTTCCCTTCAGCTGCAATGCTACGATGTCAAAGTTAAGATCGTTTTCGACGGTCTGGAAGTAACAGTGACAACGGGAGCAGTAATGGTTTTGCAAACATCAATTGGCTTTGGGAGCAGCTTTGGTTTCAGAAGCAGTAATGACTTTGAAAGCAGTTATAGTTTCAGACGTGGTACTGATTTCCTATCAAAAAGCTCGGACGGAAATACTAGTAATGACGGTTACTCACTCAATGAGTGAGGGACTGATAGTTCCTGAGTTAGTAGCTTACTATTCTCTATCTGATCAACTGACTGTCCAGCAGATTGATTGACTGACTGTCTCGATGTGTTTTTTTTTTTTTTTTTTTTTAATTTTTTTTTTTCGATTCCATGTATCTCTAACTCACTCAAGTGTCATTGGTTTGAGAATTCGCAGCCGCCTTTCAGTATATGAACACGCATCATCGCTGCTTTGTCTGTACAAAACATTTCAACAAGTATTTCATATAGAAAAGCTAGCATTATTATAAATATATTTATGCAAGTGTTAATATTTGAATAATTCTCATAAGTCAAACTCTTCTAAAAAAAAAAAAAAAAAAAAAAAAACAGTCGCTCCACACAAACCAGCTTGACCGGTGTCTCACTTATTTTTCTTTAGATTTTGGCGGAAATGTTTAATTCTTTCATAGTTATGAAACTACTAGTAATGCTCCGGACTCTAGAAATTTTAAATGAGTGTGTTGCAAGCACTGAGAAGGAAAGGTCCGTCACCTCTCCTTGCCCGCCTCCTCTTTCCCATCTTCTCTTCCCACTAGGCCTACCAAAGCATTATACCCGGCAGATCCATCGTTATGAAGATACAACCAGTTAACTGGTACAACATCAATCTGAGGTTTAATATCAGACAGAAAGGGAATCCATAAATATCTCAGCAACGGTTGAGCATGTATTCTCTTTCATTTTAGTTTCTCTCTTTTTTATCACTTTCCACCACTTCTCTCTCTTTAGATATTTGTATGTGTGTACATACGTGCATATGCAAGTGCGTGTGTATCAACCTCATTTGGTATCGAAAGAGAATGCACAGTGGGACGTTATATATATGAATTAGAGAAATGAATAAATGAAATATAATCAGAATACAACGAACTTTTTTATGAAATGTAGTACTGGAAAAGGATTGCCCAATCGGAATAATCCTGCCGATGATCGTGAATTTGGCGTGTCATTGGAAAAATCTTTTTAGTACTTAGCGCAACTGATGAACTGGTGAACGAAGACACCAAGTCACTAAATCTATAGGTAAAGGGAAAGTAGTTTATACTGCATGTGTCAATTAAGTTCTATGAGTGTGTGTGTGTGTGTGTGTGTGTGTGTGTGTGTGTGTGTGTGTGTGTGTGTGTGTGTGTGTGTGTGTGTGTGTGTGTGTGTGTGAGCACGTGCGCGCGAAGACATGTATAGCTTTGTATTCTCATGTGTGTGTGTATGTGTTTAAACCCTCACAAACTCATATTCATGCATAAATGCATATTCGATGTAATAGTCTAATGCAGATTATTATACGAAAACATATCGAAAAATATAGTGACATGAACTTACAACAAAATTCTCGCCTAATCCAGCATGGATGAAATGAATACCAATGAAAGGAAGAAGCGAAAGTGAATGTTGTAAATTCGGTAGGTAAGAGTGACATGGGCAGCTTATGTGTTTTTATATATAAGGAACGCTTGGTCAGGAAAAGCATTAGTTACCACGATGAATCTTCTGGTGAGTATAGATTCGGAATTACATTATGTAGAAAAGAGAACGAGAAAGAAAATGTAAGATAACAATAGGTTACTAAACAAAACAGGTACTAAATTCCATTTCGATTTCCAGGTTCTAATTTTGTCTGTGGTTGCCGGTGCCATCGCCAAGCCTCAGGGATATAACTTGACTCCCCCTTCCGGTCCATCTTTATTCTCGCGAAGATGTAGCAACGGACAGGTGTTACATGTGGACGGTAGATGCGTAACTCCAAGGATCAACCGGCGTGTGTTTTTGTATGATGTACCAAGAACTCCCACGCCAAC
>NW_020868593.1:168070-170570 GCF_003789085.1 Penaeus vannamei | reverse complement strand
TACCTATTGCAGAAAAAGACTTGGTTTCTCCTGTTGCAATTATCCTAATTACACTCACAGCAACTTTGAATAACTACTAAACCTATTTAAATCAAATATATGGAGATTGGGTATCAAGTCACCTACTCTTAATGGTCTTACTTCCTTACTGCTACTTCCTAGTGTTTGACCAATCATGTCTGGCAGCTCTATGTCCTTAGTTTGAAGTATAGGCCATGAATCAATATGACAATATAAAAATTGTGGTCCATTTTGCCTGAGTCACTATCCATATTTACAATATTTAGGAAGCGTTAACATGTCGCAGGCTTAATCTCAGACTTAATCCAACACCATTCGCTAGAAAGTGATTTGTATTGTATATAAGCAACAGCTGCGCATAATTCAATCCTAGGAATAGTAATTTGTTTCATAGGTGCAACTTTACATTTAGATGCAATGATTGAAATCTTATAGTCCCCTGATTGTGTCAAGAAACGACAATAAGCCACTGTTCCATAGGCCTGCTTTGAGCCATCAGAAAATATATCCAAAATAGGATCCCAATAGCATCACAAGATTTGATTAATCACTTGACCCTGAAGTTCTCCAATTTGTATAAATCCCTAAAGAATGTTCTCCACTTTCGTCTATACTCTTCTCTGTAGGATTATCCCATCCTATATTTTTGCCACTGCCAATGTAAATGGTTGTATCAATCCTAAAGGGCCAAATATTGAAGCTACTTGACTAAGTACATTGTGCCTTGTGAGTGTTGCTGGAAATCTGTATTCTATTTCATTCCCCTATATATTGGATTCTGTATAGATCTTATGTTTGGAGGAAAAAGTTATTCTAACTTTGTAGAAAAACTGATCATCTTTAATATCCCAAGACATTCCTAAGATTTTCTCTGAGTCAGTCTCCAGCAATTAAATTTCATGGGAGCTTGTGTCACTTCCAGATACAACCCAGTGTTTCACTACAAACCCTCCTGCTGATAGAATAAATTCTACATCCTTAATTATCTTGGTTGCCTCTTCCATACTCTGAACTGATTGTATCATATCTACATAAGTGTTTTTATGATCATTTGAGCAGCATCTGGATAATCAGTTAAAATTCCCTCTGCCGTGTGCCTCAGAGCAAAGGTTGCTATGATTCCGCTTGGCTTGTCGCTAGAAGTGCCCCTAGTTAGAACGCAATGCCCAGGTGCTTTTGATAAATCTAGATTTCTCCAAATGAATCTGTGTGTGTGCTGATCCTTCTCATTCAGTCTAAAGGTATGATACATTCGAGATATATCTTCAATGACTACTACCTTCTCCTGTCTCATTCTGTACAATATTTAAAATGTCTGGTCCTTTAGCCCAATAAGAGTGAGGCTGATACCCTTGATAGCATGATGAAGAATCAAAAACTATTCTCATTGATGTGGATGATGATCCTGGTTTGATAACTTCATGATGGTGTAAATAGTGATTAGGACCTGTTTATGTTATTATTTCCCTCTTTTTGATCTTTCTAGTATTACCTTTACTAATCATTTCATCTATTTGCTCCTGATATAACTTAGTGTGTTCTGGTCCAACTTTCAGTAGTCTTTTCTCTGTAGCTTTCATTCTATGAACAGCTTGACCAATATTGTTGGGCAAGCTAATAAGATCCTTCACCCATGGATATTTAACCTCCTAATGTTTTTTTTCTCCTCATTGTAAGACCTTGTTCTATTAATTCTAATTCTCTTGTCTCTATTATTGTGTAATCATTAGTCAATTCTTGTTTGCACACACATTCTTCACTGCCCAGTTTGAGTTCAGTATCAAATACCTTATCTCGGGAAAATACACGGTAGAGCAGACACTTCAATATCATCAGCTTTGATACTAGCAGTGACATGATTTAAAGTGACACAAGTATTATTACGACGTTGATGATACTTCTCTAGCAACAAAGCTCCCCCTAACACAGTACCCAATATGATTTTCCAACAGCTGCAAGTTTCCAACAGTTTTTATAACTTTTGGGAGTAGTTGACAACAATCTGAACCTACTAACAACTCTACCTTTCCCACCGGCCTAACCATTAAATGTGGTTGCACTAACAATATTCTGCTCAATTCCTTCGAAGCACCTTCCTGCACATCTGATATTATTTCCTCCATTCTACAAGCCTTGATATTTCATACTCTGCCCAATTTGTCTACAAGAGGAATGATATATTCTGTACTAACAGAATTTTCCCCCACATTCCCCACCTTAGTTACAGTCAAGTGAATGTCGCTTTTACGTAAACCTAATTTTCTAGCTATCGAGTGAATAATGACAATGATGTCAGATCCATTATCCCACAATGTATTTATAGGACTGCCATTATGATATACTAAACTATCAACAAAACCTTTGTTTTCTAGTGATCTTTCACAATTTTACTCGTGTGATACATAATGCCATTTACTCGAGCCCAGTGCAGTAAAGGATGGCGTCGCATACCACATACCATGTTAACTATCATCATATT
>NW_020868593.1:138518-147971 GCF_003789085.1 Penaeus vannamei | reverse complement strand
ATATTATATATAGTGTGTGTGTGTGTGTGTGTGTGTGTGTTGTGTGTGTGTGGTGCTAGTGTAGTGTGTAGTGGGGAGAGTATTGTTTGTTAATATTTTGTATGTGTACATATATATCCTCAGCATACTTATTATCTATATATAATTACATATGATAATATATTGTTAGCTCTAAATACCCACATCTTAGCCTATATTATAAGTAATATATACGCTATATTATATCCCCTTTATTATTTATCATCACCTAATCCGATACCTCACTTTAGGTACCCTAATTGAAGTATAATGTTCCAACATCACATCACACATTCATCTTATCATTCACCTCACACACTACACGATCACACACTACTCATTATTACCTCGCCTATACCCTACTTATACATATATTATATATATCCCTTTATCATAATTATTGTTCTTTTTTATTCTCTACTTACTCCATATATAATATATTTATATATAGTTATTGATTATTGTAGGTATTGCCCTATTATTTGTTATTAGATTTTTTGTGCTGCGTCCGTTGCTCGTTTATCGTATGTGTGTTTGTGTGCGAGATCGTGTGATGTAGTAAGATCGGTGCTGCTCGCTCAGATGCTGTGTGCTGTGAGTGATGGACTGTGAAGACATCGTGGACTGTGTCGCTAGCTCAGTGATGTAGCTGTGTGTGTTGCTGCTGTGCGTGTGCTGTGATAAAATACTATTAACATTTTGTAACCTAAAGCATATGGTATAATACTATAAACAACAGATGTACTACCCTACCGACAAAACTACAACCATTCAAACACAATGCATAACCAATTATGCACCTGTAATAAATAATAACCACCACCCTATACTATGTATTTATTTTTAATTTTCAATAAAGATATAATAAAAAATAACCCATCACCAAAACCAAAAGAATTATTAGTTATATTGTATTATATAATACACTAAATATACATTTATAGATAATAATATAAAACTTACGTATATATATACTACTCATAACTACGCGCAATAACATTAAAATAAAGTAAATAAATAACCTATAGTATATACCGAACGCGCTCATTAAATATTAATAAAGCCCCATACGATATATATATATGCGTATATAAGAATAATTTTATATTTTTATATTATAAACAAATAAATAGTATTACTATAAAAGAAAAACATTAAAATTTAATTATAGTATTTTATATATGGAATTTATAGTAAAAGATATAATATATTACTACCACTACTTTTTAATATCTACGTTTTTATTATTAATAAGGAAAATTATTACTACCGTATACGAGAACATATAATACTATAGATATATAATATATTAATTCTTTATTATGTTATTTATCTTATTACTACCGAGATATTGCATGATATATATAGTACTAATATATATATATATATAATAATTGCTCTCAACTTATATTATATGTTTATTTATATATTTATACAGGAACACACTATTCATATCATACACCTACATACCCTTTTTGGTATTATTATGTTTTTATTATTTATTACAATGTTCTATCATATATCACTAAAGGTATAATCTAAGTAAGTTCACTATACGCATAATATAAGTATACATATATATTATGAGTAGTTATTAAATGATTAAAAATAATTTGTAATAAAATATTATAGATAAGGGTGTTTTATTTTTTAATAAAAACATAAAATACTTTGTTACATGAACTACCGTTTATTAATATTATTGATTGTAATCCGCTGAGTGATATTTAATATATTTTATTATTTATATATATTAATATATAAATAGTATATTATTCTCTACGGGAACGGGAGAGCACCAACACACACACACACCACCACACACTCGCGCCTTACACATCACACACCGACCGCCCACACAGCACACACACAGACATACATCATACCAAAAATATATTTATATAAATATATCATTAATTATAACCCATACTATTAGGCATAACTTGAGCCCTTTTAGGGGGTCACAACACCCACTTCCATTATCATTTATTTAGGGTGGGGTATTTTATTGGGCCACCCCCTCATTTATATCTTTATTTATTTTTAATATATTATTTTTATTTATTTTATATTTATTATTTTATTTATTTATTATTTTTATTTTATATTTATTTTATTTTGTTCTATTTGTATTACATATATTTGCATTTTATTTATATTTACTTTTGGAGTTCGCTTTTTTGAGAGTTCCTTATAAGTACTGTGGCATATTCTATAATAAACAATTATTATAGTTTATTAATCGGATTTTTTATTTTTGATTTTCTTTTATTTTATCGTATTTGTAAAATTGCTGATTGTTGATATTACTAAATGACATTAAGTAATTTATATTATTTAGAACAATTAAATAGGGGATATAAATAGATTACATGCTCGTGTTGAGCCTTAAACCCCGTCGGTAACTAAGAGAGGGATAGGGATATGAGAGAGTCGATAACCTCTATGCTCGCGCCGTCCTATTGCCTCTTTGTGAGGGATTTATTTATCAATTCTTTTTTAACTGTAATCCTTTTCTTTATTATGATATATATATAGGATATCTAATAGTATTGTTATTATTATTATCCTCATTATTACTATTATCATTATTGCCCTACTACCTTAAAATATATGCGCTGCTTCGCTTGCTACGTGTCTTATCTTATTCAACAACTACTACTTTCGTTTTTTGTGAAATATATTGAAAGCCATTTATGACCTTTGAATGATATTATTAATTTTTGCCAGGATGTTTATTCTTTTGAACATACACGTATTGAATCAAAAAGTATTCGATATTGTCATTCACGATCTTTCTCTTGTTGTTCTGTGGCAATTTTAGTAGCGAGCATATTAGAGAATTGAGCAATACAGATTATTATTAGGAGTCATTGTTGGACATATTCGCCTAATTATAGAGATTGCATTTTTGGTAATGGCTTATTGTAATTAGTGGTATTCAGAGACTTTGTGGATTTACTAAGTAAGCATATTGTATAATTATGGAGGTATTCAACTTAGTAGAATTTGTTAACATGTCGTCTGACTTAGATGTCTTGGATTTGTATTTTTGTGATCTTATATTTATGATGGTTGTTTTTCTAAGTTTCGAGTTCGTCCATTTTCTTCTGTATTACATTGCGTATGTTTATGGTTTATATCAAAGATTTTCAATATTCTTTAATTATTTTACCTTTTTATTGTATTTTGCAGTGGATTGATTTTTTCTTTACAAATTGTACTGTATTATATTATTTGAATATTTGTTGTGTTATCACACATCATCATCATATTTAATCACTAAAAAAAAGCACACTTACATAACTCTCATTACATTTGTACACACAAAAACTCTCACACTTTATTTTTTCAATCAAATCTTCATTTAAATGTATGTCATAGATATAGAAAACTACATATTACAGAACATAACTACACACATCAATGAAACTTCTATATTTCTGGTATTGTTTATATCATATTTATTTTTCAGTTATTATTATATATTCCATTTCTCATTCTATCTATTTTTATTAAAATGTAACGTTCATTGATAGTATTTATTGATTTATAGTTATTATTCTTTGCTTGTATGTGCGTGTTTCTTCTGTTTTTGTCTAGTTATTTGGCATTTGTGGTTGTTTTGTGTTTATTGTCTGGATATGTACATAGAGAAGTACAATGACAGTCAAAAACATTGTCACATCACATATCTGTGTGTATCGCTCGTGTGTTACCTAGCTATGTTATAGAATATGTGTGCGCAGTCGCACATGTTGTCCGTGTTTTGTATGTGTAATTATCGTATTATTAAGAATAGCAATTATCGCTTGTAATCTATTAGTACGAGATAAGAAATATGGAATCGTTATATCTTAAGTTAATTTTCTTACTTAATTCAGTCTAAAGATGTTTCGAAGAATGCTTCTATCTAGGAAGTAGTTTTTCAATGATTAACTTTTGACTTTTTACATATACGTTTTGCATTGATTATATTATAGAGCACAGATAATAGAGAGAGGTGAACGTGTTGCTGGTAATTTTCGCTTTTTGGGTATATCTATTTTTTGATGATTTCATTAATAGATATTATATAATATTACTATATCAATACACCTCAATCGATACTCAAACTATATATGTATTAACTCAATACATACCTACATATATAATTTAATATAAGTAAGAATACTAAATAATTTTATTATATAAAAATAATAAATAATAAAAATAAAAAAAAATAATTATTCCAAAAATAGATATAGTAGATAGAGATGATAGATAGATGATGATGATAGATAGAGTGGTAGCGTGTGTAAGTAGATAGTGTAGGTTGAGATGTGATGGTGTAGTGTGAGTTGTGTGTCGCTGTATACGACATCTGCGTTCGTCTGCTTAAGTTGTGTGATCCTTCTAGTGAGTATATGCGTGCGATAAGCAGTAAGAGTGTTATATGTATTGTGATGTTTTGTGTTGCATTTTTGTCGATAGTGTTATTGTTAAATGTTATATTTTTAATTTTTAATAGTTAACTTCACGCAATTGTGTATTCTTCCAATATTATTGTCGTTTATAATTATTTGTAATAAACACACAAAAACACACAACAGCATATTCACACACTACACACATTCGACACACCCACACAACAAATAAAATCACATTCAGATTTTATAGCTAATATTTTAGAACACTTATTTTATTAATTGTTATCTATTTCTTTACCGTGTCATTGTTTTTTTTTAAAAACACTCACACAACACACATACAAATTTTATTTTATATCACTTACTATTTTCTTTCTACTATCACACTATATATTATTTATATTATTTATTAATATTATTATTATATATAATTTTTTTTATTTTTTTTTATTATTAATTATATAATATAATATATATATATATATTATTTATAATAATTTATATTATTTATTAATTACATTTATATGTATATATATTATTATTTATTTTAATTACTATTGTTACTTTTTTATTTATTTTATATAATATATGATTTATTATTATATTTTATCTAATGTAATTATTATATTTATAATTATATTATATATAAAGGATTTATAATATATTTAATTAACACATCTTACACACATTATCGGACACACAGCCACTAATATGATAGTGTATAGATAGATAAGTTGTGTGTGTGTGTGTGTGTTTGTGTGTGTGTTTGTCTGTGTTTGGTGTGTGTGTGTGTGTGTGTTGTGTGTGTGTGTGTGTGTGTGTGTATTTGTTATTGTATATTCATATTCATATATTCGTTGTGTTTTTATGGATATTTAACAATAATTTTATATTTTAATTTATATTTATATTATATTTATTTATTATATTATTTTTATTAAATTATATATATAAACTATTTAGTATAATTTTTTATTTTAATATATTATTTTGCATTATCATAGTAATGTGTCTGTGTTTTGTGTGTGTTGTATTTTATTTATATTTTCACTTTGGTAAATTTAGAATTTATTATTGCCTATTATTATATTAATGTATATTTTATATAGCGTTGTGGTAGATAGATAGTAGGATGTGATGTTGTGTTGTGTGTGTGTGTTGTTGTTTGTGTGTGTGTGTTGTGTGTTGTGGTGTGTGTGTTGGTGTTGTGTGGTGTGTTGTGTGGTGTGTTATTAATATTATATATATATTATATTATTATTATATTATTATTATATTTTATTTATTTTATTATAATCTTTTTATTATCTTCTATTATATTTTTTTTATATTTAATATTTATTATTATATTATATATTATTATTATTTTTTTATTAATTATTTATACTATTATCTTACTTTTATATTTATTATTAAATATATATATAGTTTATATAATATATATATATTTTATTTTTTATTCATTATTAATATATATATTTTTTATTTATCTATTATATATATTAGATTATATTTACATATATTATATATATATTTTATATTTATTTTATATATTAATTATATTTATATTTATTTGTTTTATTACTATATTATTTTTTTATATTTTTCTATTACATTACATATATTATTTATATAATTATATTATTTTATATATTAATTATATTTATTTTATTTTAATATATATTATTTTTTTTTTATTATTTATTTATTTATTTATTTATTGTATTATGTTTACATGTATTATAATTTTATGTATTTTTTGATATTTATTTATTTATATTATTATAATATAGTATATTATATTATTAATTTATGATATTTATATTTTTATTATATATTATTTATTTATATTTTATTTTTTATTTTATCTATATATTATATTTTTATTTATATTTTTATTATATTTTATTTTGATATTATTTATTTTATTTATATTTATTTATTATATTCTTTTTTTATATCTATTTAATACAAACCAAAGTACATCAATAAGAAAGAGATTTTTTCCCTTTACCTTTTCTGTGTTATATTACCCTAATGTATATATACCCCACTCACTACTCACTATCCCTTTTTATATTCGTTTTCTCTATTATTATACCTACTAATATATACTCATATATTTCTATATATTATAAAACTACATATATAATATTTATTTATGTATTTATTATATAGTATTATTAATATATTTATAACCATATAGATAATAACTCCCTCACCACCCCCTCCATTATTTATTTTTTAAACCATAAATACAAATAAAATAAAAATAAAAAATTTATATTGTTGTATTTTTTATTGTTTATATTTTACCCATATATACCTATATTGTTTTTTTATATTAATTTTATATTATTTTTATTATGTAAAAATAAAAGTTGAATAAATTTTTAAATTTTATATATTATTATTGATGGAAAGAGTTTTATTATAGGGGTAAGGACATAAGTACTATACACGACATTATATAGGCCACAACCAGTTTAATATATATTTTTAAATCAAATATTTTTAAATTTATTGTTTTTTTTTGTATTTAGTTATATTATCTACTCGCTATAAATCCTATACGTATTGTATGTATAAATATAGTATAATTTATTTTTATATATATTATCCCCTTTACTACTACTACTAAAAATAAATACTACTCATCATACGCTATTTAGTGTGTGGTATTTTTTTTATTTTAAATATAAAATAATATAATAAATAACATCAAAGAAATGATTATTAATTCATGAGATAGAAATATATACGCTTATTTCTCTTATCATTGCTATTGGTATTATTACTATTATATGAATTATCCTTATTGATATGAAAAATATTATGATAAAAATAATAACAGTAACTATTGGGAAAATGACAATAATATGAATAGTGATAACAATAATGATATCAATAACAATATCAATAATAACAGCAGTAATGCTGATAATGATAATAATGATAGTAATAATAAAGCTATTAATGATGATAATGATGGCAATGTTGATGATGATGATGACGATACTGACGATGATTACGATAATAAGGAAGGTGATAATGATGATTATATCGATAATAAGGATGATGATAATGATGATTATATGATATATGATGATAATGATAATATATGATAATGGCAATAATGATAATAATAATAATATCAATACTGATGATGATAATAAAAACAGTTACAAAATCAAAAACAATAAGAACAATGATGTTATTAATTAAAACAATAATTATGATAATACTCATAAAATTGATAGTAATAATGATATTAATAAAGCTAATAACAATGATGATAATATTTTCTATAAGAATAACAAAAACAATAATGTTGATGATGATGACGGGGATTGCAATCATTATGATATAATTAATTATCATTATTAGGCTTATCATCTTTCTTCATCTTTCTCTATTTTTTTTCTTTTTGTTATCGTTATCATTATAATAATTTTCAGAATCGTCAGTATTATTACCGTCACTGTGAATATCATTGTTGCTGGGTTTATAAACATTCTCACTGTCATCTTTAATATTTTCATTAGTTTAATATTACAAATAGGTAAATGCTTTTGGCTTAATAATGATAACCAGATTAATAACAACAGAAGTTGGAGTAATGTTGATAGTTATCTTACTCATTACCACTAATTTTTTTTTTCTGCGTATGTGTGCGAATAATGAAGGTCTTCTTGCCTGTACGATTATATTGGTTAATTTGCAAGGGTGAAGAACACACAAGTTAAAACGAATCCATTCATACTATCTAGAACTTATGATATACACGTCACCATTTTACGTATTACTACAGTATAGTAAGGATACAGACAATTAGGTACAATTCACGTTCAGTGGTGTTGCCTGCAGCACACTGTTAACAGATAAAGCGACTACACAAAGACTGATAACAAAAATTACAATAACGTCTTGTTCTTGGGAAAGTCAATGTGGCAAGCATGGCATATGCAATAACTTTCGAGTGTTTGGGACTGAGCCAATGAGGGCGGGGCTGACTAGAACTCAGAGTGTAAGAACTTGTATTGGCATGAGACCTGGTGTAAGGACGTGAGTGCGGATTTGAGCAGATGTAGAAACAAGAAAGATTTGAGCATTTGGTACCGAAAACTTGGATATCAAACACTTTGTATAACTATTACTCAGGGTATTCGATGCTTGCCGGTGGGCGTATAGGAATGGGCGCTGGTGGCCTTGCTATTTCCGATGGGCCATGAATAGCGAATTCATTATTTTCAAAATCAAATTCAATATCAAAGGTGGTGTCGTATATCCCATTATTCCCAGGACTCCCGCCATCGGTAAGCAATTGGTCGGGATTGAATCCAATATCATCGTGACCATTCAAAACGGCCGTAAGACTCAAATCCAAGTCAGCGAGGCTAGATATACTTGGAATTTCGTTAACAGGAAAATCTGTGTCATCAAAGTCGAGACTGAACTTGCCAGGGAAAATGTTAGAGAAAGTTCCCTCGGTGAGTAAGCCACTGCTTCCACCCTGGCTGTTGCGATGAGGGGATGAAACGCCGTCAGTAAGCAGAGAGGCATGTTGTAGTGATGCGGCTCTCAGTGCTTCCGCCAGATCAAATCCACTCGGCAAAGTTGGGTTGTCGCCGTCAGCGTAGTCAACGAAGTAAACCTCGTGGTTGAAAGAGGGAGGGGCTGGGACTTCGATCACCTGTTGGTCCTGTTGGGTCTGCTTGTTAAGAACGTACAGGACATCTCGCTGTTTCGGAGGGGGTACGATGATAGGAGGTGGTGTTTGTCCTCCTTCTGGGATCTTTATGAGCATGTCGGTAACTTCTACGGTTGGCTCTGGAATATGAGGCGGAGGAAGGTGGGAGCGGGGCGGCAATGCTGGAACTTCAAACAAATACACACGACGACTGACGCGTGGAGTAACGCATCTGCCGGTGACGTGTCGTAGTTGCCCAGGGCCGCATCGTCCCTTGTCAAATACTGCACCTGTTTGTACGGGCTGGTAGTAGCCCTGGGGCAAAGCAGGTGCAAC
>NW_020868593.1:112932-115492 GCF_003789085.1 Penaeus vannamei | reverse complement strand
TATAATATATATATATATATACATGATATATATATATAATAATATATAGAAAGTATATATAAATATATATAAAATATATATATATTATATATCTATAATCCATCCTATATCCTATATCTATTTATATCTATATATCTATATCTATATACTATCTAGTATATCTATCTATCTATCTATCTATCTATCTACTATCTATCTATATATATGATAATACTATATATATATATATATGTATATATATTAAACATACAAAAAAGTCATATATAGTATATATCACACCAATTTATGCTACTAAATCTGGTTCGTCTTCGGTGAGTTTTCATAATCGTGATGGAGCTCAGTCTGTACTCCATTTAATTTTTCAATTATTTTAACATAAGTAATTGAGGTTGTTTAGCGTTATCAATTTTTCGTCGAAGTTCATAAGAATGGCAATAATATAATCGAAGTCGACTTATCATTTCATGCTGGTCTTGTAAATATCGAATGTTAAGAAGCACTCTGGGTTGGGTGTCCTAGATAATTTTCTACATAGCACACTAAAGGCAATTAGTCACACAATGTACAGGTGTGTCAAGAACAGTTCATATCAGTAAATATTGAACAGATAATCCCGAATATAGCCTATGGAATTGTCTTTTCCTTGCCAACGACACTGGCGTTATCATCTAGTTTCGTATCACTCAACAGTAGAAAAATCACAAGAAAAGGCACTGGTGAAGGAGTGAGAGAAGACACGACTCACCAGAAGCTTCATGGTGGTGGATGCTGTGTTCTGGGCTAACGTCGCTGCCTTTATATACCGGCCTCTTGCTCCACGACCTGGCACTCGCCCCTCCATTCTACCCCCCTCCCCTCCCCCTGGATGGAAACTCAAGCAAGGTCAAACCTTCCTTCTTGCACCTGCCTGGCACCCCGTTTGCGCCCGCCCGGGGTCAAGGAGCGAAGTGCGTCACTGTTAGATCAAGACACTATTTCACTGAGAGCCATTTCACAGCGGGCGTGGTCGTTACAGGCAGTTTTTTTAAATGAATGGGGAATTGACACCTGTGCCAAGAGCTCCCTCAATACAAAAAAAGTAACAGAGAGTAAATTAGTGGTCTTTTCTGACCATCTAAAATTATACGGGCCATATCTTGATGGGGTTTGAGTTGAGTCACTTGAGAAAGTAAGATGAATGTATGATAGGAAATATTTAGGGGACTGCCCCTTTGATTAAATAAAGGCAAAAAATTGACATGAATACTCGAAAAAAACGACCAAAAAAAAAGTCGAAAGGAAAAAAGAAAGGCAAAAAAAAAAAAAAAAAAAAAAAAAAAGAAAGCAAAAACAAGAAGGCCATGAAACATTCGCATAAGGAGAGAGGTAAGGCAGACAGTCTCCTCCCAGGCGGCGTAGAGGAAGGAGCACCATCAGGCAAAGGAGATTCTTCGCTTGGTTTTAAGACACTCTATTGGGTAATCTTGGATAACCCAAACTTGCACTGCCTCTGGCCCACTGAGTCCTGCAGTTGGCGATGATGAGGTAATATGATGAAAGTAACAAAGCTACTGTTTAACGTTCAGAGCTGTGGTAGGCTGTGAGAGGCTTTATCTGCTGATCTATTATGCAGTAGCAAATGGCACACGTCTTTGCATTTAAGACGTGATATAACGCACTACGATAAAACGATAAAAACTTTCAAAGTTGTTTACATCATCAACTCTATCACTATGGTTATTGATATCTAAGTTACTGTTTATTATATTTACTATTACTATCATTGTTCTTTTTAATGTTGATATTTCTTCTCATCCTTCCATTACATATTCTCATTCACTTTTTATTTGGTTGTTTAATATTAGTATTATATTCTATATTTATATGTATTATTATATCATTTCACTCATATTATTACATCATTATTATTTTTAGTATTACTATTTTAATTACAAATATCATTATACCAGATCATTTCATGTTTCATTATTACTTTGTTTATCATTCTTTTCACAATTATTTATTATCACATTATTGTCATTCGTCATCATTACTACTGACTACCCTATTTTTATCATGACACTATCATTATCATCATTATTATATCATTCATTACGCATTATTATTAGTCATCATCATTATTGCTATTGTTATATTTATGTCATCACATTATTTTCACATTTACTAATCATTATTATTTTTCATATTATATTATTTTCATTATCATTATCATTATCAATTGATTATAATTATGATAATTGCTTAAAAAAATAACATCTTATTTCATCGTAAACATTCTTTATCAATCATATTGATGTTGGAATGTCCTATCATTATTTATTAGTATCATCATTATTATTATCATCCATGAATTACTATCCATCATCCATAGATCATAATTCAATCATAATTTGCTTCATATTATTGGTTGGTATTAACATCATTTTGTTAGCAATACATTATCATTATTATTACTTTCATTATCATTATCGCTATTGGTGTTATTAGTACTATTATACCATTATCATTATTATTATCATTGTTAATATTAATTTATTATCATTATATTATTATCAATCCA
>NW_020868593.1:98392-102602 GCF_003789085.1 Penaeus vannamei | reverse complement strand
AGGATCAAGTATACTGTTGACTTCCATTGTTCAGTTTCAGGATCATAATATACTAGTGAATTTGAAACTGAACATATTAAAATATTTCGTTTAGACTAGCAGGTGCCACATTTACCACTGCAATACAATCATCTACAGACGTCGACTCCAACACTTTCATATGTATTTCGAATCGTGTCCACATCACTGGTAAGCGAATAGAGACGAGGTTATCATTTTTATTACATCTGCATCAATTTATTTTCAAGATGGTTGGCTATGTTGAACCTCGGTTGTAAAATGAAAAATTTACTTTAAAAAACATCTTTATTTTGTTCACATCGGAATCAAATCGTATCGGATTAGGTACGGCGGGGAAAAGTCGATTTTTAAATTTAATTTTATTTTCGAAAATCGGGAAAAAACAAAAACAGCGGAGCGGATCCGTAAACCAAGGAATTAAATAGTCGCCTAACAATGGTGATAAACTAACGATAATAGTAATAATGATAATAACAATAACAACAACAACAATAATATAATGATAATGATAATGATAATGATATGATAATGATAATGGTAATGATAATGATAATGATAATGATAATGATAATGATAATGATAATGATAATGATAATGATAATGATAATGATAATGATAATGATAATGATAATGATAATGATAATGATATGATATGATATGATATGATATGATATGATATGATATGATATGATATGATAATGATAATGATAATGATAATGATAATGATAATAATGATAATGATAATGATAATGATAATGATAATGATAATGATAATGATAATGATAATGATAATAATGGATAATGATAGATAAATAATGATGATGAAATTAATAACAATAATAACAATAATGATAATAATAATATAATAATGATGATGCTAATGATGATAATGATGTGACGATGATCATAATGCTAGTATTAAAATATAGTAATAATAATAATAATGATAACAATAATGATAGTACTAAATGATAATGATAACAATAATAATAATGAAATGATAATAAGATGAATAATGATAATGATGATGATGATGATGATAATAATAGTAATAATGATAATAATAATAACAATAATAATAAAAACAACAATAATAATAATAATGAAAAGAATAATATTGAAAATAATAATAATAAAAATAATAATGATGATAATAATAATAATAATGATAATGATAATATAATGATAATGTAATATAATGATAATAATAATAATATGTATATACATTTTAATAAGATTTTTCTCTACATGATTGTGGCGTCATGGTGGGTTCCTTTAGCTTCAATATGATCTTTCTATTTATTTTATTTTGATATCTACTGCAGGTTCTTTTACCTTAACAATACAACGAAGAGCACTCAATCATCTCTATCCCTCAACAACGGTAATCCTTTTCAGCGAACGAAAAGAAGCCGAAGTCTCAGAAGAAAAGGTAGTGAAACGCGGCGCGAATGTCCGCAGAGTTACATGACGAAGATCCAAGGGCAACGAGCGAAGTAAACGCTACGCCACGTCGTCCGGGACAAACTTCGAGCTGGGTTTCATTTTATCCTTTCCTCGTGTTTTTGTTGCTTCGTTTTCTCTTTACTCTGTCTTTGTTTGTCTTTAGTTCGCTTGTGTTTGTACTGCAACTGTGTTATTTTTTTCTAATCCCATTGTGACTTGATTGGTTTAAAATCGTCGTTTTTGTTCTCATATTTGTCTTTTTTTTTTTTGTCAGTATGATGGTTTATTGTTATTCACAAAATCATGCAGATGTGAAATATAGCATATCCCGCATATTTATCATTCACTAAGTTATTTGTATTTACTATTGTGACTTCATAGTATCTTTATCATCTTTATTCTTTCTTACAGAAATTAGGTTTATTTTGACTTTGATACATTTAGCATTATATAACGTCTTGAGAGTGTGGATAAATGACACAAAAATGACAATGTGCAGTATATATCATAGCTACAGCAATTTCACATTTGTATTTAACAAAGAGCTGGGCATATCCCATTTTATTTAAGAACTAAATGAAACATATATTTTGGAAATATCTGTGGCTTTACGTATATTTATACAAATTTTATGTAATGTCCCCTGAGAGTCTAGCTGTTCTAATTCAATTTATATACAGTTTTTTTGTTTAGGAAAAAGTTCTTAGTTGATTTCTCTGCTGTTGTGTGTTGTTTTATGTGAGGAGTCAAGTCAACTTTGTTACTGCAAACGTTTAGTCCAAGCTTTTGTCGCGATATTTTACTCTGAAATTACTTCTAACATTTTTTTGCGGTGCTCTAACATACGCATGTATTTCTCGAAGTTCATTATTTTTTTGAAGTTTTTTACGAGGTTTAAACTTCTCTACGCATATCACACGGATCCCTCCGTTGCAACTTTTCAAGGGGATATGAATCAGCGATAAAAGTTGAGAATGTGCTCCATTTTCAGCTCATCGTGCGGGGAGAAAAGAAGCATGATTACGCCACAAATATTGCTATTTTGACGTTGGATTTGTCTAAGTCGGTCAATCTAGTTATCCATTTGTCTAGTCTCCATTTATCTGTTATCCATTATCTAGTTATCCATTTCTCTGGTTATCCATTTCTCTGGTTATCCATTTATCTAGTTGTCCATTTATCTAGTTATCCACTCATCTAGTTATCCCTTTATCTAATTATCCATTTATCTGGTTATCCATTTATCTAGTTATCCATTTATGTGGTTATCCCTTTATCTAGTTATCCATTTACTAGTTGTTTATCCATTTATCTAGTTATCCATTTACCTAGTTATCCATTCATCTAGTTATCCCATTTATCTAGTTATCCTTTATCTAATTATCCATTTATCTAGTTATCC
Organism: Penaeus vannamei; assembly: GCF_003789085.1. NCBI lineage: Eukaryota > Metazoa > Arthropoda > Malacostraca > Decapoda > Penaeidae > Penaeus > Penaeus vannamei. Next base: position 99,733 of record NW_020868593.1, on the reverse strand, counting down.
ATTTATCTGGTTATCCATTTATCTATTCTCCATTTATCTGGTTATCCATTTATCTGGTTATCCATTTACTAGTTATCCATTTACCTATGTTGTCCATTCATCTAGTTATCCACTCATCTAGTTATCCCTTTATCTAATTATCCATTTTATCTAGCTATCCATACATCTAGTTATCCATTTATCTAGTTATCCATTTATCTAGTTGTTATCCATTTATCTAGTTATCCATTTATCTAGTTGTTATCCATTTATCTAGTTATCCATTTATCTAGTTATCCATTTATCTATCCATTCGAAGTTGAACACGGAGCTCCAACCCAGCAAATCAATTCTAGCAGCAGCTAGAACCTATATCTAATAAACCAATAAGCATCTAATTATAATACCTCGTCTTTCCTTCAACCATTACAAAGCCATAATAGGACTAAAAGTTTCATTCGGATTACTTTTCTGTCATGGGATTTTATGCTTAACGAATATATCTTAGGGTTTCCTCAAACATCGACCTTTAATGTTGGAGATTTGTGTGAATTAAATGTGGAAAAAATTGTGATAGTTTCGTTCTTTTATTTTATTATTAGTATTATCATTATCATTCATTTTATTCATGTATTTATTCATTTTTATTTTTCATTCATTTATCTGGTTATCCATTTATCTAGTTATCCATTTATCTAGATATCCATTTATATGGTTATCCATTTATCTACTTATACCTTTTCTAGTTATCCATTTATCTAGTTATCCATCCATCTAGTTATCCATTTATCTAGTTATCCACTTATTTAGTTATCCCTTCATCTAGTTATCCCTTCATCTAGTTATTCCTTTATCTAGTTATCCATTTATCTTGTTGTTATCCAGTTATCTAATTTCCCATTTATCTAGCTATCCATTTATCCAATTATCCATTTATCTAGTTATCCGTTTATCTAGCTGTTATCCATTTATCTAATTACCCATTTATCTAGCTATCCATCCATCTAGTTGTCCATTTATCTAGTTATCCATTTATCTAGTTATCCATTTATCTAGTTGTTATCCATTTATCTAGTTGTTATCCATTCATCTAGCTATCCATTTATCTAGTAATCCACTTATCTATCCATTCGAAGTTGAACACGGAGCTCCAATCCAGCAAATCACCTTTCTAGCAGCCTAGAACCTATATCTAACAACCCAATAAATATCTAATTATAATACCTCGTCTTTCCTTCAACCATTACAAAGCCATAACAGGACTAAAAGTTTCATTCGGATTACTTTTCTGTCATGGGATTTTATGCTTAACGAATATATCTTAGGGTTTCCTCAAGCATCGATCTTTAATGTTGGAGATTT
>NW_020868593.1:85892-88392 GCF_003789085.1 Penaeus vannamei | reverse complement strand
AATTACTTTTAGAAGTATATACGGAATAAGCGTTTACGTATCTCTCTGTCTGTCTGTCTGGCTCTCTCTCTGGCTTTTGTTCTCTCTTTATCTTTCTCTCTCTCTATCTCCCTGCATCGTTCTCTTTCTCTTTTCCTCGACAATTATGCCTCGCGGTACCTCTTTCTCTTTTCTTCGACAATTATGCCTCTGAATGAAATTTGAATAAAGACAAATGTCTACATAAAAGTAAAGGTAAATATTACTGTTTCATCCGCTCATTAACTTGTCAGCAGAAGCGAGTCGTCCCGAGTAACAACTGCTGTTTAAGAGAGAAAAAAAATCTGCGGAATTACAATTTTTCAAACTCACTGACTTGCCCGCGCTCTAAACTTCATTTCATTCTCATACCCATTAACTATGCAAGTTTTTGCTGAGTAAAGTTAAAGGATGCAGTTATCCTTTCGCCATCTGTGTCCAAGTCAGGATGTATACAAGCGCCGTACAAACGCGCAAACGCTCACTCGACCTCCAGTGTCTCTCTTTCTCTTTCTCTCTCTCTCTCTCTCTCTCTCTCTTCTCTCTCTCTCTCTCTCTCTCTCTCTCTCTCTCTCTCTCTCTTCTCTCTCTCTCTCTTTCTCTCTCTCTCTCTCTCTCTCTCTCTCTCTCTCTCTCTCTCTCTCTCTCTCTACACGAATATATAGGTAGATAGATCTACGATTTTTACAACACACACACACACACACACACACACACACACACACACACACACACACACACACACACACACACACACACACACACACACACACACACACACACACACACACACACACACACACACACACACACACACACAGACTTCATCATATATGTATTTCTGATGAAGACGTAATCGAAACCGGTCAAATACATCTCTTGTATTGTGTAGATATTATATATATATATATATATATATATATATATATATATATATATATATATATATACATATATATATATATATATATGAGAGTAATGATAATAATAACAATAATAATAATAGTAATAATAATAATGATGATGATAATAGTAATGCTAATAATTATAATGATAACAATGATAATAATAATAATGATAACAATGATAAATAATAATAATGATAATCATGATAAGAATAATGACAATATTGATTATAATAATAATGAAAACAGCAACTCCACCATCATCCCCACTAACAACAACAACAACAACAACAGGAACTAGAGCAATCTCTCCGAACCCAAGGGTCTCCAAGCGTTTCCCTGGGGTCATCAAGCAAATATCAAACGAGGTCAATAATCAGACGAGGTCAATAATCAGTTCTGAGAAGTTTTCAGCGTATACATAGTTACATATTGATAGAGAGCTAATGGTTATAATTTGTTTGCTTATTACACAATAATTTCAATTGCAATCGAGAAAAACATCCATTGAATTGTGATGCAACACTAAGGAAATATAATTGAAATTGTGGATTTTTGTTTATCGAATTAACTACATGTTTACTGAATGACATAGATATGATAACAGTATATTAATATAATAGGAGCCTAATTATAGAACAAATGGGGGTGTCTGGAGGTGCATGAACTAGAGGAAATGCAACAGCAGCGACAGCATCAATAACAACTGGAACAATATTAATATTGATTGTATTAGTAGTAATAATGATGATGATAATGGTGATAATGATAATGGTAATGATAATGATAATAGTGATAATAGTGATAATGATAATAATAATGATGATAATAAGGATAGTGATAATAATGATAGAAATATAGTAATAATAAGTAATGATAATAATAATAATGAGAATAAGGATGACGATGATAAGAATATAATAATATTAGTAATGATGAAAATAATGATGTTAATAGTAATAATGATTATAATGATAATAATTACAGTAATAGTAATAATGATTATTATCGTAATAACAATAAAAGTAATGATAAAAATAATAGTAATAATACTAATGATAATGATAAAACTAATAATGATAATGATAGTGATGATAATACAATAATGTTAATGATTATAGTAACGATAATAATGATGATGGTATGAATGAGTATGATATTGGTAAATATAATATCAATGATAATGATGATAATACTACTATACTACTTTGTACTAATAATGATAATGATAATAAAAAATACTACTAACGAAATGATAATGGTGGTGACAATAATAATAGATAATAATAATAACAACAATAAAACAATAAAAGCAATAATGACGATAATAACAGTAATAGTAAAGAAAATGATAATGATAGTAGTACTAGTAAGGAAAATAATATTTCATTTGACGATAATAGTGATATTCAACTTAATGATAATGAAAACACTTCAATTGAGAATGACAATAATAGCAATAGTGATAACAATATGAAATAATAACAAGAGCAATAGTAATAACAACAAAAGACAAAGAGGTAATACACATAACAATTACAAAATGAAGTACGAGAGTACTGTATCAATTAAAGCAC
>NW_020868593.1:78392-83392 GCF_003789085.1 Penaeus vannamei | reverse complement strand
AGAGAGAGAGAGAGAGAGAGAGAGAGAGAGAGAGAGAGAGAGAGAGAGAGAGAGAGAGAGAGAGATAAATAGATAAATAGAAAAGGAACAATGTGCAAAAAAACTTCCATAATCCGTTTTGACGAAGTTTATTCGAGGCGCCGTTGAAGGGAGGGGGGAAGGGGGGGGGGGTTATCGATCGCATGAATTACTCCGGGGATAAACAGACAGATCATACAGGACGAGCCGCTCTTTCAGCCCGGGTGGAGGGTTGTATGAAAGATATAAAGAGCACAATAAAGGAGATAAATCACTCTAGGGATGGACATAAAACGTTTGTAAAGGGGAAGAGAGAGAGGAGTTGGAACCCTTTTTTCATGGGGGATGACGATGCTCGTGCGGGTGGTGTGGGGGAGGGGGGAGGGGGGCGGGTGAACTATACGTCTCATGCAGAAGGAGGATGTGGAGCGAGCACTTCGAAGCATCCCCATGGAGGTACTTTTATCGAGGATTCTTAATTTCGCCGGAACTCATCAGCGCAAACAAATAAACTTGACTGTATGTTGCATATGTGGATCTAGACATCTATGAATTTATGGTCACAGGGCAGACACATAAAAACACACACACACCACACACACACACACAACACACACACACACACACACACATACACACACACACACACACACAACATCAGACCCTTAAATTCCCCTAATTCATCAACACAGTCTGACCTGACCTGCAATCCGATCCAGACGGGGGCCTTATCACTTCCCTTAGAGTTATAAGACCCCCCCCCCCCTCACCTTGATCGTCAGCGCCCTTGGCAAATAGCGGAGCGAGAGGCAGAGGACAAAGGGGTCGCGTTGAGATAAAGAGAAAAATGTAAGCAAGGAAGACGTAAATAACGAAACAAGAAAAGACGGGATCGACAACACAGAGTTATGCTTGGAGGCAGCTGGTGAAAAGGAGCCTCGTTTAGATAAAGATTGAGAGAAAGAAGAAGAGGGAGGATGGACAGGGTGAGGAGGGAGGAGAGGGAGGGAGGGAGAGAGAGGAGAGAGAGAAGAGAGAGAGAGAGAGAGAGAGAGAGAGAGAGAGAGAGAGAGAGAGAGAGAGAGAGAGAGAGAGAGAGAGAGAGAGAGAGAGAGAGAGCAAGCAAGCGACACATATATAAGCACACACATACACATATTGTATATACATATTTATATGATATATATATATATATGATTATATATATATATATATATATATATATATATATATATATATATATATATATATATATATATATATATATAATAGTGTGTGTGTGTGTGTGACAGCAGATGAGAGAAGAGAGAGTGAGAGAGAGAGAGAGAGAGAGAAGAGAGAGAAGAGAGAGAGGAGAGAGAGACAGAGAGAGAGATAGAAGAGAGAGAGAGAGAGAGAGAGAGAGAACGAGGAAGCGAAAGAGAGAAAACAAGAGAATGGGAAAGTGCAAGGACATATAGAAAGGGAGAGATAGGGAGAAAGATTTTTACTCTTTATCCCACTCACATATTACGCCTCCCCCGCAGAGCCATTAAAGCTCCCAAGCAAAAAAAAAAAAAAAAAAAAAAAAAAAAAAAAAAAAAAAAAAAGTTTGAGAACCTCGCCAGAGCAGCGTTGCCAATCCTCCCCAAAATACGACACGCGGCGCAGCAGACAGCCGGTGCATTTGCGTCTCAAGAGGACCAAGGGCGAAGCGAAGGAGCAAATATAAATCAGTGAAGCAATCTCCATGTGGCGGAGAGAAAAGACGGAGAATAGGGCACAGAATCCCGTTAAATCAAGCCTTATACAGAATTGGATCCGATCAGAGGATCCGAATCCTGCTATAAGACATATAAGGAAGAGCGATAAACGAAGGCACACACAAACACGTAAGAGTTATAACATAATGGTCCTTTCTGCTAATGTCTTCTGTCTCCAACATTCTGGTCTTAAAATTTTCTTAAACTCTAGACTTCCACTTGAGATGAAAACATAAAAAAAACATACATACAAACAAACTAACAAAACAGTTAAAGGGTAAATTGGATATAGTTACAATGGTTATAATGACAACGATATCTGCGTAAGAATATAAATATGATAACGATAAAGATAATGAAAATTACTCATGCCGACAAAAGGGGAAACAAAGACACTCACAAAGTATTTCACGGAATATTAGAAGAAATAAGACATGAAAATATGAACTTACCCGGGAAACATACCCAGTTACGTGCCACGTCTACCTGACAAGATTTTTCACGTTATTTAGCGTTCGTGTTATAATTTTCCGGTTGTTGCGTGCTCGAGAGTGTTGTTGAGCTAATGATTTTACAGTCTAACGAAAATTAACGGTTGTAATTTCGCTGTAGAGATTAGGATGTGACTCAGGTGAGGTTAGTTATTCTTAGGGAGGGAGGGAAGGAAGGAGGAGAGAGAGAGAGGGAAGGATAGGAAGAGGAGGAGGGGAAGGAAAGGAAGGAGAGAGAGGGAAGAAGAGGGAGGGAGGAAGGAAGGAAGGGAAGGAGAGAAAAAGGAGAAAGCGAGAGAGAAAGGAAGGAAGAGGGGAGAGGGAGGGAAGAGGGAAAGAAAGGAAGGGAGGATGGAAGGAGGAGGGAGAGAGGAGTAAGGGAAGGAGGGAAAGATGGAAAGATCAGACAGACAGAAAGAAGAAGACAGAATAGAGACAGACAGAAAGACAGAGAGACAGAGAGAGAGAGAGAGAGAGAGAGAGAGGAGAGAGAGAGAGAGAGGAGAGAGAGAGAGAGAGAGAGAGAGAGAGAGAAGAGAGAGAGGAGAAAGAAAGACAAAATGTTTCTTTATGTATACTGCCCTCCCACACCAACCAACAAGCAGATCCTTCCCATTCCAATAGTTCGCGTGAACGGCTGAGCTCCAACGGCGACGAGTACCAGGCCATCGTTTCGGCTTTTGAGGCTCCTCTCGTGAAGACAGACATGCGCCAGTCAAGTCGTTCTGGATTCCAGTATTGTAGACACTGCCCACCGTGGCCAAGAAGAAGCTTTCCATTCGTCCCTGACTTCACAGACAAGTGCCTGTAGTACCTTATAAAAAAAGACAAGAATGATGTAGTACCTTGGGCATTAACTTTCAAGGTGGAGCCCTATTGTTAAAAGCGCTGGGAGATGTGGTCCTAAGTCACTCACGTTCTTTTATGGAAGGTCCTCTTGAACAATAAATGCTGCATATACTCTGAAATGTTCATTTATCACACAAATATGATTTCCCTGTACAGTGAAATACAATCCCATAAGATCCCATATTTCCGTGAGACCTCTTGTTGCACAGACAGCAACGCTCGTTAATCCTGATTATTAATCCATACATCATTTCTAACTACAACAGACCCAGAAAATTACTTTCTGTGATGTATTGACCTTTTTCTGCCCTATGACGTATTTGACGAAATGTAAACGCCCCAGAACTGAGGTGAACGCCCTGTTGTCACGCCTATGATGAAGAGAGAAGGTGCTGGACAAGATCGGAAAGGCAGCTTCCCCGAGCGCCCACTAGAGCCCTCCTGTGTTCGCTTTAGATCCATGCTCTTGGTTAGGGCTGATTAAGCGTCCCATCTGGCTAGCGTAATGGCCCCTGGAAGTGTTGGGTGCGGGAGCGTTCTCAGGTGTCTTTTTTTTTTTTTTTTTTTTTTTTTTTTTTTTTTTAGGAGGGGGTAATACTTTTCGTGTTTTGGGAAATATATATAAGTGTTGCTTTAGGATTTTTAAGAAGTGAATTCTAGGATTTTATATATATTTTTTTACGTTTTTTTTTTTTTTTTGCGAAAGGAGATATTAGTATATTTATTATTGTGCTGTTTGTCTTTGGAAAGTAAATTTGACAAAAATGCCGTTTTTTCTGCCAGATAATGAAATATCCGTTTACTAGAAAATAAACGTTGGATGCCATCTTCTACTCTATTTTTGAGTTAATAGAGAAGTAACTTTGCCCATTACATTTACTCAAAGGACCATCGCTGGGAAACCTGATGTCTCCTTAACATATAGTACCTCTAACAGAAAAAAGTAATATGTATAACTTTCTGTAAGTTAATTTCATTGCTTTCTGGGGGAGCTAACTTTTGACTTATTTAGATAACATGAACGCAATTACCAGACTATATAAGTAATATGACCTTGGCCTATACACAAGGAAAAGAACTTTATCATTTGAAACAATGTATAGTTTCGCGTTGTCTTGGACATCATGGATTTATATATTGTAAAGAATTTGTAATGAAAACCCTTTATTTGTATATATCCTCCATATGCATTTAACAGGGTATAGCTTTAACATATTCTGCTATGTTGTTGTCTTTCTTTTCAACAAGATAGGGGGAATTAGTCCACGAGAAGCTCAAATAGTGTATAATTTGTAAAATGAATGATCTTGGTCAAGGCTCTACTTCGTTAATCTGAAGTAAATGCTTAAATTTCACACGCCTATCCACTAACTCATCACACCCTCCTCACTCCCTTCATTCACACACACACACACACACACACACACACACACACACACACACACACACACACACACACACACACACACACACACACACCACACAAACACACACACACACACACACACACACACACACAGCCACACACACACACACACACCCACACACACACACACACACCACACACCCATCCGCCCACACACACACACACAGACAAACACACACACACACACACACACACACACACACACACACACACACACACACACACACACACACACACACACACACACACACACACACACACACACAGTATTTCCCATGTCGCCTACGGTCTCTTTAAGGGGAGACCGTTACACCTAACCAGATGGCGACACCTAACACCTCAATGGACTTACCAGTTGGCCAACAATACTATAAGTGGACCGGAGGAAATAAGAGTAAAGCAAGATAAAGTAAATAAAAATGAATAGAGAAAACTGTAGGAAAAAGAGTAATCAGGAGTCAAAGAAATAGTAGA
>NW_020868593.1:68392-70892 GCF_003789085.1 Penaeus vannamei | reverse complement strand
GCTAAACTAATTTCCTTCCTAGTCAATACTTCTTTGTCATAGGAAAATAGAATGCAAAAAAGTGAAAGAAAAGGAAAATAGTATATGCGTCAGGACTTATGATATAAGATAAAATATCTTTTTGCCGCTGAAAGATTTCAAGTCCATTAGGGAAAGCAGGTCTTAATTAAGTCTCCGTCCTGTTAAAGCTGTTTTGATCAATTCATAATTATGGAATGTAAAAACGCAATCGTATTTTGATTGACAAAATTGACGTTAAATGCTTGAAAGGAAATATTAATAAGTAAGTATATGTCCTTAAGCATGTACGCACATGCGTTAGTATACATGTATTTCCAAACAGACACACAGGCAAACACAGACACTAAGACACACACACACATATATATGTACGTATATATATATATATATATATATATATATATATATATATATATTATATATATATATATATATATATATATATATATACATTCGACTATAAATACGTCTTACGCGAAAATGTATCATTCATTGTTCTTTTGAAAAAACTACTATTAGTGAAAGCTGAAAACACTGGTCAGCGACCGTCTTGGACATAATGAGAAAAGTTTCAGATTTGCAGATTTAATGACGGTGCTAGAGGTCACAATTACAGTTTCATGTACCTTGATTCTCTTTCTCTTTCTGTGAAGCGTTTTATACTTATTATAAGTATACATCATGTACTTCAGCAACTTCACGGATTTTTCCCTTTGCATCATGTTTATCTTTCTGTACTGTGAGTGACTGGTATTGCAGATTGATTTCATATCCGAGTGAATTATTGTCCGTACATCATGGTACAGGCTAACCATGTAACTACACTGAATTGAATCTTTTAATGTCTCCCTATGGTAGTACAAAATATTTGCACATAATATTTGCACGTGACTACAGTATATAATAAATTCTGCAAATGCTATTAAAACCAGTGGCATGGTACGAGTATATATCCCCGTTGGATTTAATTAACATATTTTCCAGATACACCCTCGACACTAATTCCTTTTATCGGTCGATATATATTTTTATTAGAGGGAATTCTTGTTCCCAAACCCCAAGTCTCTTCAAGATACTTTTTTTTTCCCTGTCTTTTTCTAACATTGACGGGGTTGGCGCCACCGAAGACACGCGGCCGTAAAACCATACCGCAATAACTACCGCAAAGACAACTGAGGGTCAGCTTTATTTCCCAAATATCAAGACCACACTACGAGCGAGGAAATGTAACCATCCCGGAGAAGGAAAACATCTCGGTTGGTTTACAGGGCGTGGGCGTTCTGACGGGAGATGAGGAGTGTTTGGAGACGTGTTGGGCTCAGGCTGGAAATACTTGCTCAGAGGAAACGATATGGAACCGACGTAGGAGGAGATTTTTATAAGATGTGTGGGAAGGGAAGCTGCAAGAATAGAACTGCCAGAGGTGCTGTCATCCTCGGTGAAGAATGGGAGGGCGGAGTACTGACAGTAAAACAGTCCACGGGAGACAGCGAGAGGGAGAAGTAATTCTATTACTTTACTTCGCATAACACTCTTTGCACCTGACGTGACGTCGAACGAACCGTCAAGGGAAAATGATACTTAAGAGAAGAGTTGAAAAAGACGATTACGGCAGTGTCTCGAACGGAATTGATTGCACTCTGAGCTGAAATCAGTGGCCGGATGGGGCCGATGTGAAGACAGGATAAAGTCAGCGAGTAAATGAAGAAGTTAACTCACTAGGCATGAGGCAAAGCGTTGATATCATGTGGATTACTTAATAATAAAAGGAACTACCCACATTTCACCATGAAGGGATAGACCAAACAAACAAACAAAAAAACAACAACAAAAAACGACCAATTTTGTTTACGCAAATAACTCTAGATAACTGTTCCTTACAGAATACGAAGAAAAGGGAGATTAAAGATGAAAGATAGCGGGAACAAAGAAGCAGAAAAAAGATGAAGACGTATGAAGGAAGCGTTGAAAGGAGCAGGGGAAATATTGATAGGACGCGTGAAAGGTGGAAGACGAAAAATAGAAAAAATATTGGTGCATTGCAGAATCCGCCATTCAATGGATGGAAGGGAGCTGGAGTAGTGAAGACAGGGTAAGGACGTGGAAAGGAGGAAGGAAAACAAGAGAATAGAGAAAGGAGGAAGGAAAATCAGAGAATAGAGAAAGGAGGAAGGAAAACCAGAGAATAGAGAAAGGAGGAAGGAAAACAAGAGAATAGAGAGAGAAGGAAAGGAGGAATATGAGAAAGAGGAAGAGAAGTCGTGGGGGAGAGAAAGAAGGGGGAGATTATGTGACATGGAGAAGAGAATTACGGAGAGATGAGGGAGAGGAGAAGAAAGCTGGTGTGAAAAAAATGAAGAAAAAAAGATCATTATAGTGAGGCAAGAGGAGGAGGATATAAAAAATGAGAGAGAAAAATCAAAGAGAAAAGAGGAAGAAAGACGCGAGAAGGAGGAAGAGAGAAAAGAGAAAGGAAGAA
>NW_020868593.1:50892-58392 GCF_003789085.1 Penaeus vannamei | reverse complement strand
TCTGGCTCCTGGTACCAGCGCCCAGACCCACATCATTGGACATGGTACAGTGATGCGGGTAATGCAGCTAAGGAGATAGACCACATACTCGTTAGCACTCGTTGGAGGATCCTCCAGATTTGCAGGGTGTACAGGAGTGCTGAGTTCTGTGGTACTGACCATAGATTGGTGTTGGCTACCCTCCGGGTCCACTTCACGAAGTCCAATGATCACGCTAGGGTGTTTCATTTGGACAGGCTGAGGGAGGGGGAGTGTGCCCGCAGGTTTGCTGAGGCAATCTCTGGTCGTTTCACAATGCTCGACAGCCTATGGACCCTGTTCTCCTGTGGGATACCTTTAAGCGTGAAACGCTTGATGCAGCCCAAGATACAATTGGTGTACACCCTAGAGCAATACAGAATTTCATCTTGCAGGAGACACTGGAAGCCACAGATGCTTGTCGTGTGGCTTGTCTGACAGGGGACTGGGAATTGCACCAATCTCATGTGCGCAGAACTCGGTCTCTGTTAAGAAGGGACAAGGAACAGTTTATTATGTCTTGCTGAGGTAGGCCATTTCTTTGTAAATGACCTTCGTCCTGCATACCAAGCACTGAGAAAGCTGAACTCCAAGCCCTCTTCTTAGGTGACAGCAGTTCACTTAGTAAGTGGTCAGATCGTTTCAGATCCTGTTGCGGTGCGGGAGCGTTGGGCTGAGTATTTTGAACAGTTGTACCAGGTTCACCCACCAACAGTTAACTTACATGCAGAGAGTGTAAAGATCCCGTTGCCAGATCCACCCATCAGTAAGGATCCTCCCTCCCTAACTAAAGTTAGAGGGGCGATCTCCAAGCTGAAGAGTGGTAAAGCAGCAGGTAACTGCGGCATACCAACCTCATACGTCTGAGACGTATCAGAGACCATCTACTGAGGCACCAGAGATTGGAGCAATCCGGATTCACTCCTGGTAAGTCCACAAGAGACCGTATCCTTGCGCTTCGAGTCATTGTAGAGCGCCGTAGTGAGTTCGGGTGGGGGTTGCTTGCAACCTCAAGAAGGCATTCGACACGGTGCATCGGGAGTCACTTTGGGAGATCCTGAGACTGAGAGGAATTTCAACAAGGACTATTGGACTTATAGCAAGCCTGTATACTGGTACTGAAAGTGCTGTAAAGTGTGGTGGGACCTGTCGAGCTCCTTTCCTGTTAGTTCAGGAGTGAGGCAAGGCTGTGTCCTTGCGCCAATTCTTTTCAACACTTGCATGGACTGGATACTGGGCAGAGCTACTGTTCAAAGTCATTGTGGAGCAACACTGGGCAATATCAAGGTTACAGACCTAAACTTTGCTGATGATGTTGCTATTCTATCTGAGTCTTTGGAAACCTTAGTGGTGGCTCTGGATGCATTTAGCAATGAAGCGAAACCCTTGGGTCTAGAGGTCTCCTGGACCAAGACCAAGGTCCAGGACTTTGGGGACTTGCTAGGAGAACCTGTTCAGTCAGTACGTGCTTGCAGTGAGGACATTGAAGTCACAGAGAGCTTTACATACCTTGGTAGTGTAGTTCATAAATCTGAGCTGTCAGACCAAGAAGTCAGCAGACGGATTGGCCTGGCAGCAGGGGTCATGAACTCTCTCAACAAAAGTATGTCGGTACCTGTGCAGAAGGACCAAGCTACCGGTTTTCAAAGCCTTGATAATGCCAGTTTTGCTAAAACCTGGACATTATCCTGTGCCTTGGAGGCTTGTCTTGAAGCCTTTTGTAATAGGTCCTTGCGTCAGGTACTGTTGGTGGGACCATGTGTCCAACCAACAGTTGCACCGTGAGACTGGCACAGGCCCTGTTATCTGCACAATCTGTGAAAACCAACTCAGGCTATACGGCCACCTGGCTCGCCTTCCTCAGGATGATCCTGCCCATCAGGTCGTCTCTGTTCGAGATAACCCTGGGTGGAGGAGGCCTGTAGGACGACCAAGGAAGTCGTGGCTTGGGCAGATCGACCAAACCTGTCGTGAGGAGCGAGCGTCTTGCCATGAGGGATCCTCGTGGATGGAAGCGAAGGGTCGATGCGGCTATGCGCCCCCGTCGGCGTTAGCCCCCTTGTTGTATATATATATATATATATATATATATATATATATATATTATATATATATATATATATATATATATATATACACAGACTTACATACATAATAGACAGATAGATATATAGATAGACAGATATATGTATGCATGTATATATAACAAAAAAAAAACATACTTATCTAGACTATTATCTTCTTCCTGTTTGAACCAAGGATTCTCATTACCCCAAGATTTTTTTTTGCCCATTTCCACTTACTTTCCACTCACTGATCTGATATCCTTAAGGATGATAGCCCTAACCTGTTTCCTGCACGCGCGCGCGCGCGCGTGTGTGTGTGTGTGTGTGCCCGCGCGCGCGTGTGTGTATCAATATCTTGCTCCCGTAAACCACAAAGAGAGGCAAAATTAAAAAAAAAAAAAAAAAAAATGGAGTGGCAAAGAAAGCGAGGCCCCAAAACCCCCCCAGACGATTCGACGCCAAAGAAGGTGGGAAAAAGCCCCGGGTTGCACGAGGGCAGCCAAGCATGAAGGCCCAGTCACCTGCAGGATCATTAGTGCAGAGGCGCTGCTGGGTGTTGCAAATGGGGGGGGGGGACGGAGAAGACCTGGAAGAAGAGGTGATAAAATAAGACACATTATATTTTTTTTTTCTGCTTCTCACATATTTTCGAACGCAAATATACGTACCGTAACTACTTACTGGCACGTAGACACGTAGTAGCACACACAGAAACACGCACGCACACATGTATGTACGTGTGTTCGTGTCTGTGTGCTTGCTCGCCTCTTTCCCTAAAGAGAGAGAAAGAGAAATTGCTTCCATTACCGTTGACAAGACTATTCTCCGTCTTCTTGTCAGTTCTCCTCATTCACTTCAAGCGCGTAGCCAACACGAAGACGGAAAGGGAATAATAAGAAAAAGGATAAGCACTTGCGATAGGATGAAATGACGAAAAAGAAAATTAAGGAAAAGGAAAAGCACTTGCGATGGGATAATATGACGAAAAAGAATAATAAGAAAAAGGTGAAAAAACACATGCGATAGGATAAAATGACGAAAAAGAATAAGAAAAAAAAAACAACATGCGATGGGATAAAATGACGAAAAATAATAAAAAAAAAAAAAAAAAAACATGCGATGGGATAAAATGACAAAAGAATAATAAAAACGAGAAAACACATACGATGGGATTAAATAGCGCAAAAATAATAAAAAAAGAAGATCGACACCATTTCTTAAACCCTTTTTGACGTAACGCAATGAGATCTAATTCCAAGAATTTGCATGAACTCCTTTCATTATATTCCTTTTCATTTCTTATTTAGTTATCGCTTTTATCTCTCTCTCCTTCGCGCGTGTGAGCAGCTGCACCAATTCATAATGGGAATTAGAGAGGGACGATAAAGCGAAAGGAATGCACGAGGGGAAGGAAGGGGAGTGGAAGGCGTGATCGATGGAAGAGACAGAGATGGATAGAGAGAAAGAGAGAGAGAGAGAGAGAGAGAGAGAGAGAGAGAGAGAGAGAGAGAGAAGAGAGAAGAGACAGACAGACGGATAGACAGACAGAGATAGGGAGAAAGAAGAGAAAGAATAAGACAGAGAGAGAGAGAGAGACAAAGAGAGAATGAGAAGACAAACAGACAGAAGACAGAGAAGAGAATGAGATAAGAGAGAGAAATTTTCCAACAAAAACTACATTTTCAGAAGGACTGAAACATAAACGCCCCATTAACCACTAAAGGCCAACACAATCCGACACACTGCAACCTCCATCGCGGTCTGGCATTGTACGCAGGGACCTTGATTGCATTGCAGCCATTGCAGGGTATCCTACGCAACCCCGAAGGCGGCCCTCAAGGAAATAGAATATGCAACGCCAAACCGAGCAGCGGAATCTGAGGTGCATGTCGTCGATTTTCCTGCTCGTGATAATCGGAGGTGTGTGTGTACGTGTGTGTGTGTGTGTGTGTGTGTGTGTGTGTGTGTGTGGTGTGTGTGTGTGTGTGTGTGTGTGTGTGTGTGTGTGTGTGTGTGTGTGTGTGTGTGTGTGTGTGTGTGTGTGTGTGTGTGTGTGTGTGTGAATTTGTGTGCACATTTTCTCATTGGGTATGTATATTCATTTTCCTTTATCATTATCATTACCACATTCATTGTTATCATTATCATCATATATTCATTATCATTATCATTCATTATTATTCATATATATCATCATTATCATTATCATCATTATCATTACTATTACTATTATTATTAATCATCAGTTATCATTATTATGCTGTTATTGTTGTGTTGCTCATATACTTATTACTAGTGTTTGCAGGAGTTCAATAATGTGTCTATTAATTTCATCTTATAATTGTCATTATCGCAATTATTTCATTATCATTTGAAGATGAAAGTGAAATAGCAACCGTCCCATTACTTTATCCTTATATTTGTCATTATCATAATTCGTTCATTAACAATAGATAATGAAAGTGCACAGTAACAGATATCGTCCCCTCTTGTTTCCGTCACTAGTTATACTGTTATCTTCTCTCTACCTCCTGTCTCTCTAGTCCCCTCTCTCTTAGCCTATGTCTCTCTCACGCCAGTCCCCCTTTTGTCTCTTAGCCTAATGTCTCTCTCAAACCAGTCCCCCTTTTCTCTCTTAGCCTAATGTCTCTCTCACGCCAGTCCCCTTTTCTCTCTTAGCCTAATGTCTCTCCCCAGTCCCCCTTTTGTCTCTTAGCCTAATGTCTCTCTCACGCCAGTCCCCTTTGTCTCTTAGCCTAATGTCTCTCTCACGCCAGTCCCCCTTTTGTCTCTTAGCCTAATGTCTCTCTCACGCCAGTCCCTTTTGTCTCTTAGCCTAATGTCTCTTCCCCCCTTTGTCTCTTAGCCTAATGTCTCTCTCACGCCAGTCCCCTTTTGTCTCTTAGCCTAATGTCTCTCTCACGCCAGTCCCCTTTTTGTCTCTTAGCCTAATGTCTCTCTCACGCCACCCCCTTTTGTCTCTTAGCCTAATGTCTCTCTCACGCCAGTCCCCCTTTTGTCTCTTAGCCTAATGTCTCTCTCACGCCAGTCCCCTTTTGTCTCTTAGCCTAATGTCTCTCTCAGTCCCCCTTTCTCTCTTAGCCTAATGTCTCTCTCACGCCAGTCCCCTTTCTCTCTTAGCCTAATGTCTCTCTCCCACTTAGCCTAATGTCTTCTCACGCCAGCCCCTTTTCTCTCTTAGCTAATGTCTCTCTCACGCCAGTCCCCTTTTCTCTCTTAGCCTAATGTCTCTCTCACGCCAGTCCCCCTTTTGTCTCTTAGCCTAATGTCTCTCTCACGCCAGTCCCCTTTTGTCTCTTAGCCTAATGTCTCTCCCAAACCAGTCCCCCTTTTGTCTCTTAGCCTAATGTCTCTCTCACGCCAGTCCCCCTTTTGTCTCTTAGCCTAATGTCTCTCTCACGCCAGTCCCCCTTTTGTCTCTTAGCCTAATGTCTCTCTCACGCCAAGTCCCCCTTTTGTCTCTTAGCCTAATGTCTCTCTCACGCCAGTCCCCTTTTTCTCTCTTAGCCTAATGTCTCTCTCATGCCAGTCCCCCTTTGTCTCTTAGCCTAATGTCTCTCCCACGCCAGCCCCCCTTTTCTCTCTTAGCCTATTGTCTCTCTCACGCCAGTCCCCTTTTGTCTCTTAGCCTAATGTCTCTCTCACGCCAGTCCCCCTTTTCTCTCTTAGCCTAATGTCTCTCTCACGCCAGTCCCCTTTTTGTCTCTTAGCCTAATGTCTCTCTCAAACCAGTCCCCCTTTTGTCTCTTAGCCTAATGTCTCTCTCGCGCCAGTCCCCTTTTGTCTCTCAGCCTAATGTCTCTCTCACGCCAGTCCCCCTTTTGTCTCTTAGCCTAATGTCTCTCTCACGCCAACCCCCCTTTTCTCTCTTAGCCTAATCCTCTCTCACGCCAGTCCCCTTTTGTCTCTAGCCTAATGTCTCTCTCACGCCAGTCCCCTTTTGTCTCTTAGCCTAATGTCTCTAAGTCCCCCCTTTTGTCTCTTAGCCTAATGTCTCTCCCAAACAAGTCCCCCTTTTGTCTCTTAGCCTAATGTCTCTATGCCAGTCCCCCTTTCTCTCTTAGCCTAATCTCTCTCTCACGCCAGTCCCCCTTTTGTCTCTTAGCCTAATGTCTCTCCAAAGTCCCCCTTTTCTCTCATAGCCTAATGTCTCTCTCACGCCAGTCCCCCTTTTCTCTCTTAGCCTAATGTCTCTCTCACGCCAGTCCCCTTTTTGTCTCTTAGCCTAATGTCTCTCTCAAACCAGTGTCCATTTTGTCTCTTAGCCTAATGGCTCTCTCGCGCCAGTCCCCTTTTGTCTCTCAGCCTAATGTCTCTCTCACGCCAGTCCCCCTTTTGTCTCTTAGCCTAATGTCTCTCTCACGCCAACCCCCCTTTTCTCTCTTAGCCTAATCTCTCTCTCACGCCAGTCCCCTTTTTGTCTCTCAGCCTAATGTCTCTCTCACGCCAGTCCCCCTTTTGTCTCTTAGCCTAATGTCTCTCTCGCGCCAGTCCCCCTTTTGTCCTTAGGTCTCTCCCTCCCCCTTTCTCTCATAGCCTAATGTCTCTCTCACGCCAGTCCCCCTTTTCTCTCTTAGCCTAATGTCTCTCCCCAAGTCCCCCTTTTGTCTCTTAGCCTAATGTCTCTCAAACAAGTCCCCTTTTTGTCTCTTAGCCTAATGTCTCTCTCACGCCAGTCCCCTTTTGTCTCTTAGCCTAATGTCTCTCTCACACCAGTCCCCCTTTTGTCTCTTAGCCTAATGTCTCTCTCACGCCAGTCCCCCTTTTCTCTCTTAGCCTAATGTCTCTCTCAAACCAGTCCCCCTTTTGTCTCTTAGCCTAATGTCTCTCTCACGCCAGTCCCCTTTTGTCTCTTCCCTAATGTCTCTCTCACGCCAGTCCCCTTTTTTCTCTCTTAATGTCTCTCTCACGCCATCCCCTTTTCTCTCTTAGCCTAATGTCTCTCTCACGCCAGTCCCCTTTTGTCTCTTAGCCTAATGTCTCTCTCACACATCACCCTTTTGTCTCTTAGCCTAATGTCTCTCTCACGCCAGTCCCCCTTTCTCTCTTAGCCTAATGTCTCTCCCAAACAAGTCCCCCTTTTGTCTCTTAGCCTAATGTCTCTCTCACACCAGTCCCCTTTTGTCTCTTAGCCTAATGTCTCTCTCACGCCAGTCCCCCTTTTGTCTCTTAGCCTAATGTCTCTCTCACGCCAGTCCCCTTTTGTCTCTTAGCCTAATGTCTCTCAGTCCCCCTTTGTCTCTTAGCCTAATGTCTCTCTCACGCCAGTCCCCCTTTTGTCTCTTAGCCTAATGTCTCTCTCACGCCAGTCCCCTTTTGTCTCTTAGCCTAATGTCTCTCTCACGCCAGTCCCCTTTTTGTCTCTTAGCCTAATGTCTCTCTCACGCCAGTCCCC
>NW_020868593.1:0-5000 GCF_003789085.1 Penaeus vannamei | reverse complement strand
CGGCACAGAGCCACAATCCCGGGACACAGAGAGTCGCTTGTAGTTCCTGCGGGCTGGATGATGCGCCCCTGATGTTGACGGCGGCGCAGGGAGTGAGTGTAACTATTAGTAGTGTGGTTGGCGGCGGGACCACACACTCCCGTGCCAGACTTCGCCGCGAACACTTCGGGCTCCTGAGCTCCGGCCACACTGACACGAGCCTCTCTCGCACAGACTCTCAATAAATATCCCTCTATGCCAGTTTCCGCCGATGCACGTCCTCGATCATGGCCTAAACCTTCCTCCTGCCCAACATAATAGATTTCTGAATCATACCTTTAGTAACTACCTCCTGGGAATGACCTTTTATTGTCTCAAGTGGACTTAGTCCCTGATTGGCAGACGGTATCCTGTATGAACTCTGGCTGACGGAGGCTTAGGTGTCCTCGGGTGCCAGGTGACTCGCCAGCTGTTGTAGTTGACCAGGCCGGCGCCCCTGCACTCCGCCCTCACGAGCGGGAGATGCCCTCACATAACTGCCTGTCTCATTAACACACTATCTGTGGGCGCACGTGCCTCAACTTCACTCGCTTGTGGGAATCTCTGCCTCTCGCTCGTGTCCTGCTCTCGGGAGTTTAGTCTGCCTGACGCCCCGGCGGAGACACCATGTCCTCGCACAGTCTCCGGTAGTGTGTAGCGCCCAGTCTGTCCCGAGCGTGCTGGCGACCTTCGTCCACGCCTTCCACTGGTTCTTCGCCTGTGCTAAACCCGCCGCCGCCGCCGCCGCCCCGGTCCCTCTCTGTCGCGTGGTGTGTTGGTATCACGCGGGGCGCCCTGTGAGTGCCCTGGCGTTATGGAAACATTATATAGCCGAGCCGACACGACCTCGCCCTCGGATACCCAAGCCCAGCGACACATGACAACTGCCTAAAGGTAAGTCCTGCTACGCTCTCTTTTAATCTCAGTTACGTAATAGTTGTTATATTTATATATATTTTCCCCAGGTTTGTAAATGTTTCGTTAGTTGGAGAGCTTTATTTTTTTTTGTGTTCTTCCATCCCTTCATGGCTTAGAAATTTGCGTTTTGTTTTCCTTTTCTTTATTTCCCGTTTTCTGAGCGTGTGTTACGCAAACGGTACGTAGGTGGAAAACGTAGAAATGTGCTCAGGAAAGGAACATTTGTTGACGTAATGTTTCCGCTCCCTCGGTGACACTGGCCCGGAACCTGTGGCTCGACGTGATCAAAACTTGTTGAGATTGGAATTTTAAAGCCCGGAGAGGGATTAGAACGAGTTGAAAATCACCCTCTCCCTCTTTTCTGCTTTTTATTCGTTTGCCATGTTGTTGTGGATGTTTTTTTTTTTTTTACTATAGCGAAGAAGCGTGATGTATTTTAAAGTGATAACGCGGGTTTGTTGTACTTTTGAAATGAAGTGTGATTGCTGCAGTGAAGAATTGTGTTGGTTTCTGTTAAACGTTTGTCTTAATTCATGATCAATCTCGGATGTCATCAAACGTGTCACTTCACTCGATCAATTGACATGAAGTGAAAATTAACGGATTATCAGAATCAGACTTAAAGATGGAACATTTCAGGAGCAATCAGGAACTTTAAACAGATACTTCCTAATTACAGTGTCATTGTTGTGGAATAAAACGTTTATCTTCAGCTGATAAGGATGTCAGTTTACACGTTCCATAATACAATTCTCGTTTCCTCCAGATTCGTAATCATTTTCCAAAATGTTAACACCGAGCCCACAACACTTTAATATTTTTTCAACACTTTGTTCGCTTTTAACTTAAAGGATTTATGAATTGATATAGCGATAACATGCGTGAAAAAGACAAAAGAGAAATGTTTACTAGATGTTTTTTTCTCTGGATGACTCACTTAGAATTGGAAAGCGAGAATTTTGCAGATGGGGAATTTTGCATTTGATGTTTGTTTATAATTGTGTGTGTAGTTTATAAGTGTGTAGTTTATGTGTAGTGTATAAGTGTGTGTAGTTGTTCTGACAGTGTATAACTCTGTTCGACTGTAACTAAAAAGTGACTTCATCTACAAGAGATTTTAGAAGCAACGGTATATGGCAGTGAATTTATGATCGTGTG
Organism: Penaeus vannamei; assembly: GCF_003789085.1. Taxonomy (NCBI): domain Eukaryota; kingdom Metazoa; phylum Arthropoda; class Malacostraca; order Decapoda; family Penaeidae; genus Penaeus; species Penaeus vannamei. The sequence continues at coordinate 2,906 of NW_020868593.1, read as the reverse complement.
TTGCTGTGATTCCGTTTGTGTAAGTGTAAATCAGTGCAAATTTATCTGCCATTAAATGCGACTTTGCTCGGTTCTGATTTGGTGCAATTGTTATTATGAGGAAGTGTGAGAGAGTGTAAGTGTAGTTTGTACATAAATCTGAATTTACTTTTGTATGTGCGAATACTTGTTGTATAGATCAGTATATGTGAAACTTTGAAATTCGAATATGCTTCCAGTTAGTAATAACTGTAAGTAACTACCGTTATTTTGTTTAATAATCTGCTGTACCAAAGTGTTATAACTGTGTAGACCTGCAATTATGTATAGCCTTCCAGAATTATGGTTGTACGTCCGTCTCTTTAACTGAAACTATAAGATTATAAACAACTACATATACTTTAAACTTTAAAAAAAATCAGTTCACTGTAATATAACGATTTAACCATAACATTTATAACCCGTGTAATAAATGAAAAGTATATCTCCATAGATACGATTTTTCTCCAACCTCAGTAGTCATAACTATGTAACAACGTACAAGGGACTAATAATCAATAATTTATAATTTAGTTTGATTCCCTTTGTTAAAATGGTTATTCTTTGCTGTGACAGGCTTTGTTTATTTTGCTTCTAAATAACTCTCTGGCCGGGGTTACCATCCTTTGGTTATTACTGAGCATGTTTGTGAGTGATTGCAAATTATAGATGATTATAACTGCATAACTAGCCGTCTGTGATTTTTTTTGGTAAATAGTTCGTTGTGTCTGGCAGTTACCATGCTGAGTAACTGCAACAATCCTTTTGTGATGCTATATGCGTGAGCTCTGATGATGTTTAAAAGGATACAATGATGTATGAAGCTGTGTTAAAAGATCGTTTAATGATAAGTGATACAGATTTTAAAAAAAGTTATTCATACATTCTTTTATATTATTAAGTGATAAGTCCGTGTCCATAGTTCGTGTTGTCATCTCATCTTTAACATTACCTGTGAGAAATATACTTCTGACAACTTCTTAAAGGATAACCAAGTGTAAATATTGGAAACAGAAAGTTAAAGTTGAAACGGTAATAAGTACAAGAAAGCATCAAATAAAAGTGAGCTTGCTTGTGGTTATTACAAAACGTATTATTGCTGTTAATAAATTTTGCTCAGTCTTTCATGTCATTCATATGCTGAAAATTCAAGTGCCGACTCAATTATATAGTTTTTATAGGCTTGTTAATGTTGATTTAAGTAGAGTTAATGTGTTCGTTTTAAGTAGAGGCGCTACTTGTACTTAAGACATACTTATGAATGAGAAAATACGTTGATAAAAGGACAGAAAAAAACACAAGAATATACGTTATTTTCCACCAAGTCTGTGTACGTTAGGACAAGTCCATGTATATATTTATGCAGATCATCAGACTTATATTTCAACAGACTACCTTCTGTATAGCCTTATTTTCCACCAAGTCTGTGTACGTTAGGACAAGTCCATGTATATATTTATGCAGGTCATCGATCTGTCTGAGGTAATTATGCATTCTCTTGATCTGTCTTGGAACCTGGGCTTTTTGAGGTGCCTTCCTCTCGCTTATACCTCTCGCAGACCTTCGCTAATCCTCTTTGTGGGGATCTCAACACGCTTCTCGAGCATTTGATATTCGGGTATTTTGTGCGATCGTCTTTCGTCTCGGTGTCTATTGGGTGATGCTCCTCCTCGGGTTGTTGCATTTATTATTTTTTTTCGGTCTTGGTTTCAGTTCACTCTCTCCCCTCCTCTTCTGTCTGTTCTGTCTGTCGTCTGCTTTCTCTTGTCTGTCTCTGTCTCTGTCTCTCTGTTCTCTCTCTCTCTCTCTCTCTCTCTCTCTTCTCTTTCTCTCCCTCCTCCTCCCTCTCTCTCTCTCTCTTCTCTCTCCTCCCTCCCTCTCTTTCTCTTTCTCTCCTCTCTCTCTCTCTCTCTCTCTCTCTTCTTCTCTCTCTCTCTCTCTCTCTCTCTCTCTCTCTCTCTCTCTCTCTCTCTCTCTCTTCTCTCCTCTCTCCCTCTCCTCTCTCTCTCTCTCTCCTCTCCCCTCCCTCCCTCCCTCCCTCTCCTCTCTCTCTCTCTCTCTCTCTCTCCTCTCTCTCTCCTCTCTTCTCCTCTCTCTCTCTCTGATCTCTGAGGTTGAATTCGAGGGTTCTGGTCTCGAGGTGTCTTGTGCCTCTTGTGTGTTTCTCTTCCTCGTATTCATCGCCTGTTATGTCCTTCTGATTGATTATATTGCGCTGCCGTTCCTCCTTTGTTATCACTCCGCCTGCCTTTCGTCCGTCCTCATTTGTTGGTTAGAAACGATTCACGTCCTTATGAGCAATGCACTGATTTCTGACACTTTTTCACTGCCGTAAATAGTGTTATCTTTTTCACTATACCATGTTCTTTTATTACCGGACATCGGATGTTATTTCGTGGTAAACCGGTCATTAGATTCTTGTTAAAACACTGCATCTACCTGTTCATAGTTGCTAAACGCCCTCTCTTCATTATTTCCTCATTTATCATATAGTTACGTGTTTTTCCGAAGCGTCTGTTTAGTACGCATCACATTAATGCTTATACACATCAGCGCACATGACACACCTATGCTTACCTGTACTTAAAACGTGATTTGCACATTACTTGTCATTGCACCTGCACTCATTAGCATAGCTCTCTTTCTCTGCAAATAAAGACTAATCTGTCCGAGGAAGACCTTTTGATATGGTGAATAGTCGTCGCCATGATCAATTCCGAAGACGTCTCCCATTTTTTTTTTTAATTTCTTATTTTCACTTAATTACACCGACCTCTGGGTGCCTTTCCTCTGGGTCTTTGTGCGTGTTGCAGCGTGAGAAAGGACGCGCAATTAGACACATTCCTGTTCTTCTTTTCTTTCTTTCTTTTCTTTTGTTTCCTTTACGT
>NW_020868592.1:117016-123985 GCF_003789085.1 Penaeus vannamei | reverse complement strand
GAAGAGAAGAGAGAAAGAGAAAGAGAAAGAGAAAGAGAAAGAGGGAAAGAGAAAGAGAAAGAGAGAAAGAGAAAGAGAAAGAGAAAGAAAGAAAAATGAAAGACAAAGGACAATCGAATCGTCAACCAAGACAGATGCAACTCGAAAATCTCCCAGGAAGAGAGGCCGAATTTGAAGCCCGAATGAATGAAGCGAGAGTACGAATCTGACCTTAAAGAGAGGAATCCCACTTCCGGGTTGCAGATATTGGCATTTTGCAACGAAGGGCCGGAGGAGGGTTTTTAAGCATGAATGGATTTGGGCAGAATGATGATGCTGACGAGGGTGATGATGCAGATACCACTTCTAATGGTCATGGTCGCGATGATGGTTGTGATGGTGGTGGTGCATGATTACGGTATAGTGATAATGAGTAATGCTGATAGTGATGACAATGATAGTGATGGCAGTGATAGTAATGCTGATAGTGATGATAACGAGAGTAATGCTGATAGTGATGATAATGATAGTAATGCTGATAGTGATGACAGATAGTAATGCTGATAGTGATGACAGATAGTAATGCTGATAGTGATGACAGATAGTAATGCTGATAGTGATGATAACGAGAGTAATGCTGATAGTGATGATAACGAGAGTAATGCTGATAGTGATGATAATGATAGTAATGCTGATAGTGATGACAGTAATGCTGATAGTGATGATAACGAGAGTAATGCTGATAGTGATGATAATGAGAGTAATGCTGATAGTGATGATATGAATTGTGATGATGAAGATGATAATAAATAAATGGCGGATTTAATCAGAAAGATGCTGTTTGGAAAGTGATGCTAGATAAATTTTGAAACGATATCGAATTGAATATTAATACTTTTAAGTAAAAAGAAAGAAAAGGAATTAATTACTGTTTTTTCACGGAAAAAACATTCGCGATCTAAATAGTGATGTTTGAAGTGATGTGCAGCTTGTATTTCTTGCCAATGGAAGAATCATGGAATCATGGAAGCAACCTGGAGCTCTTCCCTTTAGCTCAGGAAAAAAAAGAAAGGAAGAAAGATAGAAAGAAAGAAAGAAAGAAAGAAAAGAAAACAAAAAGAAAGGAAGCAAGATAGAAAGAAAGAAAGAAAAGAAAAAACAAAAAGAAAGGAAGCAAGATAGAAAGAAAGAAAGAAAGAAAAACAAAAAGAAAGGAAGCAAGATAGAAAGAAAGAAAGAAAGAAAAACAAAAGAAAGGAAGCAAGATAGAAAGAAGAAAGAAAAGAAAAAAAAAAGAAAGGAAGCAAGATAGAAGAAAGATAGAAAAGAAAAACAAAAGAAAGGAAGCAGATAGAAAGAAAGAAAGAAAGAAAACAAAAAGAAAGGAAGCAAGAAAGAAAGAAAGAAAAGAAAAATTAGAAAAAAAACGTTTGCAGTCCTTAAAGTGAAGTTTCGCAATCGTACCAGTGACGTAAGGTTTTTTACTTCTTGCCCGAGAAGGAAAAAAAGTCTTGGGTCGTGAAAATTATTTTGATGCTTTACAACACGTATTGAGGAAGAAAGGTGTTTTGGAGATTGTGCAAGTGGCATGGAACGTTTACCTCCTTCTCCAGCGTCAAAAAACAAACAAACAAACAAAAAAAACGTTCACGTATGGGTGAAGATTGAGCCTCGAGGGATACAAAGGAAATAAATGATTAAGTAAATAGATAAATAAATAGATAAATAAATAAATAAGTAAATAGATTAAATAAATTTTAAAAATGCACGGTAAGAGGAGAGGAAAATAAGATTTGAAATTATTTTTCGAGAAACTTATTATCTATGATACAGAGAACAGGAAGAAGGGGAGTGAAAGGGAGAATGAGATTGAGCGGATAAGGCGAAGGGGAATAGTAAGACTTGAGAGAGTGGGATACGAACAGACTGAGAAAGGGAGAGGGAGAGGAAGAAGGAGAAGAGAGAAGGAGGGGAGGGGAGGCAGAGTGAGAAGCAGAGGCAGAAACAGATACAGAGGCAGAGAGAGAGAAAGAGAGAGATAGTGATAGAGGGAGGGGGGAGAGGAGAGGGAGAGAGAGAAGAAAGGAGAGATGGAGAGGGAGAGGAGAGGAGAGGAGAAAGGGAAAGAGAGAAAGAGAAAAGAGAGAGGAGTGAGGGAGTGAGAGGAAGGGAGAGAGCGGAAGAGAAGAAGGACGAGAGCGAAAGAGAAGAAGGACGAGAGGGAAAGAGAAGAAGGAGAGGGAAAGAGAGGAAGGGAGAGAGAGCGAGCGAGCAAGAGAGAAAGAAAGGAAAGAAAAGAAAGAAAAAGAAAGAAAAGAAAAACAGACATACCTCAATCCGAACTAACGACTTATCCTCGGCCGGTGACAGCAGCGAGGAACAGAAAGTCGTTGGCCATTGCACATGCATCGCCTCTCTCTTCAATTATCAAATTCTGTTCAAATTCTGTTTCCCGGGAGTGTCCATCCGCGTCTGTGAACCTTCCTCTCTCTCTCTCTCTCTCTCTCTCTCTCTCTCTCTCTCTCTTCTCTCTCTCTCTCTCTCTCTCTCTTCCTCTCCTCTCTCTCTCTCTCTTCTCTTCTTCTCTCTCAACCGAGGTCATGGCCACGCGCTCGCACTCTTTAACGGTGATGCGGCTTTCGTACAGAGAACAAAACGAAAAAAGAAAGAGAAAAAAAAAACGAAAAAATGGATATGTAGTAAATTGATTGGTAGATGGATGGGTGGGTAGGTGGGTGGGTGGGGTGGGTTGGTAGGTAGGTAGGTAGGTAGATAGATAGATAGATAGATAGATAGACAGATTGATTGATTGATAGATAGATAGATGGATAGATAGATAGGTAGGTAGGTAGATGAATGAAAAGATAGATGAAGCTAAGTATAGAAGAGAAAAATGATGAAAGATAATGATAAAAATGGATGTTGAGATTCGGTAGCCATGCGATAGATAGATGAATAAATAAATAAAATAATGAAACCAAATAGATAAATTAAATGAAATAAAACTAATAATAATGAATAATGATAATGATCACGTGGTATTCTGAACCGCATGGTTTATGTACTCCGTTTTCTTTGTTGTTTTGGTATCAGCGTAAACTTGCATATTTCAGAACTCTTCTATTGGGAGTGTCAGATGTTTTGTCTTTATATGCCTTTATGTGTTTAGGTTGGTGACAATTATTTTTTACTTTAGCATTGTGGGAGTAATTTGTGATACTGTTCTCGTTTTTTTCCATTTCTATTTTTTTTCTTTTTTCGGTTGTTTTCTGTCGTTTTATTTTATTTTTATTTTTGTTGTATTTTTTTCCTTTCCATTTTCTGTAAGAATTTCTTTTCTCGTTTCGCTTTTGTTTTTTATTTGTCTTTGTTCTGGTTTTAGTTTTTGATTCTCATTTTGTTTTTGTTTTTGTTTTCTTCATTTTCTTTCTCTTCTTATTTCTGTCTTTTTCCTTTCCCCTTTCTTCTCCTTACTTTTCCTTTCGTTTCTTTTCGTTTCCTACGATTTTATGATTGTTATTAACATTCCCGCGCTCATTGTTGTCGTACCTATTGTTAGTTTGTCTGTTTCTGCGTCAGCTAAGGTTACACGTATAGCCTGGAAGACGCGGAAGAGGAAGCAGATATGAAAGGAGATTGAAGGAGTCCACGCGGGTTAATAAGGTTAGCAACAGCGTGTGCGGACCGGATGATGAGCATGCTTTGTCCGGGGAATCAAGCTGGTCTCGAGGTGTTGGAAAAAATGCGTGTCTGTTTCTCTGTTTTTAGGTTCGGGGATTTGTGTGTGTGTTTGTGTGTTTGTTTGTGTGTTTGTGTGTGTTTGTTTGTTTGTGTGTGTGTGTGTGTGTGTGCGTGTGTGTGTGTGTTGTGTGTGTGTGTGTGTGTGTCGCTTTCTCTCTCTCTCTCTCTCTCTCTATCTCTCTCTCTCTCTCTCTCTCTCTCTCTCTCTCTCTTCTCTCTCTCTCTCTCTCTCTCTCTCCCTCTCCTCTCCCTCTCCTCTCCCTCTCCCTCCTCTCCCTCTCCTCTCTCCTCCCCTCTCCCTCACTCTCCTCTCCCTCTCCCTTCCCTCTCCCTCTCCCCTCTCCCTCTCTCCTCTCCCTCCTCTCTCTCTCTCTCTCTTCCTCTCTCTCTCTCCCTTCTCTCTCCCTCTCTCTCTCTCTCCTCTCTCTCCCCTCTCTCCTCTCTCTCTCTCTCTCTCTCTCCTCTCTCTCTCTCCTCTCTCTCTCTCTCTCTCTCTCTCTCTCTCTCTCCCTCTCTTCTCTGTCTCCTCTCTCTCTCTATCTCCTCTCTCTCTCCTCCCTCCTCCCTCCATACACTCTATTTTATGAGAGTGTATGATGTTTCCATCTCATAAAAATTTTGACACGGAAAACCGACACCCAAGAAATTAATCCTAATTAGATTAGCTGACCAAGCTGATGGCTTACATCATGTTTATCCCAGCCTTATTATCAGATGGCTTCCTATAGCATCTTTTTTAGTGTGGATAGTTTATTCACAGCGCCCCCATCCCGCAGACATAGACAGACAAACATACACCTCTTGTGGCAGTATATATCAAATAGCAGAGAGTATAGTCTACATATGCCGGGACTACTGTATCTTTTTATTTTTTATTTTTTTATAAACCCTTTTCTCGTCCTCCGGTCCGCAGGCTCAGCTCTGTTGCACGGGAAAGACGGAACCTGTACAAATGTCGCTGGAAATCGTGAATTACTAAAGCCAACACCACGGCGCTTCTGACCTTTAGGCCGGCGCAAGTCCCTTCCTGACATAGTTACCTCGCCGTTCCTCCCCGTTCGTGCTGTTCCTCTCGCGTCCCGCGGTTGACAGGTGTTTTTAAGCCTTCTTTCCCTCCCCGAATACTGTTTGTTCGGCGTGTAGGGGGAGAGTGTCGTGTCGGGGCCGCCCTGTTGGGGGCGTGTGTGTGGAGGACCTGTGTAGTGTTTCGAGTAGACTTTTCGGTGTCGGAGAGGACGCTCGGGACAGCTGGGGTCGGGAGAGCAAGTGAGGGTCTTTACGTAAGGAAGTGCAATGGGGAAGGTGCGAGACGTGTCCCATTTTTCTCGGAGGTGTTAGAAGCCAACGTGCGGTGTGGTCCGGGAGGAAGGCGAGGTCGGGCATCCTGTGCCTGGGGGTGAGGTTTTGGGGAGGTGGAAAAAGTTCGTTTGTGATTGGAGGGAATAAAGTGATGAGGAGTACCTGTCCTTCACCTAATCGGATCATGAAAGGATCACTGTAATATACGGACACACACACACACACACACGCACACGCACGCATTGTGTTATATATAATATATATATATATATATATATATTATAATATATATATATATATATATATATAATGTATAATAGATATGTATGTTATGTATATATATACACGCACACAGATATATATGTATATATATATATATAATATATATATATTATATATATATATTATATTATATATATATATGTATGTATATGTGTATGTATATATATATATAATATTATATTATATATATATATTAATATATATTATATATATGTGTATATATGTGTATATATATAGATAGATATACATAAACACAGACACGTGTGTGTGTGTGTGTGTGTGTGTGGTGGTGCGCGCATGTATGTGCATGTGTGTATGCAAGTGTATCCTTTAGTCTTAGGGAGTGCAGTACTTTATTGATTTCTTCGGCGGTATAACTAGAACAGAGATACTTTTCATTTATTTGTATCATCATCATCATGACTGTTATTCCGATTGTTTTTTTTCTGTTACGAGAATGACACGAGAATGCATTATATCGCAAAAATGTCGTTTTTCTCACCGTTCTCAGTGCATTAGGAACCATGATAATCATCGTAAGTTGCCACACATTGAAAAAAAGCGGAATAAAGTGGTACTGGATATTTAAGAAAATTGGTGATAAATTGATATGCATTGATATTTAAATTGTGTAATGGTGTATCACTAGACATATGAATGAATTGGTACTAGTGGTGAAGTGGTGTTCAAAATTGGAAAAATAAAGTGGCAATGAAGTGGTCCTAGTTGGGTAAATAAAGTGGTCAAGGTAAACCGTGTGAAAATGGAATTCATCGTCAATATAATGATAATGATACTTATCTGTCATCAGGAATCCAAGGCCCACTTTTTTCTTTCCGTTTAAGAGAGTTTGCCAAATAATACGTAAGATTATTTTTTGCTTAGAATTATTTCCTTTGATAGAAATTGATGGAAAAGTCAGGTTATCGAAACGTTTTTGAGCCGTGGAAGAAATCTGACGGAACACTTCATTCCTGTGATATGAAGGAAATCGGGACAGAGAGAACACTTGCTTCGTGAACCACTTGTGAAAGAAATCTGAAATGCGGGAATATTTGATTTGTGATTTAAAGAAATCTGGAAGGATGGAACTCTCGATTTTGCGGAAATCTGGATCAATAGAACGTTTCCACGAATGAAAGGATTCGCAGTTTTCAGGAACGTAGAAAAAAAATCTGAAACCAATATTCAGCTTTGAAAGGAGTCAGCAAGCGTGGAAATTTTGTTCATCGAATGCCATTCAGTGTTGAAGGAATAATATAATGATAATAATAGTCATATTAGTAATAATAATGATAATGATAATAATAGTAATAATAGTAATAATAATGATAATGAAAATAATAGTAATAATAGCAATAATGATAATAGTAATAGTAATAATAATAACAATGATAATAACAATAATTATAATTATGATAATAATGATAATAATGATAGGGATGAGCAACTTTCTTCGTATCGGAAAATACCTGATTTTATGACATGACTTGTTAGCCCGGCCTTGAAAATCTGCCTTTCGGTTTACCAGAGTGTATCTTGTTCACATCGTCTGGATACGAAAACATATGACCAATTGTTTAAATAAAAACACCCGTAAGAGAAAACAAACAGAATTGGAATTAAGCGCATCTCGTAAAAAAATAAAAATGAATAAATAGATAAATA
>NW_020868592.1:104516-112016 GCF_003789085.1 Penaeus vannamei | reverse complement strand
TAGGAATGATAGTAATGACAATGATAATAGTAATGGTAGTGATTGTAGTAATTATGATAGCAATTGTAATAAAAATGATGATGAGAATGATTTTACAATTAACAGTGGCAATTATAGTATTGTAATAAATATGATATTGATAAAAAATGATGATTACAAAGATGTAGTGATACATCTGATAAAATGATATGGATATTAACAGAAATGATGTACATAATGATAGTAATTAAAAAACAGTAAGAACAATACAAACAACAGAACAGACGGTAATATATTAAACACCCCCCTCATACACACACATACTTTTATATATATATATATATATATATATATATATATATATATATATATATATATATATATATTGTGGCTGTGTGTATGCATATATATACACAGTATATACTGAATTTTGCTTTGTGGCGACTAGTTTTAGCCATGCTTTTCCTGTCGAAAATGGAATTGGAAAAGACGGCCTCAGTGCATCAACAGCGAGAGTCCGATACACACACGTGCATTATGTTTCACAGAGAGAGAGAGAGAGAGAGAGAGAGAGAGAGAGAAGAGAGAGAGAGAGGAGAGAGAGAGAGAGAGGAGACGAAACGAGACAAGGCGAACTGAGACGTGACATGACAGACGTGACTCGGCAAACAACACAGAAAAGAAAAAGAGATGGGGCAGGAGAAAATAAGAAAAAAGAGGCGGGAGAAAAGAGAAAAAAATGTGGCAGGAGAGGAAGAGATTGGCAGCTGCTGGAGAGCGGGAGAATTGAGCACAATGAGAATTTTTGAATTGTTATATTGGTAAATGGCATAATTTGTAGGCCTTTTTTTTTCATTTTTTTATAGAATCATATTTGAAAAACTTGACTGAATTACTCATTGTGTTCATTCTTGTATGACAAAAGATAACAATGATAATTACGATTGTTATGGTACCAGTCTTAACTAGACATTACTCAGCGTGCAAACCTTCGCCATTGCAAAAAAAAAAAAAAAAAAAAAAAAAAAAAAAAAAAAAAAACATTGTTAAAGGAGATACGACGCACGCTCTTGTCGGTGAATTTACTGGCATTGTCTCCATTTCTTCTGCGTGGGGAGGAACACAGCTGCCTAAAGTTCCAGGAGAATCATGGCCCGTGTAGAATAAGGAAAGAAGTTGATGTAGATTCCGCGCTAGGACGAATGAGAGAAAGAAGGAGGTCCGAGAGAGCAGAGAACGAGAGCGAGAGAGCGAGAACGAGAGCGAGAGAGAGTTGTAACTAGGTTCCGCCTTGTTGCTGTTTCCTTGGCGTTGTCGTTTGTTTTGGTCCACGTTCGTTTCTCTCAACTGTTCTTCCGTTGGGTCATTCATCTATTCGTCTGTACTTTAAATTGATGGATTAATAGAGAAATGGGTGAATTAGTTTGTTTATTCGTTTGTTCACTCGCGCGCAGTTGAGAGATTGAGAGATTGAGAGAGAGGAGAGGGAGAGAATTGGGGGAGGAAATACACCCGTTTTTTCCCATTCTTTGGTCATTCAAGAGTTCATTTTCTCTCAGTAGGTTTGTGAGGTCAAAGGGACACTTAAAGGGAAGCGTCCGAATCGTGCCAGTTCGAATAAACAAATGATAAGGGAGTTTTTATTTTGCCTTTGCCCTCCGCTCATCGTAGTTCTCTTTCAGACATTTTTTGCGATAGGTTTTGTTGTTTTATTGTTATCCCTTGTGCCAAAACTCAGTGTCTGATCAGTAAAAGAATAGAGATGTAAGAATGCGAATAAAGATGGATTTAAAAATACCAGAAATCTCAAAAAGCCAATAATTCAGTGACGTGGTTCTTGCAAAAAAAATCTTGCATTAAGTCTAACAATACGCAACCAGGGAATTTAACCTTACAAGACTATTCTGAAATGCTGGCTAGTAGAGTTCACTGTCACAGGTAGAGTTCACTATCACAAGAGGAGTCATGAAAGGGAAGTCGACCCCTTCTTCAGGATCTTAGTCGAAAAATGTGTGAATGAGAAGGAAATATTCGACAGTGCAAGAATTCTGCGTAACACAGGCTTATATCCTCGTCAGGAATTTGATAAGGACATAACCCGTCATTGAATGTTTTTCTTCATTATATTATTCATTCCCATTTATACATTTTCGTACTTATCAACCCCGAGGAAGTGCTTAAATGCCTTAAATCCCCTCCCCCCCCTTTCAAAACTGATACTCTTAATATTTGTGGTTGTGGGGGGGGGGGGGCTGCTTCAGAGTCACGGCTTGGAAATTTATAGTGATTTTTGTATTTATTGATTCGAGATTGAAGATAGGAATATTTTTGTGGAGGAAAAAAACATGGGATTTATTTGTATCTATCTTGTGCTACGTATGTCTGTTTTTTCTTTTCTTTTGTTTTCTTTTTTAATGCCATGGATGAGTGTTCTGTCTACGGTGGACTATTTGTGGTTATAGGCGTTGGGCCTCTTTACGTACATTTTCTTTGAATATTTGATGAAATTTGTTGGCTTGTTGTTGTGATGCGTATTCAGCTATTATGTACCCTCCCCCCTTATTTCAAGGTCATGTACTGCGCAAGGTAATTTTTCTCAGGTTTTAATTTATACTAGTGTATGTGTGTGCGCGTGCGTGCGTGTGTTTGTTCGTGTTTGTGTGTTTGTTTATGTGTAAGCGTGCGTGTGTGTGCGTGCATGCGTGTGCGTGTGTGTATGTATGTATGTGTGTACAAGCAAAAATAGTTTATAATAAGATGAATGTGTTGGATTGCTGTAATTGGGTAATTTAACGATTGATCTGACATGACTTGATTAGACACCCTCCCGCTGCCAATACTCCGAGATAATTATGGTGAAATATCAGCTGTAATTACATTGTTATTAATGGGTCAGCAAGACTAATACTGTTCGTTTCATGTGTTGATTAGGATTAAAGTGGTTTGCAAAGCATTTATCTTCATTCGTCGAAAGCAAAACACGAAAAAAACAGCAAAGTTGAAACACGAAATACCGTGACTATTTACGAAGTTAGATCACCGAGAAAATTATTCATGAAGCCGTTTCGTAAAATGAGTTACCATCGAAATAAAATAGTTACGAATTATCCATGCGGGAGATATGGTTACTCACCCATATACTTTTTCGCTTTTGAACTCATTCCAAGCAAGGCAATGATGACAACGAAATCTAAAGAGACAAAGAAAAAAATACGACGCCAAGGTGAAACAACAATCACCAAACAGTCCGTATTAAACACCTTTTTTATTTCCGTTTCAGTACCGTCCATAGTGGTTCACAACGGATCAAGCAGCACGCCAGGCAGCCCCAGCATGGAGCGCCCCTCCAGATCACTGCGCCAGCACCGCACCCTCTCAAAGCAGGTGGGTTGGTGGGTTTGTCCGTTTGTGAGGTGGGTCTGTTCGTTTGTGAGGTGGGTCTTTTCGTTTGTGAGGTGGGTCTGTTCGTTTGTGAGGTGGGTCTGTCCGTTTGTGAGGTGGGTCTGTCCGTTTTGTTAGGTGGATTTGTCTGTTTTGTTAGGTGGGTCTGTCCGTTTTGTTAGGTGGGTCTGTCCGTTTTGTGAGGTGGGTCTGTCCGTTTTGTTTGGTGGGTCTGTCCGTTTTGTTAGGTGGGTCTGTCTGTTTTGTTAGGTGGATCTGTCCATTTTGTTAGGTGGGTCTGTCCGTTTGTGAGGTGGGTCTGTCCGTTTGTGAGGTGGGTCTGTCCGTTTGTGAGGTGGGTCTGTCTTTTTTGTGAGGTGGGTCTGTCCGTTTTGTTAGGTGGGTCTGTCCCTTTCTGAGGTGGTCTGTCCGTTTTGGTAGGTGGGTCTGTCCGTTTCTGTGGTGGGTCTGTCCGTTTTGTCAGGTGGGTCTGTCCGTTTTGTTAGGTGGGTCTGTCCGTTTCTGAGGTGGGTCTGTCCGTTTGTGAGGTGGGTTTGTCCGTTTTGTTGGGTGGGTCTGTCCGTTTCTGAGGTGAGTCTCGCGTTTTGTTAGGTGGGTCTGTCCGTTTGTGAGATGGATCTGTCCGATTCTCAGGTGGGTTTTGTCCGTTTTTGAGGTGGGTTTTTTGTTAGGTGGGTCTGTCCGTTTGTAGGTGGGTCTGTCCGTTTCTTGAGGTGATGCTATTATCTTTTCTTAAATTACATTGAAAGGAAACCCTTTTCACAAAAATCGAAGCAGGTTTTGACTGCACACACAATCCGAGAATATAAACATGACATAGAAAACCAAAACGCACGAACAAAGCACAAAGTTTTTCTTCTGAAGGTTGGTTCCATTCTAGATGTGTAATGTGAATGTTAGATATTATTATTGTTGATTATCTTAACACGGGGTTTTAAGTTCGCAAATATTCAAAATGTTTCTATTACTATCTTCTGTGTAGAAAAAGGTATGGGTGAGAAGAAATACCTTCACAGCAACAAGAGATTTATTTGAATGGTTTCAGTGATATTATCAGCAGAAATTATTTCTAAGAAAGATGGTCCGTTGAAACCGGTTAAGTTAGGGTTACATTAGTCTTCTCTGCCATGGAATCCCAAGACAGCCTCGCCAAAATCTGGCCAGCCTACGTTTTTTTTGTCAGCTGACCTGATTTCGGCGAGGCTGTGGAGGATTCCAGGACAGAGATTAGTGTGACCCAAGATTTGTTGAATGCACCTCTTGCGTTGTGGAGATAATCTCATTCATATCATTTTTTTTTTCCGATTGTAATGGACAGTATTCTAAGAATACGAACGCCCTTGACGTCTGTAAGTTCCTTTTGTAATGTTGATAATTGTTACTAATATGATGTCAAATGAAATTTATAATTCCAGGTAACGATTGAGTGCAATATTGGTTGTGAATGATGTGTTTTTTTTATTTATTTTTTTTTTTTTTACGCAGACGCGCACACACGCACACGCACGCACGTACCCCCCCCCCCACACACACACACGCGCACACCAGCATTAACACTAATACAGTGGCATAGCACGTGCTCAATCCCATTAAGATTTTTAATTCGTTTTTTTAATAGTTGAACAACACAATATGACTTCCATAGGTCGTTGGCACAAAAGTAAACAATTCAGTCATGCAAGGGCTCGAGAAAGCCGTAACGGCCACCACGGCTTCGCTTTAATAGTTCCAGGTTCCACTTGAAAAACCCTGGCTTCGTTTCTGCACAAATATACGTACACCTACACGCACGTACAGCGAAGGACAAAAATGATATGTCACGAAATGAAGCTCCAAATCTGTCTTCCCTATACAGAAAGTGAGGTGTTCAGCGAAGGTTCGAAAACGGGATTCGAAACAGGTTTGATGAGAATATTGACCGCGAATGTACAGAGATGAACGCATGGCTTCATTTATGTGTACACGCGCAAGGTCTATAGAAGTACTTACATTTAGACCTTGTACACGCGTACCTACACACGAAGAGGTGCAGAAAGTATATATGAAAAGGGATGGGGTGTAGGAGGGTATGCAATCGTTATTCTTCAACCCCCCCCCAAAAAAAAAAAAAAAAAAGTATATTTGATGAAATAAGCTAGGTAAACATGATAAAGTTGTTGCTAAAGTTATTTGTAGTAACCAGCTGTCGAAATATATTAACATCGTGGGAATATATTTTCTTCTAGCATCTCCGCCAACTAGCATTATTAATTTTCTAAAGAGGTTAGTGATGGGTGTTTGCTTCATAGGCACATTTATGACTGTCCCAACCGTTCTACCTTCTTGCTAAATGGCCACGTGATTGTAAATTTAATGGCGTATAACTTTGACAAAAGTTGATTTTATGTTAGTTATGACCCTCTCCTCGAAAAATCTTAACACAAAAACGAAAGACGTTTTGAGACTAAACACAAAAAACAAAAGACGCATTTAGAGATGCAGCAAGACGAGTTTTAATGCATAAGAAAATAAAAGAGAGAGCAAGAGTTTGATCACGGGATATCAGCGTTGAAGTGATTTATATTCTTCATTAAATGGCCAGGGAATTGAGATATGCTTGCACAGAGCGCCCGGCATCATTTTACTAGTTACTGATTTGAAAAAAGTAACGCGTTTATGTGTGGAGAAAGGAAATAGAAAAAAGAGGAGCGCAATCTTCAGATTTTGAAATCGCGTTCGTCCATTTTTATGTCGAGCTTAAATTTCGCAATAGTTTAACTTGGCAAAACCTCAGAGTGCGCATGCATGTTTTTTTCTTTTGCGCCAGTCAATCCTTTGAAAGAAAATAGTTTGCTTACTCACACTAACGTCAATTGAACGAATTAATCCCTTGGAAGAATATGGTTCGTTTACTCACACACAATAATCCCACACGCGAGATTGGAATGGAAAACCAATATGGCGGCCGGCCAAGCGGTGTGGATCGCCCTTGGTTATGGGCGCGATGATTCAGCCGTTTTCTAGTTCCGGGGTGTGAGTGCACCCTCCCCCCAAAAAAAAAAATAATAATAATGAATAAAAAATAAAAAATAAAAAGATAAAAATAATTGTAGATAGGCTATATTCTTTGCGGCATTGTTTCAGCAGGGAAATGATGATGCCAGTCTGTTTGATCTGTGTTCCAAAGTATGCTGCCTACGGGATTATTGCGGGGTGAATCAGTCATGAAGCGGAGGGGTAATACCCCGCCTTAAATACATACATACATATGTATGCACATACATACATGCATGCATACATGCATACATATGTATGCACATACATACATACAGACATACATGCATACATATGTATACACATACGTGCATACATGCATACATATATATGCACATGCATACATACATGCATACATATGTATGCACATACATATCATGCATACATACATATATACATACATACACATTAAAATATACATACCTGCATACATACCTGCATACATACATCCATTCATACATACATACATACATACATACATACAATATATGCACATATATACATGCATACATACACATATATACATCCATCCATCCATCCATCCATCCATCCATCCATCCATCCATATATACAAATACATACATATATACATATATACATATATATACATACATACATACATGCATACATACATGTAATACATATATAAATACATACATACATATACATAATTATAAAATTGCATAAATACATACATACATACATACATACATACATACATACATACATACATACATACATACATACATACATGCATGCATTCAGACATAAATGCATACACATGCTCATACATTCATATATACATACATGCATACAATATATGCATACATACATACAAACATAGATACATTTATGCATATGTACATACATGTATACAGTACATACATACAATTATGCATTTATTAATTTATAACATACATACATACATGCTCTTATATGGCTTATATCAGCTTGCACATATGCATTATATAAATTGAGCTTGTAAGAATTATATACTAACAACCTTTCTATCTACCTACGCCAGCATTCATATGTTGCAAACCATCTTTCTTTTCAGTCTTCCTTCCTTCCTTCTCTCATACCTTT
>NW_020868592.1:88349-103849 GCF_003789085.1 Penaeus vannamei | reverse complement strand
CTACTCTGCGCTCCTGCTTTTCGCTCCTCTCCCCCCCTCTCTTTTTCTCTCTCTCCGCTCCTCTCTTCTCTCTCTCTCTCTCCCTCCTACTTTTTCCTCCTCTTTTTCTCTCTCTCTGAGTCCCTCTCTCTCGTTGTTTCCTCTCCCCCCTCTTCCACCCTATTCTGTCCTGCCCTCTACTCTTTCTTTCATCTTTTCTCTCCTCTCTCTCTCTCCTCTCATTCTCTCTCGTTTCTTAACTCTCTTCTCTCTCTCTTCTCCCTCTCTCTCTCTCTCTCTCTCTCTCTCTCTCTCTCTCTATGATATAAATATATAATATATATATACTACTATATATATATATATATATATTATATAATAAATATATATTATATTATATATTTTTTTTTTTTTTTTTTTTTTTTTTTTTCTTTTTTTTTTTTTTTTTCTCCTCTTCTCTCTCTCCCCCCCCCCTTCTCTCTCTCTCTCTCTCTTCTCTCATTTTTCTCTCCCCCTCTCTCTCTATTTTTTCTCTCTTTCTCTCCTCTCTCTCTCTCTCATTCTCTCCTCTTTCTTACTCTCTCTCTCTCTCTCTCCTCTCTTTTTTCTCTCTCTCTCTCTCTCTTTCCTCTCTCTCTCTCTCTATTCCACTCTCTCTCTCTCTTTCTCTCCCCCCTCTCTCTCTATTTCTGTCTCTCTTTCTTTCCCCTCTCTCTCTCTTTCTCTCCCCTCTCTCTCTTTCTCTCTTTCTCTCTCTCTCTCTTTTCCCTATTTCTCTCTCTCTCTCACTTTCCCTATCTCTCTCTCTCTCTCTCTTCCTCTCATTCTCTCTCTCCTCTCTCTCTTTCTCTCTCTCACTCTCTCTCTCTCTCTCTATCTCTTCTCTCTCTTTCTCCTTAAATATATGAAGATAAACATATGAATATATTTATATATGTATACTAACATATTTGTTCTACATGTATGTGTGTATGTACACACACACATAGACACACACACACATACACACACACACGCACGCACGCACGCACGCACGCCACACACCACACACACAACACACACACACACACACACACACACACACACACACACACACACACACACACACACACACACACACACACTTCTCTCTCTCTCTCTCTCCTTTCTCTCTCTCTCTCTTTCCCTATTTTCTCTCTCTCTCCACTTTCCCTATTCTCTCTCTCTCTCTCATTTCTCTCTCTCTCTCTCATCTCTCTATCTCTCCTTTCTATAATATATGAAGATAAACATATGAATACATTTATATATGCATACTAACATATTTGTTCTACATGTATGTGTGTATGTACACACACACATAGACACACACAAACACATACACACACACGCACGCACGCACGCACACACACACACACACACACACACACCACACACACACACACACACACACACATATATATATAATATATATATATATATATATATATATATATATATATATATATAATTATATATATATATATATATATATATATATAAGCTTGTTGACATGATAATGAATGCGCAACAAAAAAAAAACATGATAACGGAGAGGAAGAGAAATCGGATGACCCCCTTCAAAAAATTTAAAGATACAATTGCCAAGAAAGACCGAAATAGAAGAACTGTGTAAGATGGTCCTAAGTGCCTACGTGACAATTAATCGGCTGAGCGATCGTGTCTCTACACTAGAGGAACAAGTGACTCATGGAAAACGGAACCCCGCCACTACTAGCCCAGTAATACCCGAG
Source organism: Penaeus vannamei (assembly GCF_003789085.1). NCBI lineage: Eukaryota > Metazoa > Arthropoda > Malacostraca > Decapoda > Penaeidae > Penaeus > Penaeus vannamei. The sequence continues at coordinate 102,098 of NW_020868592.1, read as the reverse complement.
TTCCCCCTTCGAACGCCCGAGAAAACGAACCTGCGTGACGTTAAGACTGCGGATCTCGCGGAGGACTGCTCCATCAGGACCATCCATGGAGCGACCATGGACCTTACGCGGTGACGGATTAACGAAAAATTGGAATGGACTAAATTATAGGAATGGAGCTCGAATAACGGAATCACAATAATGTCAACCCAACTAAACAGATAAAAACCAGTCGGGTGTCAAGTATATTTGCAAATGCTGGGAGGAAGGGAATTGCTCCTCCCACTGCGGGCTGTGGGAGGGCGACTGACGGGACGCAGGACGGGAGCGAGAACTACTCGTCCCACCCGCATTCCGGCAATCGCCAGCCTGGAGTGAAACTTATGGGGAAAAGCCTTCGGGACCCCCTAGGCAGATGAAGGGTCCCACAGCCTACCGCCCCCTTTTATATTGATGGCTAGCCTTACATGACATGTCGCATAAAAACGCACACAAACGAAAGGTAGACCTGAACCTCGATCTTCTTAACCATGGCCCTATTGATATGAAAGCATATCAGTATTAAAGCTTAAACTTTATATTGCTATCTATGGTAGTAGTGTAGATATTTATTATATTTCTGTTGCTAGAGCAGGACGATCTAGTAAAAACGTTCATATTTGTGTGTGTGTGTTTATATATATGTATATACATATACATACATGCATGCATGTATATATATAAATATATATATATATATATATATATATATATATATATATATATATATATATATATGCATGTATGTATACATGTTTAAATATACATATGTGTATACTGTATATATATATATATGTATACATGTACACATTGCTGTATACATATATATATATATATATATATATATATATATATATATATATAATGTACACACACGCGCACGCTCGTAAATACATTTAAACTAGTACTTAGTGCAATTATATCCTCATTGACATTATCAACGTTACTAATATTGCACCATACAGTGTAGCATCAAATTTGAACTTCCTATTTTCTTCCAGTTTTAAAACAATCAAAGGTGCTCCGCGCACTCATCAGCCAGGTTCAGTTGTTTATATATGATTCCACCCCCATGAATAGGGGCGGAGTCAGAGGACACAGTTATTGATGCTGGAAAGTCATGGTATTACAGTTGTTGACGCCGGAAAAAAGGCTTAACGTCAACATTTGAAAACATGGAGTTGAGTTGCCATTAACTTTTATTCTTCTTAATAACGATGCAAGTTGCGACATTTTCATGTCAAAGATGTTTGTGGAATTTCATCAATATGTATTCTAATAGGTTGTGGGATATTCAAACTGTAGATACAACAGTGAAAAAAAAAAAAAAAAAAATCCCGTTCAGAATTCTAGAGTTTGTAGACACAGAAAAGGCAGCATTATTTCCAGGTTGGGAAAACATTCCCATATTTTATTTCTTATTTATTTATTTTCTTATATCTTTTTGTTTGGGGGGGAGGGTTGTTACCTTGTTATTTTTTCTACAATTTTTAAAGGTTATTTGAAGCCAGTTATATATCTCACTTGTACTGACACAGATGTAATTGTCTTTATGATTTAATGCTACCTTGTATCAGGGTTACCTCTTGTTACCGCAAATTATGCGAATGGGATACTATAGCCATAATTTCGGCACTGACTGGAGTTAGTAATAAATGATTGCCTGTATATCATGATGTAAGAATTTATATAGAGTTGTAATACAAGTAATACAGACGTAAAATTTAACTGAAGTGCATCATCACATTCGCATGGTATGTACTAATAGTATATGTGCATTTTTTTCTGGAGTAAAGGTCTTGTTATCAACATAACCGTATATGAAATTCATTGTGGCCGACTGCCAATTATTACACAAATACCAATTAGTGAATACAATAGTTATATATGACACTTGACATTCCGATAGACGGGTTTGACACCATCTTTCCCGAAACATTGACTATGAATATGGCTACAAATTGTAATCAAGCCAGCATGAAACATACCACGCTACTCCCGGAGAAGCCACCAGGGAAGGGGTTTGCCTGAGCAGTGTGGGAGCATGGCACCATTCCTTTGGGAAGGAGCCCGCTCCAGCATTTTGATACGGTTGTAAGAGTGTATTAACATAAAATTATTTGTAACATATTTTATTTCTGTTTTATTTAATACGCCACCCTTCTGTACAGTCATTTAAGGCATGTGGCATTTACTGGAATTACTTGCACCTATCCCCACCGGCACAGTCTGTGAGCCTTAGGCGCAGTCTCCCCGCCCCTGTCAGCTACCCATAGAACAACTTTCCAATACATACTAGATTATTCGTACATATACTGGTTTATTTAGTATTTACAGAAACATTATAATTATTATGAATGCATTCATAAATAAAAGGAAATCCCATTCAAACCGCATGTATTATGCGAATGTAAACAAACGCAGAGCCGCTCCTACTGTGATGCTGTCCACTGAAAACAGGGTGTACCTGGGCCATTGCAGGTTTAATTTGCAGGACCGGTGCTAAACCAACCATGCCACACGACCAGGGTGTACCTGGTATAAGTGCCGGTAGCGATTTATACTCACACACACATATATATAAAACACTCATATAAATATGCCTGTATATATATAACATATATATATCCATATCACTGAGCTCCATATCCCACGGTTCTAGGCTTTCCAATGACTCCCGGACCTCTCAACTAATTTCAGCCTTACCACACCCTACCCCTCTCCTTCCTTTTCCCTTCCCTTATCCAACCGCCCCCCCTCTTCTTCATCTATGTACTGATTTAAGGGGATCGATTGTTTTTGTTCTTGTTTTTCAATTTTTCTTGCCGAATTTGATGAAACTGACCCTTTTATATAGACCCTAGCCTAACCTCTGGCATTTTTTTTCGAAATCGCCAGAACAGTTTTTGAGTTATAGTAAACAAACAAAAAAAAAAAAAATCACCGAAAAAAATTGTCAATTTCTAAATTAATAATAATAATAATAATAATAATAAATAAATAAATAAATAATCACAAAAAAATGCACACTCAATCTGATTGTTTTATTTTACAAAATCATCCTTTATCTTGGGAACGCTGGGAGCACTTTTTTTCAATTTCGACTTGCCAGCATGTAACGGTTTCTCAAAATCTTTTGTATAGTGTAGCAGGGTGGCAGTAATTTTTTGTGTCTATAGGCGTACATTGACCATTTTTGAAAATTCATTTAAAATCCAAGAGAACGGAAGTAAAATATAAACAAAAGGTCATGTGGTACACGAAAATTATCTATAAGGGCTTACATACCTTATATACATACTTGTAAAAGTATGTAATAGAGTCCTCAAGGCATTACGTCACGTTTCCATGGAAACCAATTTTCAGATCTAAACAAACTTGTACCGACATGGCGCTGTCTATATTGAGCCTCTTAAATTTCTTCAAAAATGAAACCAGATCAATCTCTCGGGGAGAGAACCACTACAAATCAAATCATATTGATAATTTTACATATATACCTGGTGTACTTAGAGACAAAGTCCAAGCAAGCATGAAGAAGGTGTATGATGTAACGGTGAGTACTGTTTTCTTTTCTTTCACTGACTAAGGTATGTAAAACCCGAGAAAATAACCATAGTTCGTATCAAATCTTGAAAATATATTTAATAATTGATTGAACAGAAAAATATTGTAATTTTTCAATGTTATTCCGATAACGCTATTTGTTTTTATGTAAAAGTACTCTAGGCCTATCAAAAAATTGGACTGCGGAATGCATTGAGATAAATCACAAAACGTAGGTCTGCTCAAATGTTTTTAAACAAATAGGGTACCGGAAAATACAATTATTCGTAACAAAGAAATTTGAATTGAATATGGAAAGCGATTAATAACATTAATTTTCTTGTCAGATCTACCTTGATGAGGAGAAAGAGATAACATCTACGTAGTGTGAATGCCCCAGAGGAGCTTTTAAGTGTAGCTATGCTGCTGCACTGTTTATATATGGCATTCACATGTGTTACTGACACAGAATGTACATGGAAGAAAAGAAAGGTGGACGATGTACAGCAAAAGGCGATTGCTGATGTACCCTGGGAACAATCCGGGATCCAAGGGTTTGACACGGTTGCCAAATGATAATGATAGAGCCTCATTATATGGTGCATTACAGAAATATGGAAAGTTTACAGAACTTTGTTGGTTAATGAGTCCCGAGCCAAAAATACAAGAGACATTACCACTCCCCATCATTAATGATGTTCTACTGTCTCCTGAATTCCTTGCCATTGATACATATATAGGACAAATCTCCTATTTGAAATCCAAGATGAAAATGGACAAGCATTCAATATCACAAATAGCATTATTTGCTACTGGTCAAAGAGAAAACCCTACATGGCAGATTTTAAGAAAGGGGAGATTGACATCCAGTAGGTTTGGACAAGTTTTGCAGGCCAAGAGGGTTACTCCATCTCTGATGAAAAGACTGCTCAATCAATACAATCAATCTTCTGTTAAGTCTGTTATGTGGGGTGTTACAAATGAGGCTACAACAGTTAAAGAATTTCAAGAATCAAGTAAATTCCAGGTCAATCAAACAGGGTTATGGCTTGATGAATCTGGTATATTGGGTACATCTCCTGATGGACTTAATGGGGATGATTGTGTTCTTGAATGTAAATGTCCATTTACACAGAGGGACAAATCATTGGAAGATAGACAAATCATTTTATTTAGTCAGAAGTCAAAGTGGAATCTCTTAAAGGAAGGATCATACCTACTGGCATCAAGTTGAAGGACAGCTTTATATTACAAATAGGAGTCTGTGCTATTTTGTGGTTTGGACAAGGAAACGGAAAATTATTACTGAAATTCCAAGAGAAGTTTCTTGGGGAGATTATATTTCAAAATTTAAGGATTTTTATTTTTCTCATTTGCTTAAACAAATGATTGATGGTGGACAGTAAGCAATTTGTCTTTTATTTTGTTCACACAGACAACAGTAACTTGCTCAAGTATATGTGTATACAATCCCAGGCCTCTGTTATGAATGTGTATTTACAATAAAAAAAAAACAGTTCTCCATTATCAGTTCATTTAAAATTCATTCAAATATGTGTTCTTGCATCTTTCTTTAATAAGTGGGAATTGCAAATTTACTAGTGCTGCACAAAGCTGTATAAGTTTTTCTGCATGACCTCAGATAAGGTGGATGAGTCAATATCCAACAATCCTTGAGTCTAGCATTTGCTCTTTCTACATGGATCCTGCAAGAAGCAATTTTCACTGCATTTTCACTGTCTTCCATGTTCTATGGAAGACCAAGTGAAAATGGTGGGATGTTTACAGACACACCTGGTGGAACTATATCTTGAAACAGAAACCCTTTATCTGCAATGATGAGGTCACCAGCTTCGATGTGTTTAAGACCAGACTTCTTTACAATTTCTTCTTCAGAAACAGAACTGCACTTACAAATGTTATAACTGCATTTGGAGCTACACCAATAATCACTTTGAATGAGTTCATACCTCTGTATGTAGAATATGTTGCCATCTGCTCACTCATCAAGGATGGTTTAGCAACTTCTATGTCTGTACAGTCAATAATGATTCTACTTGTGTATTGGGAAAAGGGCTTTGGTAAACAAGTTGCATTTTTTAACCGTGAAGGTATAAATGTCATTTTTAAACAAGGATGGTATGCAAAACATGTAGGAAAGTAATATCAATATTGGTGATGGTACTGACACTGCATGAAAATATTTGGGCTAAATGCAGATTGGTATAGTTCTGTTTTCTTTTCATCAGTGTTATGAATATTTGATCTACTGTAATGCACTTCACTTCCCATCCATAGTAGTAGACTATGGCATCTTTGAATCCTGAAGCATATTCTGTGATAACATTGAACACTCCCTTTGTTGGTGGGCCTGTTTCCATTCTCTATGTATCTTCATTTATATTGGAAACTGTGTAGCAAAACTTTTGATACCTTAGAGCATCCTCTTTTTTTCTAGTTAATTTTCAGCAGCTAAAATTACTTTGGTAGGACTTGAGGTGCTGTCTATTGATTGTTTCTCTGTCATACTCCTCATTATATTTTGTGACAAACTCCCTAACATTCACCATTTCTTCCTTGGTGCATTGATCCCTTTATTTTTTATTTTGTTTTGGGTAAGCTCCTTGATTTTCAAATATGTTAATATTATGGTCATATATTTCTGGACCATGGCTCTTAAATCCATCGCGAAAATGACAACTACAGACCCTTGAATACTTAGTTGGATCCCTGTCTTCTCTCCTGTGGAAAAAGGACATGGTTATTTATTTTAGACCTGCAACATGAGCATAAAAATGGAAAAATGCTTTGAAGAATGAGGCAAGACTGCTTACTTTTCTGATGCATGATTTCAATTTTGGATAAGTCATACAAAATGGATTTTTTTATTCTCTAAACAAGGGCAAGGGTTAAGTGCAGTTCCTATTTTCAATTCTGAGAAATATTAAGTGGAAAACTAATTAGGCCTATCAATGTTTTCCTTAATGACTGCTGAACCAGCAAAACATTGTGCTACAAGGGCACTTTAAATTGAAAGTAGCTTTGAAAAATGACACGGACGAAAATTGAACAATAGTAGGCCTACACAGTATATGAAGTACATAATTTCATACCTTAACAATCGAACCCAACGTCTGTATTCTGATGACTTTTTCTATTTACTCAGGAAAGCAAAAAATCTACAGGAGTGGGACTCTGACTGGTGCTTGCAGCTTGGAGCAAAACACTGAACCATTGTAGATCTCCGAGGGTAGGCCAGTTATGTGTTCTGTCAAGTTTTCAAATCTAATCAGTCGATGCATAAAGCAAATTCCACTATTTATGACAATAATCCAACCATAATTCAATTCCTTCAACTATCGTGAATAAAATATTTGAGTAAAGATAGTAAATGTGCTACCAGTAGATAATTTGTATACGTTTGTGAACTTTGCGGGTTTGTTTAGAACTGAAAATTCGTTGCCATGCCAACGTGTATTGTATTTCGTCTTTCTACGGGGTCTGAGTGTGAAAATTGGCCACATGACCCCGTAGAGATAAACAGTATTCCGCAGATGCAAAGAAATATGTTTCATGGTCCACAAAGCCCGGCCGCGCTGAGAAAAGGACGCGTATGATACCAGTCTGACTGGAGAATGGATATTTTTCCGACCAATATTATATGTTTTAAAACCCAATCAGAGCAACAATAACAGGTAAATAATATATAATTATATAGTATTCAAGTATTTCATACATGATTTGTCATGTAAAATGTATAAATAGTGAAAAAAAAAAGATTGTGATTATTAGGTCCTTCACCTTTTTACGCATAGCACACGTATTCAGTCCGATTTTAACGTGTTATGGCTCATTTTATAGCTGAATAATAGATCTATTACATGATGCAATAAGAATTTGCAATATTTTCATGTACTTCTTATAAAAGTGACATATATTTTTTACGGTCTTTTTACGGTGTCGAGATAGTGGGCTTCGGAAAATTTACACCAGAAAAAAGTAAGGTTGACTTCCAAAAAATGGTTTCCGCATATTATAGTAGAAGGATAACTCTATTCAAATATGAAATCAGAATGGTTGTTTTTTGGATGTTAGATGAATTTTTAAAAAATTACTGCCACCCTGCCACACTATACGAAAGATTTTGAGAAACTATTACAAAGATTTTGAGAAACTATTACGTGCTGGCAATGTCCACAATACATCGGAATACAGGTAGATGATAGACAATCATGGTTTAGGAAGATTATGCTTCTCCATTTAATTTTTCATACCATAAGGATTATGAAAAGAGAAAAAAAAAAAAAACTTCAACGGCCGTTATTTCGGACATATACTTACATTTTTCAAGAAGTTTTCAGGACGCAAATCATGTACAAAATAAACGTATTATGGATCTTTTTGTAGATAAATAGTGTCTAGGGAATGCTGGGAGCGGTTTTTCGAAAACGTTTTTTTTTTTTTTTTTTTTATTGGACACCTTGGTAAAATGTAAAAAAAAAAAAAGAAAATAGTCGCAATCGAAAAAATTGCTCCCAGCATTCCTTAGATAAAGGATGATTTTGTAAAATATAACAATTAGAATGACTGTGCAGTTTTTTGTGATTTTATTCTATTTTATTTTATTTTTTAAATGGTGAATTTTCAATTTTTTTCGGTGATTTTTTAAACTATAATAAAAAACTGCGCGATTTCGAAAAAAAAAATCTACCACAGAGATCAGGCTAGGGTGTAAATAAAACTTTAATTTATACGCCTGATCTCTGTGGTCGACTTTTATCGAAACCGCCTGAACAGTTTTTTAATTATTGCCAAAAAAGCAAAAAATCTCTGAAGAAAAACATTGAAAATTGACCCAAACAGAGTAGTTATTAAAAAAAAAAAAATGTACAGTCATTCTGATCATTTTATTTTACAGAATCACCCTTTATCTAGTTCTTGTAGGAAGCGGATTTTTCGAATTCGACTTTGTACGCCTTCCCGTGACAGCTCTGGGGTGATACCTGAAGGACGAGGACATGCAGGGGCGGGCGGCCAAGACATGATGTGGACAAGGGTCAGGTGTTGATAAAATGTACCCAATTGTGACTTATTCCCTGTCTTGTGCTCCAGAAGCGAGAGTTTAAGCTAGTTGTGAATTGAGAGTTAACAGAAAATTAAATATAAACAGTTTACAAAAGTTACAAAAATGAAGCATGCTAAGCAGAAACAAAACATGGAACATACTGAGCACAAAAAGAAAAATAGATATGGAGCATGCTAATCGCAAAAAGACAAATAGACATACATAGAAATACACAAATACAACATGAAACATGTAATAAAGTATATATAAAATATCTATTTACATTCTATATTACAGATTTGAAAATACACGGGTTATGGACTTAACCATTATGGGAATGAAAATTTCTGGCGATCTTACCAAGTCCAAGGGTGCGCGGTCTCTTCGTCGCGCGGACACTATGATCTGGAAGGGAGGTCGCGTACTTGTATGACGGGGGTGACTCAATATCGGGCGGACACCACGTCGCGGTGACTGTGTTCCTCGAGTCTGACACTGGGAACAACTGACCTCATGTTTCAGCGTTCCTTTCAGCCGTGTTTCATTTCTGGTTATCTCGCTATATTAAGGATTACACAAGGATTGAAATATAGGCCGGGCCACTCTAGAGAAAAGGCCCAGGCGAAGCTAGACTTCGCAAATCTAACTGAACTGAAATGATTGAAATATCATGCATCATGGAGAACTCGATGGAGCTTCCATTATCACCCTAACCCGAACTTGAGGTTTCATCGTACAAAGGACTGAGTGACGATTAACCTCTACTTTCTCTAGGCAGCGTCCCCTGTCGCATTATAGGCCTATTCAGTCAGAACGGGCAACTGTGAAAGTGTTGGCCAGCATCTCTTTACAAAGGAAAGCGTAGGGGAAGGTGTCACTGGACGGGCTGTGAGAGCAAGTGAGAATGAAACTCGTGTTTCCCGTTTCGGCACAAAAGAATGAATGAGGGTTCGAGTACTAAGGATAGGTTAGAAATGATGAAGTGGTAGCGTAATAAGCTTAAAGATCGTGGCCAAAACTATGTCCGTCTAACCTGGCCGAAAGGGAAAGTCTGAATCTTATGTTGCATAATTAGCAAAGTCTCGTTAAGCGAGAATGAAAGTGATGAATAACAGAAAAGAACAGGACAAAATACGACTGGACACGACAGAGGCATTCTGATGTCAATAGTCAAGCTTAGGCTGTTCATTAAAGTTTCTTTCAAGTACTGAACAAGCCACCTTTAGCAATTCGCACATCTCAGATAACCAGTCCGTTTGCAGAAGACATGATTCAAATGAATAACAATTCAGAATTGAACATTGAAATTATCCAAAACTTCATTTCATATCAAATCACTTTGCTTATTTACGTGGCAAAATAAAGTAAACCCACGCATTTCTCTTAATTAACGTATAGTAAGTAAGCATTCATTAAAATAAAGTGATAAATAAAAGTAAAAGCCAGTTCCTTCACAATTTTTATTTTCAAGCCATAAATGCAATACACAAAGAAAAACCTCCACGAAAAAAAGAAAGAGCAATCTCAATAAAACAGAAATAAATGCCTTTTAAATACCGCTGGGTCTCTGTTATATCCAGAGAAAATAAAGCATTAAAAACGTCGGCTTTTTGAGGGAAAGCCGAACGTAAATCAGAGCCAGAAGTAAGTCGCAACTGATTTTCAAGGGCACTGACCCGACCTTTTATACCCATAAGGTCAGGCGCCAAGGTCAGTCCCCTCGAGTCTGCTCAGCAAGACTCGTTATAGGGTCGTTATAGCTCTTCTCTTTCATTATTATATCATTGCTCATTTTTCTTTAGCTATTAAAATAGAAGGCACTTAATAAAAACACAACATTATTCATATACATAGAAGAAGCGAGAGAGAGAGAGAAAAAAACGTACAGTTTAAAACATTAAATAAAATAGAAATTAAGCCGACTAGCCAACAAGGCTTGACGCCAAACATCCGCTTGTTATGCCCGTTGCCAGGTCTTCGGCGTACATTCCAGCCAAACAAGCAGCTTCCTCCTCCTCAGTAACAACCGTAGCATCTTGTCCAGGGCGTCCCGATCGCTCGCCAGCGTCTCCTGCAGGATCGCCTTCTTTGACTCTTGCAGCATTCGTTACGGCTTGGCGCCAGGGGTAGTTGGGGATGTGGGGATGTGATGACGTCATTATGTCTGTACACGGGCGAAAACGGCAAGTAGCAGCTGAGGCGACAGCTCACTACTGGGATTATCGTGGCAAGGTTCTGTGGGGATGCGAAGACAACCTGTGGTGCCAGGGTTCACACCGTTAATGGGGAAATTATGAAGTGGAAAACCTCATCCACAGAAATCCTGCTGTTCCTGGGATGGCTGAGGTTGAGGAGATACTACCAGCCATGAAGGAACGTGCTGTCTCAGCAGCAGAGCCCATCGCTCATATTGTAAAACATTCGAAGTCGGCTAGACAAAATTATAAACATATACGTGTAGATTTGCAGTATATGGAGCAAAAAGGGAAAGTAACAGTTATCCTCACTGGCCAATAAAATTATACTCATCACAAAGAAATTTTACTTATACCTAGAGACAGTAGTATGATATTTGGTTTATATGCCTGATACCATCGTAATCATACATTCTGTATAACAAATAATTCTTGTTGTAAGTCAAACACTTATTCCTATATCTGGTCTGTCGACAATGAACCGCAACGTACTGACATAAACGGCAATTCGACGTGTTGTCCCTGCGACATTTTATCCATTTGCGAAACGGAAGCTGTGTCGCACCCCGAGGTGGCAACATCAATTCCGCTACATAGTTTCCCCGCGAAATAGTACCCTAGAACCAGCCCAAGATCATGCTTAATGAGCCATCGGGATCAACATTCTCAATAACGGGAGTGTTGTCAGCGTTATCAGGCATGATCAATTGCCATTCTTCATTTGTTTTGAACGGTATCATTTGATTTCTGTGAACTCTGTGTTCACAGAACACAGAGTTCACAGAAGGCCCAGTATTTACGATACTGGGCCTTCTTAATTACATGTAAAGGACCAATCCACCTGGTGGATAAGCCTGTTTTACTTTGCCCTGGTGGTCTTCTACGCACAACCAGTGATCCCTCTCGTAGTTCTGGGATGGTTTTCGTTCGCTTGTCTACTCCTTCCATGTTTTCCTCCCTGACCAGCTGCGTTCCCGTAACTGCGGCATCTCGGGCGGCTATCAAATCTAGCTGACGTTTACCCAATTCACCATCTCGCTTATGGTGATTTGTGAGACCTATGGGAAACTCACAGTCGCGACCAGTAAGGATATAGAGTGGCTGGTTGTTCACCGACCTGTGAAAAGCGATGTTCAAAGCTAATCGAACGTAATAAAGACGCGTATTCCAAGAAGAAGGTGAATCTTCGAATAAGGCTGCGAGGCAGTCTTTGACAATCTTACATCGTTCTACGAGGCCGTTAGACGCTGGATTATACGGTGTCGTGTAGCGCGTTTTCGAACCCGACCAAAAAGAGTGATGTCATTAGAGATCAGAGCATCTGCGACTGTGTGCGCAGCTTTACTCGACATTGGTACGAGTTGCATGAACCTAGTCAGCTCATCTATAACAGTTAAAACATACTTGTCACCGTTATTAGCCGATGTCAGGTCGATAAGGTCGACAGATACACGTTCGAAAGGTTTTGTTGCAAGAGGGTTGGCAGCTAAATGGGCGCATCCGCATAAAACCGATTTGTGGCATTGATACGTGGGGCATGATTGAATGTATTTCCAGCAAAATTGAAGTGCATTCGGAAACCAATAGAAATCTATTAACTTCTTGAATGTTCTATAAACACCTCGGTGATTTGCGGTAGTATATTTTTTGCTGCTGATTGCTTTGACTGTTTGGCAATTCTGCAATGTGATAAAGCACGCAATCTTTGGACTTTCGGACGCGGTTTTTGAGGGAGGGGTATTTTTCATTTAGTCCTGGAGCTGAGGGGTTTCTGTGTGCAAAAAAGGGCCCCTAAATTAACCTTCATTTTTGGTTAGAGGGCCATATGACTCCCCATAACAGCGAGGTTAGACATTCTGAAACATGGCACTAAGTGACTATCGCCGATATATGAATTAAACTTCAAAAAGACCGATAAATTTAGGGGTAGGGGAAACTTAATTGGAGCTAGCTCGGCGAGTTAGGCATATTTTCCAACCTAACAACTTTTAAAATGAAGCAATTAGATGCAGCTGTAAGATTAAATAATTGAATATCTGATTGGTTAGATATCGAGGTTGTCAGAGGTCAAACTATGACGTCAAAAGGGGTATACCCAAAATATTGGACTCTGGAGACTAAATATGAAATTTCAAACTGGAGGAATGAAGATACATTTATCTTATTCAGTGTTTCTGAAAGAGTACAACTTGGGTAAGTTTTGAAACAATCATCTTTGAATTATCTCTCAAATTAAACCCCTGGTGGTATTTTGATTTGTTGTCAAAATAAAAAAATGACAGAATCCTCGAATTGAGCCGCAAACCGAGAAATTCTATAACTCAACGCTGTTTGAATGTTAGATAACTGTGAAAAAGTAATTGAGATGGAAATATAGGCACTAATAGGCCTCGCTGGATGATGATAACTTGTCTTTTCAACCTGAACTTCGAAGGTCAAGAGGTCATTTAGGTTCACTAATGGTCTCTTTTGGTCAATCAAAAGTAAAAATCATAGATTTGAACTTTATTTGGATACTTTAATTGTCTTAGGATGAAAGGATCCTTTTGATGCTATCACAAATTACTGGGGTTTTGCAAGCTTTGTCTGAAGCCTGGCAGCTACAGTATGGACAACATGAATATTAATCTACCTGCAGGGGCACCGTACAAATAATCCATTTGCATGGTTTAGGGAAATCATCAGGAAGCAATTTCTGATTTTGGCATGGTTTCACAAGGTCATCATAATAATATCCAAAACACCCGGCATCAAGCTTTAGACCATCTAGGTAATGCAACTGAAGATGTTTACCACAAAAAAAAGACTTTAAATGTGGCTTTCAATAGCGCGACGTGGGGGTAACTTAATTATAGTCTTCTTCTGTGACGGAAGGGGTGATACTTCAGATCATCCAATGTTTTCAGTGACGTGCCTGATTTGTAC
>NW_020868592.1:54227-66921 GCF_003789085.1 Penaeus vannamei | reverse complement strand
ACTCTATCTCTACAACTGTTGATGCTTCCGCGTTCGATTTCGCAATTAAGTTAATGCTGGTTCAATTAGTCTCGAAATTTTGTTGTTTTCAACAATGATTATGTTATAGACTACTCTCTTTATCATGCTTTGTCTGTTATAATCAACTCACCAGAGTGATTTATTAAAAACACCCATAACCATTTATATTTTGTTTATAATCATTATCTCGTCGTAATCCATCCATTATAATCACCATTCTTTCCTAGTTAGTATTGATACAACTACACTACAATGACATTAATCCATTAGTGTGTATTGTTAAAAGTGAAATATTGCATGAAAATAATGGGATGGCACTTAAACTAAAGCAGGTGATAAAAAAACATGGTCGTAACATATAACGCACTAATAGTGAACGGTTTGATAGCAATATCATGGTAATATTAAAGATAACTATTAATAATTGGAGGGAAAGGTAAACAATAAATAACAATAAAAGATAACATTAAGATAAAGAATAATAGTTAATCGATGATAATTGACGACAATAATAACAAGGCTAGTAAGAAGAATAATTATAATAATTATTTTGTAAATAATTATTATGATAATAACAATAACAATAATAGTATTAAAATTATAAAATGGTTAAATGTGAAAGGATAACAACACAATACAACACAATGCAGATATTGTTAAAATGTTCTGTAATGACAATTATGAAAATTATAATTGAAAAACCGATAATGATATCATTATAATTGTCAGTCAAGTGCAAGTAGTAACATTATTTATAACAACAATGCAATATTTGGGTATCATTATCATAACGATTACAAAGGTAGATGGATAAATAGGATAATAGATAGATAGACATATAGATAGATAAATTAATAGGTAATAGGTAGGTAGGTGTAGAGTAGATAGATAGATAATAGATAGAGACGAGAGAAGAGAAAGAGACTGATGGAGAGGGAGGAAGAAGAGAGGCGGAGGGAAGAGCAACCGAAAGAGGGAGAAGAGAGAGAGAAGGAGAAGACGCAGAGAGAGAAAGAGGATAGAGAGGACGAGAGAGAGAGAAGAGAGAAGAGAGAGGAGAGAGCAGAGAGAGAAAAGAAAGAGAAAGAAGAAAAGAAAGAAAGAGAAAGAGAAACAGAGAGAAAGAGAGAGAGAAAGAATGACAAAATGATAGAGAGAGAGGTGGAAACATAAAAAAACAAGAGAGAGGCCAACAGAAATGAAGAGACGGAGAGAGAAAGAGAGAGATTAAGAGCTCTCTGGTCCTCGGGTCATTATCGGGAAGAGAGAAATCACTAACCAGTCGAGAGCCCACGCCAAGACACTGTGTTTCCCTCGACAATTTCTCTCTTTATCTTCGCTCTCTCCTTATCTCT
Source organism: Penaeus vannamei (assembly GCF_003789085.1). NCBI lineage: Eukaryota > Metazoa > Arthropoda > Malacostraca > Decapoda > Penaeidae > Penaeus > Penaeus vannamei. The sequence goes on along the minus strand of NW_020868592.1, from coordinate 65,545 downwards.
ATCTCCCCTCTCCTCTTCCTCTTATTCTCCTCTATCTCTATTTCTCCATTTTATTTTCTCTCTCTATCTCTATCTCCCCCTCCCCTCTCCTTCTTATTTTCTCTCTCTATCTCATCTCCCCCGCCCCCTCATTCTTATTTTCCTCTCTATCTGTATGTCCTCCTCCCCTCTCCCTTTTATTTTCTCTCTCTATCCATCTATTCTTTTGTTTCTCTCTTTCTCCTTTTTAATCGATATCCACCTGATGATCTGTCTCTTTCTCTCTTTTTATTTCTCTTTGTCTGACTTTTATTTTCTGACTTTCTCTCTATCATATATTTCTCTGTCTGTCTTACATTCTCTCCCTTTCTCTATCTACATATTCATCTCTATGTTTCTCTCTTCTCTTTCTTCTCTCTCTTCTCTCTCTCTCTCTCTCTCTCCTCTCTCTCTCTCTCTCTCTCTCTCTCTCTCTCTCTCTCTCTCTCTCTCTCTCTCTCTCCTTACACACCAGCACCGACACACACACACACAGACACACACACACACACACACACACACACCACACACACACACCACACCACACAACACCACATATACACACACACACCACACACCACAACAAGCACAAACACAAAAACACATTACACATTTCTCTTCCCCTCTTCTCCCTCTCTCCTTCTTTCTCTGTTGATCTTCCCGGCTTGTCTCCCTCCTTCCACCACCTCGGGATTCGACTTCTCCAGTAAATCTTATTCATGTTAAAGTGTATCCAGACACTATTCACATATGCATAGGCCTACTCTGAAACTCATGGGATTCTCTAGACGAAATTGTCTGAGACGTGTTTCTAAAAGGCTGTCTCCCTAGTCCCAAGCAATAGATAAATACAGAGTGGAGAGAGAGCAGAGAGGAGAGAGAGAGAAGAGAGAGAGAGACGAGAGAGATGAGAGAGCAGGAAGATCGAAGAGAGAGAGAGAGAGAGAGAGAGAGAGAGGAGATCGAGAAGAGAGAGAGAGAGAGATAGACGAGAGAGAGATAGAAGTGCGAGGAGATGAGAGAAAGAGAAAAAAGACGAGGAAAGGACAGAAAGTAGAAGAGAGACAGAAAGTGAGGAAAGAAGAAAATGAGAGGAGAATAGAAAGTGAGAGAGAGAGGAAAGAAAGTGAGAGAAGAGAGAAAGAGAAGAGAGAGAGATGAGAGAAAGAGAGAGACCAGGCAAGAAACGTGACTTTGGATGAAGAGGAAAAAAAAGTGAAGGAGAGATGAGAAAGACAAGATGAGAGAGAGAGAGCAAAGGAAGGAAAAAGAGAAAGAGGACAGAAGGAACGAGCAGAGAGCGTATACACATCGAGCAAGTGATACAAGAGCTGACAAAAACAGGAAAGTGAGAGAAAGGAAAGAGAAAAAGAGAAAGGACAGAAGTGAGAGAGAGAAGAGACGAGAGAAGCAAGAAAATAGAGTCTTCACCGGCATTCCCTCATGTAGTCAACCAAACTGCTCTGGGCCCTGTTTTTAAGAACCCAGCTGAATATATTTCCTCCAGCCCGCTTTTCAAACAGGACGCTTTCGATTCGGAAATAGATATTTGGCCATCTCCCTTCTTCTCTTTGTATTTGAATATGTTTTTGTGTTACATTGGCTTATAAGATGATTATGCTCTTACCATTTATTAGAAGTCTTGTATCCTGATTTGTATTTCTTCAAGAATTTATAATTTCAGGAGTTTAATATACTGAAATGACTGATGAAAAAGATATATCATCATTATTATTTTGTATTATATTATTTGTTGTATTTAATATATCAGATAACAACATAGTTATCGCATCAAAGAGCCGTTGCGTATGTACATTATTTCCTTTCAATCTTACACACCGGTATAAGTATATATATATATAATATATATATATATATATATATATATATAATATATATATATACTATAATATATATATATATGATATATAAATGCAGGTTGGTCGGTGTATGCGATATATATATTTCTTATCTATAACGATTCAGATATAATTTTCTTCAAAGAAGTAACGATAAAGATCAGTAACGAGTCGGGTTAAGCGGAAAATAAAACGATATGACATCATTTGTTTTTACTTCTACTGCATTTCCTTCTTCCACATTCTCCATTCTACCTCTTCTTCATTTCTGACAATCACACTATCTTATTTATATGTGACGCTCATCTTCGTCTTTGTCTTTATTCACTCTCTCTCTCTATCTATCATTCTATCTGTTCGTTCTCTCTCTCTATCTATCTATCATTTCTATCCCATCCTATTATCTATCTATCTCTACCTTCCTATTTCTCTCTCTCTCTCTCTCTATCTGTCTGTCTCGTCCCTCTCTCTCTTCTCTCTCTCTCTCCTCTCTCTCTCTCTCTCCTCTCTCTCTCTCTCTCTCTCTCTCTCTCTCTCTCTCTCTCTCTCTCTCTTCTCTCTCTCTCTCTCTCTCTCTCCTCTCTCTCTCTCCTCTCTCTCTCTCTCTCTCTCTCTCTCTCTCTCTCTCTCTCTCTCTCTCTCTCTTCTCTCTCTCTCTCTCTCTCTCTCTCTCTCTCACTCCTCTCTCTCTTTCTCTTCTCTCTCTCTCTCTTTCTCTCTCTCTCTCTCTCTCTCTCTCTCTCTCTCTCTCTCTCTCTCTCTCTCTCTCTCTCTCTCTCTCTCTCTCTTCTCTCTCTCTCTCCCTATTGAGGCCATTCAAACCCTCTTCTATTTTGGTCACCTTCCACTTAGCTTTGAGCCTTGATACTCACCTTCATGCTTTCTTTTTATTAGCTTTTTATTGCCTTTCCTATTGTTTCAGATGTTTTATGATCAGTCAAAACTTTTTCTTTTTTTTTCTTCTCGTCTTTGGGTTAATGTTTTTGTTTTCTTTTGTCTCCTTTCTTCCTTGAAAAAGCTTCTAGCACTTCTTTCAAATAGTATTGTCAGCTTTCTTTCTATTTATTTCTTTATCGCTGTTTCTTCATCTTCATTTTCCTCATTTTTTTTCTTTTTCTTTTTTATTAAATCATTATGATGTCCGCCATCTCTCCGTTTCTTTTTCTCCTTATCTTATTTCCTCTTTTTTCACATTTTTCTCTTCCTTCTTATTTCCTATTAATTGCATTCTATTCTCTCTTCTCTTCCATTCCCTAATTCGTCAATCTCTCTCTAGTCTTCTTTCCCCAACTTTTCTCTAAGTTCTCCTTCCTTCCTCTCTCTCTCTCTCATCTTTCTTTCTCCTCTCTCTCTCTCTCTCTCTCTCTCTCTCTCTCTCTCTCTCTCTCTCTCTCTCTCTCTCTCTCTCTCTCTCTCTCTCTCTCTCTCTCTCTCTCTCTCTCTCTCTCTATCCTTTCTTTCTCGTCTCTCTCTCGCTCTCTTCTTTCAGTCTTTCTTTCTTGTCTCTCTCTCTATTCTTTCTTTCTGCTCTCTCTCTCTCCCTCTTCTTCTTTCTCTTCGCTCTTTCTCCTCACTCTCTCTCTCTCTTCTTTCTATTCTTACTCTCTCCTCTCTCTTTCTCTCCTTTCTTTTTCCTCTCTCTCTCTCTCTTTCTGCTTACTTTCTCCTCCCTCTCTCTCCCCCCCCCCCTCTCTCTCTTCTTTTTGTCTTTCTTTACCTTTTTCATTACCCGTTTCTATCGACCCTCGTCCCTACTGCACCTCCTTCATCATCGCTAACACTCCCACCTTCTTTTCTTCTCCCCTTTGTCCCTTCCTCTTCTCTTATTTCTCCTCCAACACACCCCTCTTCTCTTTTCGTTCCCCCACTATCCCCTTCCTCCATCAATTTTTTTCATCACTTTTTCCTTCCTTTCTTTTACTCTTCATCACCTTCCAACATATTCCTGCTGCGTCAATTTTTTTTCTCTCACTTTATTCTTCTTACTCTACCTCTTCCTTCCTCTCTGTCTTTCATCACTTCTTCCCATCTTCATTCACCATTTCCTTCTTCTTCTCATTTAGCCACTTCGCTCTTCTTCCTCCACCACTTCCCCTCCCTCTTTTTCTTTCATTCCTGATTTTCTCTCCATTATCAAACACTTCCTTTGTTCCTCCTCCTTCTAATCCTCTACTTCTTAGCTCTATTTATATCACCCTTCCCCCTTTCCCCTTCCGTTCCTGATTTTCTCTCCATTATTAACCACTTCCTCTGTTCCTCCTCCTTCTAATCCTCTACTTCTTAGCTCTATTTATATCACCCTTCCCCCTTTCCCCTTCCGTTCCTGATTTTCTCTCCATTATTAACCACTTCCTCTGTTCCTCCTCCTCCTCTTCCTCTACTTCTTAGCTCTATTTATATCACCCTTCCCCCTTTCCCCTTCCGTTCCTGATTTTCTCTCCATTATCAACCACTCCCTTCTTCTTCCTCCTCCTTTTCCTCTACTTCTTAGCTCTATTTATATCACCCCTTCCCCCTTCCCCTTCCGTTCCTGATTTTCTCTCCATTATCAACCACTCCCTTCTTCCTCCTCCTCTCTTTCTCTACTTCTTAGCTCTATTTATATCACCCCTTCCCCCTTCCCCTTCCGTTCCTGATTTTCTCTCCATTATTACCCACTTCCTCTGTTCCTCCTCCTCTTCCTCTACTTCTTAGCTCTATTTATATCACCCTTCCCTTCCCCTTCCGTTCCTGATTTTCTCTCCATTATCAACCACTCCCTTCTTCCTCCTCCTCCTCCTCTTCCTCTACTTCTTAGCTCTATTTATCCTCCTCCTCCTTCTCTTCCTCTACTTCTTAGGTCTATTTATATCACCCCTCTCCCCCTTCCCCCTTTTTCCTCCTCGTCCTCCACCTACACCTCCTCCACCTCAGCCTCCGAGTTCGACCTCCACCTGGCGATAACACTCGTCCCTTCTTCCTCCTTCTCTTCCTCTACTTCTTAGCTCTATTTATCCTCCTCCTCCTTCTCTTCCTCTACTTCTTAGCTCTATGTATATCACCCCTCCTCCCCCTTCCCCCTTTTTCCTCCTCGTCCTCCACTTACACCTCCTCCACCTCAGCCTCCGAGCTCGACCTCCACCTCAGCCTCTGAGTTCGACCTCCACCTGGCGATAACACTCGCCAAGGAACCATAAACAAAGCTATCAAGTTAAGAAATACGTTTGAGTCTGTCCCAGTCTCAGAGGTTCTCATTCCCCTCTCCCCTCTCCTTCCTCTCCCCTCCCCCCCGTCCCCCCATCCCCGTCCCTCTCTCCAATCACCCGTCTCCTCTCACCTCCTCCCCTTTCTTATGGTCTGGCAATCCTCCGTCTCCGTTCCCCTCTCTCCCATCCCCTCACCCTGTCTCCCTCTCTCCCATCTCCTCTCCTCTCTCCCTTCTCCTCTCACCTCCTCCCCTTCTTACGGCCCGCCATCCCTCCCCCTCCTCCCTCCCCCCTCCCCCACTTCCTCCCCGTCCGCCCTCTCGTTCGATTTTGGAACCCTCCGTCGCAGAGGAGAGGGGAGGGGAGAAGAGGAGGAGAGAGAAGAGGAGAGGGCCAAGAGGAGAGGGAGAGAGAGAGGGAGGAGGAGAGGGAGAGAGGGAGAGGGAGAAGAGGAGAGGGGGGAAGAGGAGAGGGAGGAGAGAGAGAGGAGGGGAGAGAGGAGAGGAGGAGAGAGAAGAGGAGAGGAGGAGAGGGGAAGCGAAGAAGGAGGGCAGAACGAGGAGGGGAGAGGGGAGAGGAGGGAGGGGAGAAGAGGAGAGGAGGAGAGGGGGAAGAGAAGAGAGGGGAGGAGGGGGAGGAGGAGAGAAGAGGAGAGGAGGAGAGGAGGGAGAGAGGAAGAGGAAGAGGGAGGGGAGGAAGGTAACAGACGGTTAAAGAACGTTTATGAAGTAAGAGCGAGTCCCGTTTTGGGTGTGGGTACTTGGGGAAAAAGAAGAGGGGAAGAAGGAAGAACGGGGAAAGAGAAAAAGATAATCAAAATGACACGAGTTTTAAAATAGGACACTAAGAGATCACAGGAGAAACAAATTTGGAAAATGAAGATCAGGACGAAAAAAGTGAAAATGAAATATATAGACATTATTATATATATATATATATATATATATATATATATATATATATATATATATATATATATATATATATATATATATATATATATATATATATATATATATATACTATATATATATATATATATATATATATATATATATATATATATATATATATATATATATATATTATATATATATATATATATATATAATATATATACATGTATATAAAACTTTATTATTATTATTTATATTATTCTATATTATTTTTACTATCATTATCATCATTATTATTATCATTATTATTATCATTATTACAATCATTATTATCAGTTATCACTATCATCACCTCGATGAAAATCGACATGAAGATTATCAGCATAATGATAACGATAATGACAATGATAATAAATAATAATAAAACTGAATATGATAAAAAGTAAATAAAAAGAAACAGAAAAATGAGGATAATGATGATAAAGAAGAGCGCTATTAATGACAGTCAAATAATAAATGAGGAGAGTAGACGCATTTTATAAATAAATAAATAAATAAATAAATAATCATTTAATAAAATCATCATTTGACAACAATAAATGAATTCATCACTTGACACCTGAATAAATCATCATTTGACACCATAAATAAACATCATTTGACACCTGAATAATCATCATTTGACACCTGAATAAATCATCATTTGACACCTGAATAAATCATCATTTGACACCAATAAATAAATCATCATTTGACACCTGAATAAATCATCATTTGACACCTGAATAAATCATCATTTTGCACACCATAAATAAATCATCATTTGACACCAATAAATAAAATCATTTTCAAATAAAACCATCATTTGACACCAATAATATAATCATCATTGACACAATAAATAAATCATCATTTGACACCAATAAATAAATTCATCATTTGACACCAATAAATAAATGATCATTTGACATCATTTAATAAACATCATTTGACACCAATTAATAAATCATCATTTGACACCAATAAATAAATCATCATTTGACACCAATAAATTAAATCATCATTTGACACCAATAAATAAATCATCATTTGACACCAATAAATAAATCATCATTTGACATCATTTAATAAACATCATTTGAATAAATCATCATTTGACACCAATAAATAAATCATCATTTGACACCCAATGACAAATAAATAATGATCATTTGACATCATAACCATCATTTGACACCAATTAATAAATCATCATTTGACACCAATAAATAAATCATCATTTGACACCAATAAATAAATCATCATTTGACACCAATAATAAATCATCATTTGACACCAATAAATTTGACACAATCAATAAACCATCATTTACCAATAAATAATCATTTGACACCAATAAATAAAATCATTTGACACCTTGAATCAATTTGAAATTCATCATTTGACACCAATAAATAAATCATCATTTGACACCTGAATAAATCATCATTTGACACCTGAATAAATCATCATTTGACACCAATGAAAACATCATTTGACACCATCATTTGACACCTGAATAAATCATCATATTTGACACCACCATCATTTGACACCAATAATAAATCATCATTTGACACCTGAAATAAATCTCATTTGACACAATAAATTCAACATGACACCAATAAATAAATCATCATTTGACACCAATAAATAAATCATCATTTGACACCTGAATAAATCATCATTTGACACCTGAATATTGACACCAATAAATAAATCATCATTTGACACCAATAATAAATTCATCATTTGACACTCTGAATTCATCATTTGACACCAATAAAATCATTTGAAATAAATCATCATTGACACCAATAAATAAATCATCATTTGAATCATTATTTGACACCAAATAAATAACCATCATTTTGACACCAATTAATAAATCATCATTTGACACCAATGAATCATTTGACAATGAATAAAACCATCATTTGACACCAATAAATAAACCATCATCTGACACCAATTAAAATCATCCCACGATCTCGGAAACCACAAATGCTATACAATACCAAGTGATCTATAGGATCTATTACGAAGAATGAATTTCTCGTCTTTTTTTTCCATTTCCCTAAATAGCTCAGGTAGACAAAGGGAGATCCTTGCTCGTCGCCTTTACGGTTCGCGGCCGGACAAAGGGGTTCCTCGGCTGCTAGTGATGCTTCCTCTTTCTCTGGTTTCTCTCTTCTCTTTCGGTTCTCTCCTCTTCGTTTCTTTCGTTTCTCTCTTTCGAGCCCGGACAAAGCGGTTTTCCTCGGCTTGCTTAGTGATGCTCCCCTTTTTCTTTGTTTCTCTCTTTCTCTTTCGTTTTTCTTCCATTTCTTTCCGCTTTCTCTTCTTTCGTTTTTATCTCTTCTCTTTTGATTTTCTCTTCCCTTCTTTCGTTTCTCTCTTTCGCGCCCGGACAAAGGTTTTCCTCGTTGCTAGTGATGCTTCCCTTTCTCTTTGTTTCTCTCTTTTCTCTCCCTTCTTTCGCTTTCTCTCTTCTTTCGTTTTTTTCTCTTTCTCTTTGCTTTCTCCCCCTTTCTCTCGTTTCTCTCTTTCGCGCCCGGACAAAGGGTTTCCTCGGTTGCTAGTGATGCTTCCCCTTTCTCTTTGTTTCTCTCTTCTCTCCCTTCTTTCGCTTTTTTCTCTTCTCTTTCGCTTTTTTTCTCTTCTTTTCGTTTTTTCTCTCTTCTCCTTTTGCTTTTCTCCCCCTTCTCTCGTCTCTCTCTTTCGCGCCCGGACAAAGGGTTTCCTCGGCTGCTAGTGATGCTTCCCCTTTCTCTCGTTTCTCTCTTCTCTTTCGCTTTTTCTCTTTCTTTTGCTTCTCTCCTTTCTTTCGTTTCTCTCTTTTCTGATTTTCTCCCTTCTTTCGCTTCTCTCTTCTCTTTCGCTTTTCTCTCCCTTCTTTCGTTCTTTCGTTTCTCTCTTCTCTTTTGATTTTCTCTTCCTTCTTTCGTTTCTCTCTTTCGCGCCCGGACAAAGGGTTTCCTCGGCTGCTGCTTCCCCTTTCTCTTTGTTCTCTCTTCTCTTTCGTTTCTCTCTTTCTTTTGCTTTCTCTCCTTTCTTTCGTCTTTCGTTTCTTTCGTCCTCTTCTCTTTTGATTTTCTCTCCTCCTTTCGCTTTCTCTTTTCTCTTTCGCTTTTCTCTTCCTTCTCTTCGTTTCTCATCTCTTTTCGTTCTCTCTTCTCTTTCCTTTTCTCTCTTCTCTTTCGCTTTTCTCTCCCTTTTCTCGTTTCTCTCTTTCGCGCCCGACAAAAGGTTTCTCAGCTGCTAGTGATGCTTTTTTTCTTTTCGCTTTCTCTCCTTTCTTTCGTTTCCATCTCTCCTTACCCTTTCTCTTCCCTTACGATTTCTCTTCTTTCCCTTCTTTCTTTTTCTTTCGTTTCTCTTCTCTCTTCGCTTTTCACTTCCTTCTTTCGGCTTTTCTCTCCCTTTTTTCGTTTTTTCTCTCCTCTTTCGCTTTTCTCTCTTTCGCGCCCGGACAAAGGGTTTCCTCGGCTGCTAGTGATGCTTCCCCTTTCTCTTTGTTTTCTCTCTTTCTTTCGCTTTTTCTCCTCTTTTTTCGCTCTCTTCTTTTTCGTTTTCTCTCTTCTCTTTCGTTCTTTTCCTCTCTTCTTTCTTTTCTCTCTTCTCTCGCTTTTCTCTCTCGCTGCTTGTGATGCTTCCTTTTCTCTTTGTTTCTCTTCTTCTCTTTCGCTTTTCTCTCCTTCTTTCGTTTTCTCTCTTCTCTTTCGCTTTTCTCTCCCTTCTTTCTTTGTTTCTCTCTTCTCTTTCGCTTTTCTCTCCATTCTTTCGTTTCCACCCTCTTTCCCTTTTCTCTCCCTTCTCTCGTTTCTCTCTTTCTCTTTCGCTTCCTTCTCTTCTCTTTTCGCTTTTCTCTCTTCTTTTTCGCTTTTCTCTCTTCTCTTTTCGCTTTTCTCTCCCTTCTCTCGTTTCCCTCCTCTTCTTCCTTTTTCTTCTCCCCCCCCACCAACGGATTCTATGCCTTTTGTTCTCTTTTTTTCCCCATTTTTGAAGATTAATTTTCTCTAATCTTTCCATGTCTATTTACCCTTTTCTATCATCTATAACCTCTGGGTCCTCCTTTTCTATCCCTTTCTCTCCTTCCCTCTGCTTTCGCTTTCTCTCTCCACTCTCCCCACCTTGCTTCTTACCCATTCACCTTTCTTTCCTTCCCTTACTATCTTTCTCTTCCCCCCCCTTCTCTCTTTCCCTCGCCCCCCCCCCCCCCACCCCCACCTAGGGTTACACTGCTACACCCTTAAACCAGTTTTTAGTTGTTCTTTCGTGGTTCTTTGTTCACTTCAGACACTTGTTCCTGTGTTTTGGCTGTGGTTATATGCCCTTAGTTTCAGAATGTGTGTGGTGGTATGAGATTTTTTTATGTGATTCATTAAGAAATAAGGCGTTTTTGTTGTACTTTTAGTATTTATTATTATTATTTATTATTTTATTATTTTTTATTTTTATTTTTTTTTTTTTTTTTTTTTTTTTTTTTGCCATCATGCGATTCTTTAAGAAATACGGAATATTAAACGTAGTCTTTGGCTGTATGTGTCTTGTGCAATACTTTTTTTTATTCAATATACAAATCTTCTAAAAATAGAACACTTCCATGGTCGTTTTGTAGAGGAGCTAATACTTCTTTTTTTTCTACATACAAATCTTCTAAAAACAGGACATTTTTATGGTAGTTTTCCAGAGGAGCTAAACTTGTGACGTTATAATGGTAAGCCTTTTCATGAAATTCATCCCATAACTCCAAGACCAAAACAGATACATAATAAATCCACCCCGAGCAAAGACATACAAAATATTATTATTTATTTATTATTTATTTTATTATTTTATTATATTTATTAATTATTATTATTATTATTATTATTATTATTATTTATTATTATTATTATTATTATTATTATTATTATTATTATTATATATTATATTATTATTTATATATTATTATTTTATTTTTATTTATTATTATTTTTTTTTTTTTGCCATTCATGCGATTCTTTAAGAAATACGGAATATTAAAGGCAGTCTCTGGCAATATGTGTGTTGTGTAATACATTTTTTTTTTTACGTAAAATCTTCTAAAAATAGAACACTTCCATGTGACGTTATAATGATAAGCCTCTTCATGAAATTTATCCCATAACTCCAAGACCAAAACAGATGCATAATAAATCCAACCCGAGCAAGATTATAAAAAAAATATGATTATTATTATTATCATTTTTTATTTGTAATTTTTTCATTCTATTCATTTTTTTTTTTTTTTTTTTTTTTGCCATTCATGCGATTCTTTAAGAAATAAGGAATATGTG
>NW_020868592.1:46727-49227 GCF_003789085.1 Penaeus vannamei | reverse complement strand
TAATCAATATTACTATCCAGACCTTTTTCGGCATTCTTATTATTACGATTGTCATTATCATCATTACTAGCGTCATTATCATTATATAATCGTCGTAAGTGTTATTATAATCATCATTAGTTTTATTTCGGTCGATCCTTGCTTATGAAAAGAGGCAAGGAAATTATTTACAATTTAATTTATTTAAATCATTTATTATTTATTTCAAATTTTTTACATTTCAATATTTCACATCACTGATATATCTTTTCATAATATATATATATATATATATAATATATATATATATATATATATATATATATATATATATTCATCTATACATCACAACATCCATTTATAAGAAAGCTTTTAAGATAAAGCATTTTTTTTTTAATCAATTTTCCTTTTCGATTAATAACCTGTTTCTATCCTTCAGTGGTAAAAGCTGTTGAAATAGTCATGCTTATCCCTCTGAGAGCTCCGACATGGTCTCATTGCTTGTCGTGGGTTGTGTGCTAAAGTTGGGGAATATCTGCCTGTGTCAGTTTTGGTCATGAACAGAGAGAGAAGTGAAGCGCAATGACTCTGTTTGACGTTATGTATTGAGAGGGAGGGAGAGAGAGAGAGTGAAAGAGAGAGAGAGAGAGAGAGGAGAGGAGAGAGAGAGAGAGAGAGAGAGAGAGAGAGAGAGAGAGAGAGAGAGAGAGAGAGAGGAGAGAGAGAGAGAGAAGAGAGGGAGAGAGAGAGAGGGAGAGAGGAGAGAGAGAGAGAGAGAGAGAGAGAGAGAGAGAGAGAGAGAGAGAGAGAGTAAAGAGAAAGAGAGTGTAAAAGAGAGGGGAGAAGAGAGAGAGAGGAGGGAGGAGAGAGAGAGAGGAGAGAGAAGAAGAGAGAGGGAAGAGAGAGAGAGTTAAAGAGAGGAGAGAGAGAGAGAGTAAAAGAGAGGAGAGAGAGAGAGAGGAGAGAGGAGAGAGAGAGAGAAAAAGGGAGGGAGATATATAAATATAAATATATATATATATATATATATATATATATATATATATATATATATATATATATAATATAATATATATATATATATAATATCCCACGCGCACACCCACACGATACATATAAATTCATATACATATTCACATACGTATATATACAATAAAGATAAAAAAGAAGAGAAAATCAGTGAGAAAAAGAAATAAGAAGAGAACGCAAAAACGGCATAACACTCTGGGGTTATTTCGTTCACCGTCAAATTTATTCAGGCTTGTGTTCCCTCCCCCCTGGGTCCTCCCTTGGGTCCTCCCCTGGGGCTATTCTCTCCCTATTCTCCTCCAGTTCCCCCTTTCTTGCCTCATTTCCTTCTCCTTTTTGTTTTGTTTTGTTTTTTTCTTATATTTTTCTTCCCTTTCTTTTTTTCGTATTTTCCCTCTTTCTCTCCTTCTTTCCTTCTCTTTTTTCCTTTTCTCCCCTTCTCCCTCTCCTTCTGTTCTTCCCGTTTGTTATTCTCCTTTCCTTCGTTCTTCATTATATTGTATTTATTCTAATTTTGGATTTTTATTGTTCCTCCTTTTTACTTCCTATCTTTCTCTGTTCACCCTTTCTCTCCCTCGCTTCTCTTCTTCCTTGTACTTATCTCCTCCCTCCCCTTTTATTTTTTTTCGTTATTATCCCTTTCTCTTGCTTCTCCCATCATGCTTCCCTCTTCATCTCTCTCCTTCCCCCTTCTACCTCTCCCTTATCTCTCCTCTCCCATTTCTTCTTCCTTCCCTTCCACTTCTCTCTTTTCTGTGTTTTCCCTTTTTTTTCCTTCACCTTTTCTTCCTCAATATCTTTACTCATATTTTTTTGTTTTTGTTTATTCTTCCCCTTCTCCTCTCTCTCTCCTCCTCAACCTTACCTTTCGCTTTCCTTTATTCCTCTCCCTTTTACCTCCTCCTTCCTCCTCCTCTTCTCACTTCCTTTATCCTCCCTCTTCACTTCCCTTTTTGCTCTTGCCTCTCTTTACTCACTCTCTCCTTTCTTCTCTCTTCCTCTTTTATCCCTTCTGTTTCCATTCCCCCTTTTCCTCGTTCTCTTATGCCCTTTCCCCCTCCTTTGCACTTCTCCACTTCCCTCTCACCCTTTTATTCCAATCCTCCCTCGGCCTTTCACCCTTACTCCTCCTCCTCCCACTCCTGCTCCTCTCTTCGTCCCCTTCCAACCCTCCCCCCTCCCTTCCCCCTCTTACCCCCGCTCCCTTCCTCTCTTCCTTACCGCCCCACCCCCCACCCCCGGCCTCTCCCTCCTCCCTTCTAACCCCTTACCCCTCCTCCCCCTCCCCCTTACCCCTCGTCTCCCCATCCCCCTTACCCTCGTCCCCCCTCCCCTTTACCCGTCCCCTCTACCCTTTCTCCCTTTCCTCTTAACCCCCCACCTTCCCCCCCTACCCCCCCCCTACCCCCTCCCCCCCCTCCCCTCCCCTCCTCACCCCCCCTACCTTCCCCTCCCCTCACCAACCCCCTCACCCCCTCTCACCCCCTTCCCT
>NW_020868592.1:26224-32414 GCF_003789085.1 Penaeus vannamei | reverse complement strand
GTATCTATAATTAAAATACTACTCACAATTTCATATTCCATAGTATCTATAACGGGCAACAGCCACATGTCATTGTTATAAGTAATCGTATATGTAATATGAAATATAATATAGTTCTATAAGTAAATGCTATAATTAAAGACATTATCACAATATACTTCAGTATCTTAATTAAAATATAGTAGCAATTTCCAAGTTATCTATGAACCAACACAGTTTCGTTCCATGTCATGTATAGTTTAAATCAGTATACGTAATTAATATAATAAAGTAGTTCTATAAGTACATGCTATAATTAAGACTATATCACAATATTTCCAAGTATCTTTATAATTAAATCAATATCGACAATATTCAAGTATCTATAATTAAAATATTTCACAGTTGAAATATTCAAGTCATCTATACCAACACACTGCCATGTATAGTAATGTATAGTAATATTTAATACTATAATTATAGTTCTATAAGTAATCTATAATTAAAATATATCACAATATCCAAGTATAATATAACAACACACATCAAGTATCTATAACCAACATGTATAGTATGTATAGTAATAATATATAATATAGTTCTATTAAGTAATCTATAATTAAAATATATCACAACAACATTTCCAAGTATCTATAACCAATGAACATTCCTGTAAAGTATATATAACACTATAAGTAATGCTATATATTAAAATATATCAAGTATTCCAAGTAATCTATAATTAAAATATATCACAATATTCCAAGTATCTATAACCAACACACAGTCATGTATAGTAATGTATAGTGAATATAATATAATATAGTTCTATAAGTAATCTATAATCAAAATATATGCACATTATCACAATATTCCAAGTATGCTATATACGCAACACAAGCATGCATGTCTAAGTAATCGTTATAGTAATGATTAATATAGTATATAGTTCTTATGTAAGTAATCTATAATCAAAATATTATCCATATATTCAAGTTATCTATCAACGCAACACACAGTGTCATGGTATAGTAACTGATTAAATATAATATACGTTTTCTATAAGTAATCTATAATTAAAATATATTCACAATCCACCAAGTATCTATATATTAAAATGATATCACAATATTCCAAGTATCTATAACCACACACATGCATGATAGTAATGTATATTAATATAATATAATATAGTTCTATAAGTAATCTATAATTAAAATATTATCACAGCTATATTCCAAGTATCTATAACCAACACACATGGCATGTATAGTAATGTATAGTAATATAATATAATATAGTTCTAGTAAGTAATCTATAAATTAAAATATAGTCACAATATTCCAAGTATCTATATATTAAAATTATCAGCAATAATCCAAGTATCTACAACCACACATGTCACAATATTCCAGGTATCTATAACCAACACACATGTCACAATCTCTCACGGATCTTTCCTTACCATTAGTCGTATTAATGATCACTCTCTTCTACGTATTCTGCTTCCACTATATATCCGAAGAGACAAAGAAACACGCTTGTGTACATCTGCATGAATATGAAGTGTTTCTGCATGATCTGAGTTACATCTGATGAAACATGTTTTGGAGAGGAGAGATCTGAAATGTTCCTCTATGTTCTCTTCCTCTCTTTCTCTTCTCTAGTTTTGTATCCTTCTCCTTTTTAAAGAAATTAATTCGTCTGTTTTTTTTTTTCTTTTTTCTCTTTCTATTTATCATCGTTTTTTTATTCGTTAGTACTATTATTATTTCTTAGTATTCTTTGCATTTTTTTTATTACGTTTTTATTTCTTGTCTCCGTTTCCTGCTCTTTCTCCTTTCTACCCATCTCCTCCCCCCTTTTTCCTTTTTCTTCAACCCTCTTTCTCTCTCTCTCCTTCGTCTCCTTTATTTCCCCCTTTCCACTTCCTCCATCTTGTTTCTCCAGCTCGTATATTTTCCTTCTATTTTCATTTATTTATTTATTTATTTTACTTTCTTCTTATTCTTTCTTTCCTTTCCTTTTTCCCCTGCTATCCATCATTCGAAATTCTCTCTTTCCTCTCCTTATCTACTTTCTATACCTCCTTCACCTTTCCTTTTTCTCCTTCCTATTCTTTTTTTCCTCCTGTAGGTGCTGCCTTTTCCTCTCCTAGACTCTTCTACACCGGAAACCGACCACACCGATCTGCCTCTCTCCTCGCTCCCTCCACGCGCAGCCTAGCACTCTTCTGCGGCTTAGCTCGCCTCATGGGACACCCCCTCCTCCTCCTTCTCGCTGACCTGCTCTTCGCCTCCACCCCCTCGTCTCTCCTCGCTCTCTCCACCCCAATCTACATCCTGCCTCCTGCGCTCTGCTCCGCTTGCTTCTCCGCCCTCGCTCCTCCTGCGGTGTTATTGCACTCCTCCTCAGCCTCCTCCTGCGCTACCTTCTCCTTCCTCCGTCTCCCTCCACCAAAAGATTTCTACCTCTGCCTCTTCCTCCCTCCTCTACTGCGCTCGCATCCAGCACCGCTTCCTCCCTCCTCGCTCAGCTTCCACCCTTCTCCCTCTCTCTCCTCACTCGCTCCGACCACTACCTCACTTGCTTCCTGCCTTCACTCCTCCTCTCTCTTCCTCCTCTCCTCCCCCCTCACTCCTCCTTCTACTCCTCCACGCGCGCCTGCCTCCTCCTTACTCTCTCGGGCTCCCTCCAGTCTCTGTGCCTGCGTCTCCTCTTCCTCCTGCGACTCTGCTTCCTCTTCCGCGCTCCTCCTCCTGCCTCCTGCCTCCTCCTCCACCAAACTCTCCCGTCCTCTCTCTGCTGCCTTCACTCCTCTGCCTGCCTCTCCTGCCACAACGCCGATCCATCCTCCTCCAAAGTCTCACGCTAAGGTCGCATCCTCTCTCAACTCAGGCTCCCAGTCGCTGTCTTCTCTTCTCCTCTCCACCTCCCTCCACGCTGCTTCCTCCTCCTTCCTCGCTGCGCTGCCTCGCTCCTCAGAAACCCGTCCCTCTGGCCTACCCTCCACTCACTCCTCACTCGCTCCCCTCCCTCCTCCTTCTCCTCCGCCTCCCATTCCACGTCCAAGAGCCTGTCCTCCTCACTCGCTCACCACCGTTCTTCTGCCTCCTCCTCCTCGTCCTCTGGGCATTTCCTCCTCCTCCTTTCGCTCATTCGCTCCAGTCCACCTCCTCTCCGTGCTTAGCCGTGCCTCCGCTCCTCGCTCCTCCATCCCCATCACTCACGTCCTCCTCACTCCTTCCACCACCGCACCCTCTCCTCGCTACCACTCGCTCCCCTCACTCCTCGCTCCGCTCCTGCCTGCTTCCTCCGCTCACATCCGCCTTCCTCCGTCCTTTCTCCTCGCTCCCATCCACGTCCATCCTCCTCCTCGCTGCCTACGCACCACCGGACGCTCCTCCTCCTTCCTCCTCGTCTCTCATCTCCTCCTTCTCGTCTCCTCCACCGCGGCGCTCGCTGCCTCCTCATCCGCCCCGTTCCTCCTTTCACCTTCTCCTTCGTCTCAGCTCCTGCGACACCTCCTGCCTCCTGCTTCCTCCTCCTCCTCCTCCTGCCGAGCCTCCTGCACTCCTCCTCCTTCACCCCCACCCCACCCCACCCCCTTCCTCGGATATTGATGCTAACAACTCGCTCCATTCGAGATGCCACTCATTATGCATGCTGCAATGATTTCAGAAAATAAGGGGCTGGGTGCAAAAAAAAAAAAAAAAAAAAAAAAAAAAGTATATATCCGGACTGAAATAATATCGTCTCTTATGCATTGATCCGTAAGGGAGAGAGAAAGACGTGGTATGCGCTTGTTTGTTTGTTTGTTTGTTTGTTTTGGGTCATACACAGGTTGTGAAGAGTCGTTATGCGAGCGTCATATATGTCTCTTTTTTTCTTTTTTTTTAATTTTTCTCCTCTTTCATTTCCCTTTTTTCTTTATTTTAATTATTTTTTCCTCTATTTTTTTTCATTTTCCCTCTTCATTTCCTTTTTTATTTTTCATTATTTTTTCCTCTTTCATTTCCCTTTTTTCATTTTTTATTGTTTTCCTCTCTTTCATTTTTTTTCATCTTAACTTAAGAAATAATGATAATCATGTCAATCATAATTATTATCATATTAACAATAACAGGAAGGAAAATAATGGGTATGATGATAATGATGATAATGAATATATGGTGATATTCATAATTAATTTACTAATGAATGCAACAATATCAGCAACAGAAACTGGTATGAGAGTAGTCTTAATGAAGTTACTAATAATACTAATAACTACAACTACAATGGTTGTGATGATAGGGATAATAATAATGATGGTAATACGAATGATAATGATAATAAGAGTAACAATAACAACAATCCAATATTTAGAATGACGATGATGATTATGCTAATAACGATAATAACGATAATGATCATTTTTATTATCCTCATAACAACAATAATGATTTTTCTCAAGATTATACTCATCTTCATCATTTTCATTACTATTGTCAACAAAATTATCACCATTATCATCATTATTATCATCACAACTATTATAATTATCATAATGACAATAATTTTTCAACTTCATAATTACCTTTATTATCATATGTATCATTATTATTTCTATTATCATATCATTTTCATCAGTGATAATATCATTATTATTATCATGATTAGCAAATTATCATTATCATTTATATATTTATCCATATTATTACAATTGTTGTTGTTACTACCACTACCATTACTATTATCATTATTACAGAAATAATGGTAATAATTAAATTGATATCAATTATGATATACTACTACCAGTATCATCACTATTATAACATAATCATCAGTATCATCAGATTTTCATTTTTTTTTTATCATTTCGGCTCTTGTTACCATTATCATCATCATAAAGGTCTTATTCCATAAACATACATCCTTTGAAAAATGATAATCATAATAATCCTACTGTTTATGTTTTTTTTTTTTTTCCTACATAAAAAAATGCGAAAATAATTTTCTCCTAACCACAAGAAATGCAATTACCATCATCATTATCATCATTATTGTAGTTTTTTGTCTTTATCATCAATTTGTTATTATCCTTATTCGAACAATACTAATCACATTTTCATTAGCAGTTTAGGATTTTATCTTTATAAGGACTATGATTATTTTATATCCAAGGATTTAAGGAGAAATGCTGAAATATTTTCCTCTATTTTCCTCAAAGATTCAACATTCACTCATGTTTGAAGTGGGAGGATGAGTCGTTGTGAGTTATTCGAGGAATTTGTGTGAGGTATATCATACAAAGGTACCCATGTTACGTGGGCAGTGGATGAGGAAGGTATTAGTCATTTCGGGATATCTGGATAAGAATCGGGATAAAATGAGTTCCCAAGCACAGCTACTTGCTTGTCTTTGTGCTGGCTCGTTTCTGTCCTCATGTGTGTGTTTTTTTTTTTCTGTGTTTGGCTTTGAGTGTGTTTCTGTACGTGCCTGTGAATTTATTTTATCTATGTGTTTGTACATTTGTCAATGAGTTTAATATCTATTTTTCTATTTGCCATTGGGTGCACACGTCTATCCATATATCTATCGCTGAGTATAATTTATAATTCATATGTAATTCCGCCTATCATTAAATATATGCTTACGTCTGTCAAAGAAGAGGCAGAAGCTGTGATATAAAGGAGGGAGGGGGAAGGGAGGGGGAAGGGGAGGGGGAAAGATAAGATACAAAGCAAGCAAGCAACTTCACTCAACGAAGCAGAAACTATAGATCCGGTATATTATTCTGGTGAATATGGATAATCACGCTCCTATTTCGTTCCTGTATTGCATGTACCTGGTCTTTCGATTTTATGCTTCATCTAACTTTCCATCTTTCCTATCTTTCCCATCTATCTTTTCGTGTTCTTTTGTTATTGTCCATATCATTTTTCTTCTTTTTCTCTTTCACATTTTCTTTAATCTTCATTTTATATTCCTTTCCCTTTTACATATTTTCTTGTTTTAGTTTCTTTTTTTTCTCACCCTTTCTCTTCAAATCTTTTTCCTATATTATCTTTTTTGTTTTTGTATTTTCTTTCTTTTTTTCCCTTTCTATATCCCCCTTCTCCCTCCCTCCCTCTCTCCTCTCTCTCTCTCTCTCTCTCTCTTTCTCTCTCTCTCTCTCTCTCTCTCTCTCTCTCTCTCTCTCTCTCTCTCTCTCTCTCTCTCTCTCTCT
>NW_020868592.1:16224-21224 GCF_003789085.1 Penaeus vannamei | reverse complement strand
TTTCTCTCTCTCTCTCTCTCTCTTTCTATCTCTATTTCTCTCTTTCTCTCTCTTTCTCTCTCTCTCTCTCTCTCTCTCTCTCTCTCTCTCTCTCTCTCTCTCTCTCTCTCTCTCTCTCTCTCTCTCTCTCTCTCTTCTCTCTCTCTCTCTCTCTCTCTCTCTCTCTCTCTCTCCTCTCTCTCTCTCTCTCTCTCTCTCTCTCTCTCTCTCTCTCTCTCTCTCTCTCTCTCTCTCTCTCTCTCTCTCTCTCTCTCTTCTCGTCTCTCTCTCTCTTCTCTCTTACTTTCTCTTTCTTTCGCTCACATTTTCTCTCACTCACTTTTATTTTCTCTTTCATATCCTTTCTTTAACTTTCTTCGCTTCGTTTACAACTCTCTTCTCGCTCACCGCGTCTGGATATTTTCTTTATGTCTTCTCTTCTGGTTTATTGTTTTATTTCTTTATCTTTTATTTATTTATTTTTTATCCCGCCCTTCATATTCCCATGATTGTAACTGCAATCTTTCAAGGAAACATTTAATTTCATCTTTTTTTTTCTCTCTCTTATTCTCTCTCATCTCCTTTTATTATCTTTCCTTTTTTTCTTTACTCTTCTTCTCCCTCATTCTCTATATTCCTTTTCGCTTCTCTCATTTCGTTGTTTCCTTCTTTCTCCTTTCTTATGTCGTGTCTTTTCCTTCTCTCTTCTTCCCCTTTTTTCTATATCTTTCCTTTCTCTCCTCTTCTCTTCTCCTTTTCCATCTCTTTCCATTCTCTCCTGGTCTTCTATCTCCTCCCTTCATTGTCACGGTTCCTTTTCTTCTCTCTCCTATTCTCGATATTTCATCCAATTCTCAATCTCTTTAATAATCAAAATCTTCTTTTTGTTTCTCGTTATCCAAGGTTGCATTTTTATTTTTATTTATTTATTATTTCTTCTTCTTATTATTATTTTTTATTGCCGTTTCTCGTTCATCATTTTTCTGGTGTTGCATTATTCCCATCTATTTTGCGTTATCACCTTCTTGTTTTTCTTCTTCTTCTCTCTTTATTTGTTCCGTTTTTATTTTTTTTCGTATTTTTCCCTATTATATTTGTTTACTACTATATTTTATTTATGTATTTTTTTATATTTTACTTGGCATTTTCCTGATATCTTTTTGTTTCATCTAAAATCTATTCCTCTTTCGTTTATTGGTCAATTTCCTTCTTTTCGCTTTTTCTATCTACAGTTTTTTCTTTTTCCTTTTATCCATTTCCTTTTGTTACTAATATCATTATTTTTTTCTTAACTGTTTTATTTCTTTTTATTCCCTTCTTTCTTTTGTCTTTTATTTTCCTGATGCTTTTTCTTCCTCTTTTCGTTAATACATTTTTTCTTAATGTTTTATACAATATTCACATTAATTGAAAACTATTTTTTTAATCAATTTCTTCCTCATAATTGATAATGTATATAATTTTCTCATGATCGACTCTCAGATGTTGTTGATTATTGTTATTATTATTATTTATCAATTTTTTCTCTACCTACGGAAGCTTTGACTTCTTTTTAAGAAATATCAACTTTATGCATTACTTTACTTTTTTATTTATTTATTTATTTTATTTTATTTTTTATTATTATTTTTTTTTTTTTTGTCTGTCTATTACGCTATTAATACATTTTTTCCCTGCCGCGTATCATCGTAAAGATAATTTAATTCCTGACTTCCGTGTTATTCTTATTCTTCTTCTTATTTATTTTTACAATTCTTTTTTTTCCAAATTATATTCGATGTGGCTATATTACAACAATAACCAATACAAAGGACAATAAATTCATATAGAATAATAACGATAATACCAATACCGATAATAATGATAGTGATGATTTTATCAACAACGATGATAATAATATTAATAGCAGTGTTAATGGGGACAATAATAGTAGTAATGATAATGATTGCCATTATCATTATCATGATTTCTATATTAATGTTATCTTTTCTATTACTCCGGCATTATTATTGTTTTATTATTATAATTGCCGTTATTAGTATCATGATCTTTATTATTCATGTTAAAAATATTGTTACTATCATTATCATCAACATCACTTTCATAATCATCATCAAAGTCATTAGGCACATCACTGTTATTAATGATACTATAAATAGAACTATTTTCACCATATAGATTATGAAAAAAACAACATTAAAATCAACATCAACATATAAAAATTCCTTTTCCGTCGAACACTTATTTCGGTCAAAACTTCTCGAAACTCCTTTTAAGAGAAATCAAAAGATCTCTCTCTTTCTCCCCGTCATGTCTCTCTTTCTCTCTCTTTCGGGTTTCTATTTCGTCTTCAATTTTTGTTTTCTGTTTCTCTTGCTCTCGCTGTTTTATATGTTTGATTCTTTGTTTTGTTTTATTGTTCTATCCTCGTTTTCCCTCTATTCTGTCTCTTTCTCTGCGAGATATATATAGATGCATGGTGAAACAGAGAAGGAGAAGGAAGATGAGGAGAGAGAGAGAGAGAGAGAGAGAGACAGAGACAGAGACAGAGACAGAGACAGAGACAGAGACAGAGACAGAGACAGAGACAGAGACAGAGACAGAGACAGAGACAGAGACAGAGACAGAGACAGAGACAGAGACAGACAGACAGACAGACAGACAGACAGACAGACAGAAACAGAGACAAAGACAGAGACAAACAGACACAGAAACAGACAAACAGAAAGAGAGAGAGAAAAAAAAACCCGGCCGATAACTCCACACTCTTCCCCTTGCTTCATCCACTGCTTTCGCTCCGTGATTGAGGGACGAGAAGCAGACGCGGATGCCTTGCCAGCGCCTCCGACCTCCTCGTGATGTCGGTCAGCTGACATCACACCTTGGGTACGGGTTTTGTTTATGATACTTCGTTTTATGTTTCTGCGTGTCCTTTCCTTTTTTTTTTTTTTTTTTTTTTTTTGCCTTTCCGGGTTTTCCTTATGTGCATGTGTGTGTGAGCGTGGTGCATTGTTGTGTGTTGTGTGCGTGTGTGTGTATGTATATATGTATATATCCTTCTCTCTTTCTACCATCCTTTTCTTTCCTCTCCCTCTCCCTCATCACCTTTTCCCCTTAGCCCTTGCTCCTTATTTCTCCCTCTCCCTTTCCTCCTCTTATCCTTTTCTCCTTTCTTTCTATCGTTATTTCTTCCAACCTCTTCCTCTCTCTCTCTCTCTCCTCATCACCCTTCCCCTTCCTCTCTCCCTCTTCTCCTTCTTTCTTTACCTCGTTATTTCTTTCAACCTCTTCTTCCCTCCCTCTCTCTCCCTCTACCTCATCACCCTTTCCCCTTTCCCTTCTCCTTTTCCCCTCTTATCCTTTTCTCCTTCTTTCTTTATATCGTTATTTCTTCCAACCTCTTCCTCTCCCTCTCTCTCTCTCTCTCTCCCTCTCCCTCTCCCTCTCTCTCTCTCTCTCTCTCCCCCCTCATCACCCTTTCCCCTTATCCCTTACTCTTTATTTCTCCCTCTCCCTTTCCCCCTCTTATCCTTCTTTCCTTATTTCTTTCTTTATCTCCTTCTTTCCAACCTCTTCTTCCCCCCCCCCTCCTCTCTCTCTCCTCTCTCTCTCTCCTCCCTCATCACCCTTTCCCCTCTCTCCTCCCTTCCACTCCCCTAAGCAAGAGTCCATACACGTGTTTATTCTCAAACAGAAGGAAATCACCACAGCCCCGCCGGGTCGCATTGCAAGTGGACACGCCAAACATCCTTCCATTATAATCTATCCATTAGGGAAGGTAAGGGACACCCCTCTTACAACACACGATACTCGAGTGAGTCTTTTCTACCCTCGAATCTATTTTTTTNCCAGGTGTTCTCTCCACCACCCTGAGGCTCTGCTGGGAAGACCTGAGGGGATTCATCATGGTGTTCTTCCTGTGCTTCTTCACCTTCGTCCAGATGTTCTTCATAATACTGAATAACAGTGTCTTTGGCTTTCACAACCTCGTGTTGGCGGTCGAGACGTGCTTCAGTATGATTCTGGGTGAGTTTTTTTGTCGTTTTTTTTTGCTCCTGGTTTTTCTTCTTTGTCTCTTTGTTTCTTTTTTTTGTTTTGCCTTTTCTGTTTTCTGTCTTTTTTCTTTTTGTTCTGCTTTTTTCCTTTTTTTGTCTCTTTTTTTGTTCCTTTTTTCCTCCTGTTTTTTTTCGTCTTTTCTTTTTCTGCTTATTTATTTTTTCGTCTTTTCTTTTTCTGCTTACTTATTTTTTCTCTCTTTTTTCTTTTTCCTTCTGCCTTTTCTATTTTTTCTCCATTTTTCTTTTTTTCTTGTTTCTTCTTCATTATGTACTGTTTTTTTCCTTTTCTTCTTTTTTTTCATTTTCTTTTCTTCTGATTTTTCATTTCATTTCACCACCATCGCCACCTCCTCTTCCTCCTCCTCCTCCTCCTCCCCTAACGTCCCCCTTTTGTTCTTCAGGCAAGTTCCAGTTCGACGAGATGAAAGAGATCGGTGTGTTCGTCACCGTCATGTTCTTCGTGTTCGTCATCTGCAGTTCTTGGGTCCTCATCAACCTGCTCCTCACGGTCGTTATACAGACGTTTGTCGAGGTGAGGGAACGCGTGTATGTATGTATGGTCGGTCACGCATACATAAAAAGTTCATTCCCTCACGCACGCGCATTAAGTACATGTATGTACGCATACGCACATGTATGTACACATATACGCACATGTACACATATACGCTCATGTATGTAAACATATACGAACATGTATGTACACATATGCGCATATGTGTACATACAGGTGCGTATATGTGTACATACAGGTGCGTATATGTGTACATGTGCGTATATGTATGCATACATATACGCACATGTATGTACACATATACGCTCATGTATGTACACATATACGAACATGTATGTACACATATACGCATATGTATGCACACATATACGCACATGTATGTACACATATACGCACATGTATGTACGCATATACGCACATGTATGTACACATATACGCACATGTATGTA
>NW_020868591.1:290550-296354 GCF_003789085.1 Penaeus vannamei | reverse complement strand
ACTCCAAGTACCATTCCACTGTCCTAAAATCAGTCACTCCAGGTACCACTCCACTGTCCTAAAATCAGTCACTCCAGGCATCACTCCACTGTCCTAAAATCAGTCATCCAGCATCACTCCACTGTCCTAAAATCAGTCACTCCAGCTCCACTGTCCTAAAATCAGTCACTCCAGGCATCACTCCACTGTCCTAAAATTAGACATTCCAAGTACCATTCCACTGTCCTAAAATCACTGTCCAAAATCAGTCACTCCAGGTACCACTCCACTGTACTAAATTTAGACACTCAAGTACCATTCCACTGTCCTAAAATCAGTCACTCCAGGTACCACTCCACTACTAAATTTAGACACTCCAAGTACCATTCCACTGTCCTAAATCAGTCACTCCAGCACTCCACTGTCCTCCACTCATCACTCCACTGTCCTAAAATTAGACAAGTCCACTGTCTAAAATCAGTCACTCCAAGTACCATTCCACTGTCCTAAAATCAGTCACTCCAAGTACCATTCCACTGTCCTAAAATCAGTCACTCCAAGTACCATTCCACTGTCCTAAAATCAGTCACTCCAGGTACCACTCCACTGTCCTAAAATCAGTCACTCCAGGCATCACTCCACTGTCCTAAAATTAGACACTCCAAGTACCATTCCACTGTCCTAAAATCAGTCACTCCAGGCATCACTCACTGTCCTAAAATTAGACACTCCAGTACCATTCCACTGTCCTAAAATCAGTCACTCCAGGCATCACTCCACTGTCCTAAAATTAGTCACTCCAAGTACCATTCCACTGTCCTAAAATCAGTCACTCCAAGTACCATTCCACTGTCCTAAAATCAGTCACTCCAAGTACCATTCCACTGTCCTAAAATCAGTCACTCCAAGTACCATTCCACTGTCCTAAAATCAGTCACTCCAGGTACCACTCCACTGTCCTAAAATCAGTCACTCCAGGCATCACTCCACTGTCCTAAAAATTAGACATTCCAAGTCAGTCACTCCAGGTACCACTCCACTGTACTAAATTTAGACACTCCAAGTACCATTCCACTGTCCTAAAATCAGTCACTCCAGGTACCATTCCACTGTCCTAAAATCAGTCACTCCAGGCATCACTCCACTGTCCTAAAATCAGTCACTCCAGGTACCACTCCTCTGTCCTAGAATTAGGCACTACAGGGACCACTCAGCCTCTTTGCCCTGGTTGCAAAGTAGATATGGGAAGAGGAGAAAAAAACTAATATATCATTTACAAGGCAACATTTGTGTCTATATAAGGGAGAGAGAGGGGCAGGGAGAGAAGGAGGGAGGGAGAGAGAGAGTGAGAGAGTGAGAGCGAGAGAGGGGGGAGGGGGAGAGGAAGACAGGGAAGGAGAGAGAGAAGGGGGAGGAGGGAGAGAGAGAGAGAGAGGAGAAGAGAGAGTGAGAGTCCTGGATACTTCTCCCTGGTATCGGTTCATTTAGTTTGCTCTGGTTCTTTATTTTATTAGTTTCAATTTTTCAGTCTCTTCTCTGGTATTCGTTTTCTGTCTTCGTCTGTTCTCCATGCCTCTTTTATTGTCTTTATGTATTCTTTTTCATACTTCATTTCCCATGTTTTTAATTTCCTTTTACTGCAAACACCCCTTCCCTCCTCTCTCTCTCTCTCTTTCTTTGTCTCTCCGTCTATTTTTCTTTCTTTCTTCTCTTTCCCCTTTATCTCTCTCTCTCTCTCTCTCTCTCTCTCTCTCTCTCTCTCTCTCTCTCTCTCTCTCTCTCTCTCTCTCTCTCTCTCTCTCTCTCTCTCTCTCTCTCTCTCTCTCTCTCTCTCTCTCTCTCTTCTCCCCTTCCCCATGTCCTGCTTACGTAAAAAAACGACAACGAAGTTGCCCTTGTCCTTATATACCCACAAACAGGTTCGCAAGGCGACACCCCAAGACAAACGGAAGTCTTAATATTTCTTGTTTCTCTTTATTCCTAAATGTCATAATTGCAATTAATTTGTTTACATGATAATACAAATATATTTTTCTTTTGGCGGTGTGCCGATGATTTATCCACCAAACACACAAGCATGGAATAGAACGTGGGAATTTCAACCAAACAAGCCGATCACGAAATATAAAGATGGTTCTGTTTTGGACGGAATGAATATCAAAACTGTTTCGCCGAGTGAGGAGAGCTGCATTATTCTCGTGGGCGTGACGGACACGTGATACTTCCACAGAGAGGGAGAGGAGAAGAGGTGGAAAGGAGAGAGAGAGAGAGAGAGAGGAGAGAGAGAGAGAGAGAGAGAGAGAGAGAGAGAGAGAGAGAGAGAGAGAGAGAGAGAGAGAGAGGGAAGAAAGGGAGAGAGAGGGGGAAGGAAGGAGAGGGAGGGAGAGAAAGAGAGAGGGAAGGGAAGGCACCACAGTGCGAGTCACTCGTTGCGGACGGTTGAGAGGGTAATTTAGGTAAAGCAAGTCATTACTTGGATTGACATGTCACGTCTCTCTCTTTCTTTCTCTCTCTCTCTCTCTCTCTCTCTCTCTCTCTCTCTCTCTCTCTCTCTCTCTCTCTCTCTCTCTCTCTCTCTCTCTCTCTCTCTCTCTCTCCTCTTTCTCTCTCTCTCTTTCTCTCTTTCTCTCTTTCCCTCTCTCTTTCTCTCTTTCCCTTTCCCACTCCCTCTCCCTCCCCCAGAACATCCAAACGCGCTCACTTAATTAAGCACATTTTTTATTCAAAAATTTTAAGAGCATTACTGAAGACATGTGATGGAGGGAGACATGAGGGCGAGAAGTGACATGAATAAAGATAGGCAGAGACGGCATGCCGGGAGAGAGAGAGAGACTATAGATGCGAGGGAGAAACAGAGGAGGTGGAGGCTGTCCTGCCTCCTCCCCCCCCTCGGCCACACCCTCCCCTGGCCATGTGTGGTTATCAGGGCGATTTCAAACAAATAACTAAATCAATCGAATCGATCATTATAGAATTACAATAATCGAACTTTAAATTGCCTTGTTATAAATGAGATAATTTCTTTATCCAAATATACAAAAAATCTTGTGAGATGAATTTAAATCGACTGTCAAATAGGGCCTTCAGTTCCTCGTCTGACTCCGAATCGGCGATCCCGTTTGTCAACAAATGCGAGAAGTTGTGAGTGAATCATCGACGGCGAACTCCATCCCTTCGGCTGCGCTCCACGCCCTCCCCTACCTCCCACTATGTCTACTGACACGGTATGAGACAGAAGGGGGACCCCTGACTCCCGAGCGTTATGATTACCGGCGGCTGTGGCGTTTAAATATAAAGAAACGTGGCAAAGAAAAAAGAAGCCACTTCGCTGGT
The DNA here is from genome assembly GCF_003789085.1 of Penaeus vannamei. Taxonomy (NCBI): domain Eukaryota; kingdom Metazoa; phylum Arthropoda; class Malacostraca; order Decapoda; family Penaeidae; genus Penaeus; species Penaeus vannamei. Next base: position 293,042 of record NW_020868591.1, on the reverse strand, counting down.
CACGCTTTGAGGGTCCCAGGCCAGACGGCGCTGAGGACGAGGCAGCTCCTCAGTGTGGTGGAATGTGGTGGCAGATGTCACAGTGTGGTGGAGGTGGTGGTGGAAGGAGATGTTCCTTGTGAGCCCTCACTGGTGTGGTACTGTGGTGTGTGGGGGCGTGTGGTGAGGTGGTGGTGGTGCAGTAAGGGTTGCTCTTCCAGTGTGGTGCTGGTGGCGGAGGTGCAGTGGCGGCCCTCGAGGGTGTGGTGGTATGGTGTTGGGACTGGGACTGGGATTGTGAGTGGAGGTGGGTGTGGTGCGAGAACAAGATTGTGAAGGTGTACTTGGGTGTGATTTGATGATTGGTAGGATTATTGGGTGATTAGTAAATTAAGTCTGCATGGTGATATGCTTCTGTAAGTGGATAATTTAAGGGGAACTACACATCATTAAAGTCAGTTTGTGTGTCTGTATAAGGTGCATTTTTTTTCAACATTATTGGAAAGGAATGCATGCATGAATGTATGAATTATAAGACCTGATTTCAGTGTGCTTAGTACAAAGCTATATTCTTAATGCACTCTGTATGTATTGTAGAAGATTAATACAGATACATTTATACATGCATATCCTAAAAATGTGTGTTTGTAACTGTGAACCCCAGGTGCCTCCACTGCAGAAAGCCATCTTTTGTGTGGTTAGTAACAGTTTTGAAGTCATCTTTTGGTACTTGATTGTGATTTTGCCGTATTCTGCAAGAATTCATTTTGACGTTTTAGTTGAGTATCATAAATTATGTAACATATGTAACTTAGTGCAACTGATTTGCTTTTCCCAAGTTTGAAACAGTTATATATTGAAATTGCTTAATGTTTACAAGATACCCACAGTGGCTTTTAAAAGAGAATTATTTTCTCAGAATAACATTGGCTATGCTATGTGCAAATCCATATGACACTTGCTTTGATCAGATAAAGACCTACAAATTTAAATATAACCCATTAATGGCACAATATGAAGTGACTGTCATGACCTCCATATGCTCAGTGCTGAAGCAGAGGCAAACAAATCTACACCACATATATTATAGCATATTAGAGCATGATCTTTATTTGAGGATAAAGAGCAAGTGAGCTGTACAAGCTGTATCATGCCTGAATATACATGGTAGAGATTTGCTTGTCAGTGCCTAAACACTTAGCATGAAGAATAGAGGTAGATATGTAGGTGTGACACTTCCACCAGTGGTGGATATGTCGGTGTCTTATAAACATCATTTTGAAAATGAAAGTAATTATAATAAAATCATTGTTTCCAAATTAAGTTGATGATATAATGCTTTTTATTACTGCTGCTAAAATGCACATTGTTTTGAATGCAGTGCCACTATTTGCATTAGTCTTAGTTGTAATTTCCAAATTTGACAAAATTTATACTTGATTTGATCTTAGTTCATGAAGAACAAGTACCAGATGGTATGATTTCCTGTGAGAAGGGAGAAAGAAGGAAGGAATGCAGAAGATAAAGGACATGGAAAAAAAATTAGGTTATAAACTTTTTTTTTATTATTATTATTATTATTATTATTACTATTAATTTTGAAGCAGTTTGCCTTCAATCCTCAGACTACAAGCATTTCTTATAGCAGCTTTTCCTTCTAAATTACCAACAGAGTTATTGTTTTGTAGTCTAAGTGATGCATAGTAGGCAATGGCCCGAACTGTATTATAGCTATGTCTTTTGTCCCTTTACCAATGCAAGATAGAGTGATATTAACTCCTTGGTAATGATGATGCATGCTTATGTGCTGAGAGAGATAATGAGGAATTCAGTATAAGGGAAAGTATAAAGCATTTAAACAAAGCAGCATGAGCTCTGACAGCAATGAAAGTGAGGAAGACATTAGGCCTAATGCACAGCCTGGATGTCATATGGTAATTGTATATGTGTTTTTGGAGATATTCTTTTTGCATTTTCTTGTCTGATGTTAGTGTTGTAGGAAAAGAAGCAGAGCTTATTACAGGTTTTACAGGATTTTTCAATTTTGTAAAGAATCATATTGCAATATTATTATGCATGAAATAGGAAAAAAATATGTGAAAGATGATTAGCAGTGCTTTGTAACTAAGCTTTTTATGGGAAGTTTTAAATTTGTATATTTATTTGCTTATTGTAATAGTGAAAAAATCATGAAGTGTTTAAAATTTAGATTCAATGTGAGTAGTATGAAATAAAGAAACCTGAATAAAAGAAGTCTGTGTTTAATCCATAGATTTGGTTGCAACTCCATAGTAATGCCTACTCATATGGAAATTAAGAAGTAAAAGATATCTCATAAGATAGTCAAAGAAATAAGAATTATAGGAATTTATATCAGCTGGAAGGAAATTTGCTTGAAAAAAGGGCACTTTCAACATTGGTTGATGAAAAATATATATGTAGTGTGTGATTTAGTTGAAGGAGTTCGGATCTTAGAGGTATATTTTTACATGGTGCTAAACTGAGATTAAGCC
>NW_020868591.1:280550-285550 GCF_003789085.1 Penaeus vannamei | reverse complement strand
AGTCATTGTTATGATAATTTGTTTTAATCTTAATTAGGATTTGAGAACCTTTCCATGCATGGTCTTTTCCTATTGAGATTGCATTTTGATAAGCAATATATTTTTTTAAATGATAATAATAATAATATTTACAGTTCTTTTATAAGATAGCTAAATGGCTTATTTGGCATTTTCAGAGACATGCATTAATCAGTACAAATTTTTGGAAAGTTTGTGATAGATATAGAAAATATATAAAGTACATGATAATTTGCCATTTTATGGTAGGCCATGTATCCACTTCTTAATTTATCCAACTCTCCCTCTCTCAACCTAACAGAATGTATTGAGAAGACTGTCAAGATAGACGTGTCAACTGTGGAGATTGAAGAGAGAGGTGTAAAGGTGCGACTGACAGTTGTTGATACCCCAGGTTATGGAGATGCCATTGACAACACTGACTGGTAAGAATATTTTTTCTGTTGGGAAGAGTTATATTAAGTTATGAAATGATATGAATTTGTTTTAGATTCTGTTAGTGTTATAGGCTACAGTGTTGATATTCCTTTGTTTGAATTTGATCTGAAGGGATTAAGTACTTGTAATTTTACCTGGCTCCTTACTCTGAGTTATAAGTAAAGAATTATGATAATTGATTCACTTTTATTAGCTTATGAACGATATATATAATGTTTTGTTTTCTCTCTCTCTCTTATTAACTTGAATTCTTTCCTCAATAATCAATTTTTTTCTCAACCTCTCAATTCCAGCTTCCAGTCCATCATCAGTTATATCAATGACCAGTTTGAGCGCTACCTGCAGGATGAGTCTGGCCTCAACCGTCGCCACATTGTCGACAACAGAGTCCATTGCTGCTTCTACTTCATCAACCCTGCTGGCCATGGGTACGACTTGAGATGATTATGATAATTGTTGATGATTAAGAATATTGTATTTTATTATTTGTAGTTTCACACTTCACAAGGTCTTTTGGTGTTGGGCATTGGCTTTCCACTAAATTTTTTGCTTCATACAATATAATCTGATACTTTAGAAAAAAAAAAAAAGATGGAGAATTTATTTTTTCTATCATAGGAGAATTTCCATACAAAACTTTAAGTTTGGAAAACAAAAATGTAACTAATAAGTCCAAAACTATTATGTGGATAATAGTGTATAAAGTTTTACCCTTTGAGTAGCAAAAAAATGAAAGTGCTATTCGGAACATTGTTGCTGCTTTTGGTGTTGGTAATGACTGTAAAGAAAATTTAAGTGTAAAATGGTTTAAGGGGGCTGTCGTACTCGAGAACAAAGTTCATCATTCATGAGCGATTTTTTAATATAATATATATACATATGCGCTGATAAACACCACCAAGCTTCATATCATTTGAATAATAAACAACGGCGTTATTTAAGAAAAACGAGTGTCAAAAATCACAAAATTTGATCCATTGACCAAACTTGTTGAAAAAAATACCACATATAATCTAAAACAATACAAAAAGTCCTGATTATACGGATCTTTGATTTCTTTTTAGTTTAGTATGAATGAATTTTTTTCTAAATGCTCAGTCCTATGAACTCAAAATATGATATATGGACTTCTATTACGTGAATGGAAATATCCATAATGTAAAAAATCACAAATCTATTCAGCTTTCAAATGACCCAAACCCCATTAGAATCTCCAAACAGTTATGGAGAAATAAAAAAGAATGTTGACAAACGTATAGTTTCGAGATATCGGGCTCCGAAGTTTAAGAGACTTTTCCCTTGATTTTATTTTATTTTATTTTTTAATTTTTTTTTTTTTTCTTTTTTTTTAGAATCCTTATCTCTGCATCAATCTTGCTGCATTCTATGGCATTCACATGTTATTCTGAAATGTATCTGGTATCTGGTCCCCCCCTTTTGCAAAGTACTTATGGCAATAACTGCACATGATTGTAGAATTAGCTCTTGTCATCAGACTTTGCAATGCCTAACCTGACCATATGAGGTATTTCATAAGTATAAACAACTGCTGCAGCTGTGATTGAGATTTATTTCTTATCATATAAAGTTTATTAGATACAAAAATGACATTAGTTGTGTCCCCTTACTGTGCAATGAGGGCGTCATGGAGGTAGGAGCTATTAACATTTTGTTTCATTGAATGGCAACATCTTGTCTCCAGAGTCCCAGTCTTGGGAATCAGCTGATGGGTAAGCAGAGTTGCCAGCTAGCTACCAGAGAACACCAAAATAAATTGAAAAAAAAAAAAAAAAAAAAAAAAAAAAAAAAACAATTATGTCAATTATTTGCACTGACATGACAAAGTAAAAGTGCGATCGGAGTGCGAGCAGGGGGTGGGGGGGGCCAGATATTTAGTCATTACTCCTTTATTCGTACGTATTTAGCAGAAATATTACGTCAGTGGGTTGCCAAAGCCTACTAGATTATGCAAGATTTTTTTCAATTTTTCAAGTATTTTAAAAAATATTTGTAAAAACTCTACGGCGACGGCCTCCTTAAAAGGGACATTTATATGAAAAGCATGAGGATGCCTGAAAATCAATGTAATTTTCACAAGAATTAATTTTTGTATTGTTCACGAAGATGTGTTGTGAGTTCATATATGTCATTCATAACACATAACAAAGAAAATAATATACATACTGTATTTGCAAGTACTGTTTTCAGTACTTTATTATTAATAACACAATTTAGTGTAATAACTTGACTTGTTTTCAATATTCTGTTATTAGCAAGAATTTTTGTGCCTAGCAAACTTACTATGTATGCTTATCCAACTGCCTATCATACATTGTTTGATCTCCCATCTGCAATATGGCTGCATTACATACAGAGCAATTTATTGATAACTACATTTTAAAAAAGCTCAGCTAATACTCTGGTATTCTGTTTTATTTCAATTTGATAAAGGATTCTTTATTAGTTTTACCAGCTAGTTAATTTTTACAAGCATCTTTTTATATATATTTTATTTATGTGGCAATTTTTACAATTTTAGCATTATACAAAAGGGAGTGACTAAGACAGCAGAACAGGATGAAAGTCAAAAGACCCAGTTGTCGGGAACACTGAAAAAAATTTCTAAGGCTGAGGACTGTAGTTGCCTAATGTGTCATGAATAGTAGCTTAGAATTATGACTATGATTCCTGAATGCAGTAAAAGGGTTATGATATATTGATGGCATGAATAACACAGTAGGAGTTTCTTTGCATAAAAATTTCCATTGTCATTTCTTTAGTCTTTAGTTATCAGTGGATGTTCTTTACTCAATTATTATTTCTCGTTGTTAGGTTAAAGCCCTTGGACATCCAGTTCATGAAGCAACTCCACAACAAGGTCAATATTGTTCCCGTCATTGCTAAAGCTGATACCCTTACCAAGCAAGAGGTTGCTAAACTGAAGCGAAAGGTAAGAGTAGTGTGTAAGGATAGTGATAGTCAGGAGAGTGAGAATGGGTGGTGTTGCTGAAGAGTGAGAATTAGATTGCTAAACTGAAGTGAAAGGTAAGAGTAGTGTGTAAGGATAGTGATATTCAGGAGAGTGAGAATGGGTGTTGTGTTGCCTATATTTTACTTTAACCCCTGGATCCAGATGACGATGCGGTCACTTCAAGGAAAATCTTGGACAGTGATACAGATGACGTGAGGGAAAAGACTCTTCACAAGTGCACAAACCTTGGAGTGTGATTTGACTCATTTGGGGCTTTGAAGGGAGCTTTAATATTATTCCCATTGATAAATGAATGTGGAATGTAACGTGCATAAGCAGTGACTGGAAGAGTGCCGGGTCCAGGGAGGGCGCCATTTCCATGCTACGCACCGTATTCCTGGTGGCTGTGATTAGCGGCTCAGGTTATATTATGGAAATTTGAAAATTACAAAAAAAATGAGATATATAACACAAACAACTTTTTTTTTTTTTTCTCTCTTTTTTTTTCTTTTTCTTTCTTTTTCTTGCACTCAGCTATTTACTACATAGAGAGATGATATGGAGTCTGTGCATTAAGATAAATAATTACAATCTGGATAAAGCAAATCAAAAGACAAATATGGACATTGGAAAATGGTAATAAAGCTAAAAAAGTTTTCACAAAATAACTTTTCAAAGGGGAGGCGCAGTGTCTTGTCACCGCTCGTGGGTGTTCGTGTGCACTCACCCTACGCGCCACACGCCTGGGATGCTGGCTACTTACGTAACTATTGAACCCAGATCCAGGGGATTATTGTTTGTGTTGTGTGTTCTGGCTGTTGAGTTTTTTCATTGGGATTCTTGTCATATTGGTGATGTTTTTCAGGGTTTTAACACACCTTTCTTTTTATTTTCCTATTTTTTATTTCATTCCTTGTTCTTTGTGAAACATTGAAATCAACTAATTAATGGGCAGTGGAGCATTTAATCACATCTTACAACTTTCTTCATCATTGCAGGTATTGGACGAGATAGAAGAGAACGGAATCCACATTTATCCACTCCCAGACTGTGACACAGATGAGGAGGAGGATTATAAGGAGCAGGTGAGGAGTAGAATTTAGGATAACTCTTGTCAGATTTGTCTTATCATATTTTAACACAATGGTGAGAGCTATAGTCTTCATTCATGAATTTGTGTGTAAAAGAGAAGCTGTTAAGATATCATTGACCTTGGCCATTCCATTTCTAGGTGATGATAGAGAAAGGGTTATGGCTACTGGTATAGATTGGAAGGTGCTTCCAAAATTATTCGCTCTGTAACTGGCCCTCTCTCTCTCTGCTCTCTCTCCTGCATCTCTCCTCTGCTCATCTTCTCATCATCTCGTCTCTCGTCATCTCTCTCTCTCTCTCTCTTCATCTTCGTCGTCGTCTCGTGCATTGCTGCTAACTTCTCTCTCTCTCCCTCTCTGCTCCCTCTCTCTCTCTCATCCCTCTCCGTCCGATCGTCTGCCCTCAGTCTTCTCTCTCTCCTCTCCTCATCCTCTCCCGTCCCTCCCTCCGACCCTCTCTCTTCTGCTGCATCCCTTTCTCT
>NW_020868591.1:250450-260450 GCF_003789085.1 Penaeus vannamei | reverse complement strand
ACAGATCCATCACCAGTAACCATCTCTCATCCGCAAGCTACAACCGAGGTGCCCATCCATACCGTGCCTGCTCCGCGTGTGACGTTACGCATAACGTAGAGCCGCGCGCTCCGTGTGTGTTATGAAAGCAATTTACAACTCGCGCTATGGTACGATATTGGTACGTATCTCGTACGGCGCCGAGTGTGTGTGCCAACGGGGGCGTCGAGCTCATGCGCACCACTCACCGGTGACATGTCCCCAGAGCTGAGCAGAAATCTCTCATCAACAACACTGAGCTCTCAATCATCTGCAGATAACACACGAGCCTAGTGTGTGTGTGTGAAATCCATCACCAGCTCCCACCCACATCTCCAATCGATCGTATATAAGCGTGTGCCCTAGCGTCGCGCGTGACGTGTTGTGTGTGTGTGCGTTGTTGTTTACATGTGTGTGTGCGTTTGGTTCGCCCAGGTAAATCTCGTAGCAAGCATTTTCCGTCGAATATCCTTCTCTCAATCATCGTCTGCCGAACAGTACCACTCGCAACTCTCTCCTCCCCTGCCAACAGTCTATGTTAAGCTCAGTCTTCTTACCATCAATCACATGAGCACGTGAACGATCCTACCTCCTACGTAACAGATAGATAATATAACATACCGAGATTTCCACCCTCCATAATGGGAGTGCCACATCACTCCTCTCCGACCAGCATTTTTATTCGTCACAATATCTTAGAATGTAAGTACTTTTCCCCTACAATGCGAAGGGGGTTGGGGGTCGGTGGGTTGGTGGTGGGCGGACAAGCTGCATATACATACCATTCTACACTCACCGAGTGGGCGGCGAGCTCGGCATCGATTTCTCGCTCTATTCTGCTATTAAAAGTGGTCTGGGTGGTGCTGCGACAATATCCCCGTCTATATATATAAGGCTGTAGCCATGAATGACCATCCACACCTGACTTTCCTAACAAACTATATACCCAAAACTCATTCTATCAGAGCCTCGGAACTAGAACGGACTATAATGTAAAAGAACTCTTTAAAGGAGAGGCCACATCAGCTCACTGCCGCTCACACAGTACTCCCTCACGATGGAGAGATCCATGAGGCGCTCGAGCCAGACTCCACGCGGTGCGTGCCGATGTGATTCTTGCGTCAAGTTGGGGAGGGTGGGATGTGTAGAACACCCAGCGAAAATGCCAAGTGAAAATGGACACAACGCTTGAAATACATGACCATATAAAAACGATAATGGGAGTATTTCTTTATTTTTTTATTTTTTTATTTTTTTTAAGGGAAACAAAAAACGATAATAAAAATTCGACACTATGCGAAAATATAAAATACAAAAAGATAAAGATGTTTATAAAGAGCTACTCTATAGTGACACCTATCAAATCCATCCATGTATATCAAATCTAACATCCAAGATACAAACATCTAAATGTCACTAGTTATGTGCTCGTCATCTACGCTACGCACAAACGTGAACGGGCATAAACGGCCCTAATGAGATGATTTCGAGCTACAACCGGATGCCGGCATATCCCGATCTACATCTCCAAACTACTACATACAGAATAGATGTATTCAAAAGACCCGCGTACTACTATATATATTCGCATGCAAGCAGCACTTCACAGTATCTCTCCGTTTCAAGAGAAGTTAAATACCACAAAAACGTCTCACTGTAATATATATAGCACATCTCTACGCATAACAACCTACACTCAGAGATGTAATAACAAATAACATAAGAATACATGTAAAATAATCAATACACTCAAATGTCATAGAGAGAGGCAAAATAAGACGAGTGAGACAAAATATAACCACAAAATTACAGTACATATAGAGCCAATTATCCAATAATACACTAACTCTCGCACCTGGAAGCTCCCCAATAGACACCCACTCAGCGAGTGTGTTCAGCGTCACTAAGACACTAACCCTTAATGACATTGCTGGTTAGTGATGTTCAGCTCAGCTTCACATGTTGAACACACACTCATGTGCGTACTTCTCGTCTTCACATTATCCTATTTTATTTTAATCACTACATCCTTTTTTCCCTCTCCGCACTCAGGTTGGATTTATTTTCTGTTTCTATTTTGTTGTTGTGTCTGCTGTTTTGATGATGTTTTCTTTCTTTCTTTTCTTTTCTTCGTTTTTCTTTTCGTATTTTGTTCTTTTTTCACTGGTTACTGTTCTTTCTCTTTGTTGATGCTGTTTTCATCAGTTATTATTACGTATTATTATGTGACACAGTAACTGGTTGCTATGGCTGTAGTATCAACGCAATATTATTTAATATGGTTCATTAGTTAATCTGACAAACGGTTACTCACTCACTCAACTCTCTCTCTCTCTCTCTCTCTCTCTCTCTCTCTCTCTCTCTCTCTCTCTCTCTCTCTCTCTCTCTCTCTCTCTCTCATCTACTCTCTCTTCTCTCTACTCTCTCTCTCTATCCCTATATATATGTATTATATATGTGTATGCTATATATTATATTTATATATATATATATATATATATATATATATAATATATATATGTGTGTGTGTGTAATATATATATATATATATATATATATATGTATGTGTGTGTTGTGTGTGTGTTTGTGTGTGTGTGTGTGTGTGTGTGTGTGTGTGTGTATGTGTGTGTACACACACACACACACACACACACACACACACCACACACACACACAACACACACACACACACACACACACACACACACACACATATATAATATATATATATATATATATATATATATATATATATATATATATTATAATATATGTATGTATTATGCACACAACACACACACACACACACACACACACACACACACACACACACACACACACACACACACACACACACACACACACACATACACACACACACACATATATATAATATATATATATATTATATATTATATATTATATATATGTATATATATATGTATGTGTCATGTGTTCATGCACACATACATACACACACAATATATAAATATATGATATATATATATATATATATATATATATATATATATATATATATATATATATATATATATATATATATATATATATATATATATATTATATTTATTTATATATATATTGTATATGTGTGTTTACCTATGTCAGCGTATGTAAATGCCCTTAATTACTGTGCGAGGACAAGCGAAAGTTGACATCTTTTGTTTTCCAGTGAAAAATGATAAGCTGCGATAACCACACGTGTCGCGCAGTCAAGCTGGTCATTTGGGTCACATAACCGTTTGTCCGCGTCAACCTACGTCTGGCAGCCCCGAGAGGAGAACGAGGGCCATTTATCGAACCGAGATGGGGGGGGAAACGATCGTAAAATTTGCTAAACGTCGAAAATAGTGTTTTAAAAAGAATGAAGGCTTTAAAAAAAGGAGATAGGAGTTGATATCTCTCTTTTATGTTCTTTCTGTTCTAGTTCAAGGTTGCTACAGCTAAGTGTCTTGTCCATACATCCCGTTTTTTGTAAGCCGGTTGACCTAATGCGGGTGTAAACAACAAGTCGCTCTCAGGGAACAGCTGATCGAGATAGAAACACGGCATCAAGCGTGGCGGTATATTTTGTCGTATCTTTTGTTGTACAGACAGTTAATGAGGGGTTGAGGGGGGTGTTGTGAAGTGTAGATGTGTGCAGGTGTTGACGTATTGCTGCTTGTGGTGGGAACGTTGGTTTGCTAAATTTTCCGGGATTTTAAGTTAGTCTCGTCTGTATGGGGTAATTTTTCTTTCTTCTTTTCAGTTTTTTACTCTTTTTTTTTGTGTCTTTTCACGTTTTTATTTTTTCTATTGTTGTTTCTAGCATTGATTTTGGTATTAGTAGTAATGATTTTCCCATTTTATTTAACCATCTTTATGAGACTTAAAATTAAGTTAACGTAAATTGGCATTTTCATTCATACGCATAAAACAATATTATAATCATCTATTCCTATGAAATTCCTCTTAAAAATGCACTTCCTTTTTCTACCGCTTAAACAGTCCAATCACAAATCAGAAAATAAAGTCGGCTGCTACTTGCTTGTCGTAGCAACATAATTATGTTTTAGTAATTACACCGGCAGTATGGCCTCAAAAAGTATTATTCAGTCCTCATAATTTCGGTTTGTTTACACATTCCTCATTTCGTGTGGCTCTGCTAATCTCCCTTTTTCCCCAACAGGAGACCATGACAGACGGCAACAGCGATTCGGCCGACGAAACCCTGGATGGCAACGTCACCCGCCTCAATTCCTCGGACGCAACGAGTCCCAGTGATCTTGCTAGTTCTTCCGACGCGAGTAGCACCGCCAGGATAGCGGACCTCGCTGCTCTGACAACCCGGAACCGCTCTTCTGTCCCCACCAGCTCTTCTGTCTCCGCTCGTCCTACTGATCCAGCGGGTTTGGGCGATTCGGCGAGCGGCGGCGGCGATCCAGCGAGACTCACGGATCCAGCGAGTCTCCGCGGTTCGACTGGCCTTCCTGGAGCAGTTGCGCGCGCCGATTCGGGTCTTCTCGGCGGCTCGACGGGTGTCCCCGCTACTGACGGAGGATTCCCCGCCACGCCCCTGCCCTCCGCCCGCCTCTCGCGCCCACCGACAGCGCGAGTCCTTCCTCCTTCACGGCGCCGACTCCGACGCCTCCTCGTCCCTCTGTGCCTTCTCCTTCTCCTTCGTCCGTTTCTCCTTCTGTTCCTTCCTCCTGTTCTTCGTCTTTCTCTCCTTCTATTCCTTCTTCCTTTTCTTCGTCCGTTTCTCCTTCTATTAATTCTTCCTGTTCTTCATCTTTTTCTCCTTCTTCCGCTCCTTCTCCCTGTTCTTCGTCTGTTTCTCCTTCCGTTCCTTCTTCCTGTTCTTCGTCTATTTCTCCCTCTTCTTTTCCTTCTTCCTGTTCTTCTTCTACTTCTTCCTCAATTCCCTCTTCCATTTCTTCGTCTATTTCTCTCCCTTCCATTCCCTCAGATCCTTCTCTCTCTTCTCCCTCCTCCACCGTATACGTGAATGGACACAGAAAAGAAGAGCAAGAGAGACACGAAAACAAAGAGATGAAAGAGAAGAAGGAACTGGAGATAATGGAAGAAGAAAGAGACGGCGATAAAGAAGGCGAAAGGGATAAAATGGAGGATAAGTTAGAGGATAATAAAGATAAAGACAAGAATGGAAATGTGGAGAGAGAACCACAGAAGGAGGATAACGTAATAAAGACCAGAAACGAGAGAAGAGAAGAAGAAAAGAAAAAGCGAATGAGGAGAATGAGAAAAACAAGGATAAAGCTACGGACACAGCAGACTCAGAGAAGAAGGGCGATAGTACAAAAGAGGAAAATGGATATCACGAAAGGGAAATAGAGCAACCAAAAGATAAAGATGAGGAAAATGAGGGACGAGCGACCTTGCTTCAGCCGCCCATCGGAGAGAACCAAGTGTTGGAAAGCCGAAGGGTCGTGGCTGCTTTGGTAAGTATTACACTCATACACTCATACTCACGTCCTACACGTTCATACTTACACTCATAAGCATATTCATATACTCATACACTCATACTTACACATAAACATATTCACATACTCATACACTGATACTTACACATATCATATTCACATACTCATACACTGATACTTACACATAAACATATTCACATACTCATACACTGATACTTACACATATCATATTCACATACTCATACACTGATACTTACACATATCATATTCACATACTCATACACACTCATAAGCATATTCACATACTCATACTTACACTCATAAGCATATTCACATACTCATACTTACACTCATAAGCATATTCACATACTCATACACTCATAAGCATATTCACATACTCACACTCATACTTACACATATCATATTCACGTACTCATACACACTCATACTTACACATTAACATATTTACATGCTCATACACACATACTTACACGTAAACATATTCACATACTCATACACACTCATACTTACCCATGATCATATTCACATACTCACACACACTCTTACTTACACCTAATCATATTCACGTACTCCTACACACTCATTCTTACACTCATAATCATATTCCCATACTCATACACACAATCACCCTCATACTCACACGTGTAGTAACACTTATACTCACAATTGTTCTAATACTCGTATTCACAATCCTACTCATATTATTCGCCCTAATACTCACGCACGTCCTCATCCTTATACACATATCCAGAAATACACAAACATACACACATATGGATAGACACACAAACAAACTAACGAGCAAATAGATATACACAAATAAACGCACACACACACACACACACACACACACACACACACACACACACACACACACACACACACACACACACACACACACACACACACACACACACACACACCTATTTGCCAAACACTAAAATAAGGAGTTCTTCGAGGTTCAAGGGGTTCAATGGGTTTTGTTATGACGTCATTTTGTAGAGTGGTTTAGTGTTGGTTCTCTCTTTTTTTTTTTTTTTTTTTTTTTGAAGGTGACTTTTTCAATGCGTGTGTGTATAGGTAATTTTTTGTGGCATCCCGAAATCTTAAACACTTTTATATACTCGGTCGGTTTGTTAGAATTGTGCGAGGCCCGACCCAAAGAATATTCGTATACTTGCCATGCATAAATTAATAAAGAAACGCATATTTATCAGTCTAGACATGCATATCAACCCGGCAAATAGATAGTTAAATGTATATCTATCAGATATATAGACAGATATGCCTTTATTTCTGCATCTGTATTTATGAAAATTCATTGGGTCGGGCATGGCACAATTTTAACAAACCAGCTGATAGTTTAATGTATTTTCGCTATATAAACACGACAGCATCAAAGTTTGTACTGACCTACAAAGTCTTGAAAAAAGGATTTGTTTTTCTTAATATCACATGAGAAATGTAAATAAAAAAACATTAAAATACTTTATATGCAGGTATAATTTTTAACTAGAAGCAAAATATGGTAGAAGTTTCAAATAAAATGGAAAAAATAAATAATCACTGCTAATATGATGGTTATAAAGACTAATCTTTGTTTTACAAGGCTGTGGAAATTTTAAAATGTATTTGTCAGATTCAGGCAATACTCTCTCTCTCTCTATCTTCTTTCTTCTTCTTTCTTTCTCTTTCTTCTTCTCTTCTCTCTCTCTCTCTCTCTCTCTCTCTCTCTCTCTTCTCTCTCTCTCTCTCTCTCTCTCTCTCTCTCTCTCTCTCTCTCTCTCTCTCTCTCTCTCCCTCTCTCTCTCTCTCTCTCTCTCTCTCTCTCCCTTCTCTTTCTCTCTCTCTCTCTCTCTCTCTTCGCTACACACGCACTTCGTCGATACGTCAATCACTCTCTACTCTCTCCTACACAATATACACCTCCTCCTAGCAAAGATGTCTACTGACTTTACATTTTTCTATCCTCATCATGCTTTGCTCTTCGTCTTACCTCACCACCTACTGTACTATCTACTTTATCTCGGATCATTCCATTACAGGTTTTTCTGGGCCTTAGATCCCTGGCTATGTCCTCTTCTCTCAACGTCTTGCCTGGGTGGTGATAGTTATCTTCTCCCAGTCATTTTCGTTGGCAAAAGAGTACTCTCTCTTGTGGTCTATATTGTATCGATCTCAGAAAACTTGCATCGTGGCTTATCACCAATCGCACCTCATGGCCCAATGAGGAGGGAAATCCGAAGACGGTTATGTGAATTAGTACACTCTCTCTCTCTCTCTTCTCTCGGGCTCCTATGCTGGGTTGGTCAAAAGCCTTCTCCACTTGACTCTATGTAAGAGTTATCCAAGCAAACCGCTAAGTTTATTCGCAAGATCCTGCGTCGCTCTCTTATCCACTTTACTTAATAGTAAGTCTTCACTTATGTATGCAGTACTTCTCGCCTCGTATCTACTCTCCTATACAGGAGCGTGGTAAAACAACTAGGCACAACTGACAGAGCCGAGCAGGAACGAAATAGCTAGAGCGACGTCGAGCAACACTGATTACGGTCAACAGAATCCAGGACAATGCTGTAGATAAATCATTGATGACGAATCTTCTATCTAGCAATGAAGAAGCCTACCGCGCACCATGGAGTGGTTTTGGTAAGTGCCCCTTAAGCCCCCTCATATCAGGAAGATAGAACTGCTTCATTATATAGAAATACTCAGGTGACCTGGACTACGTCCGTATGTTGGTGACCCTGACCCGATGAAACGCGACTAAGCTGGAGTGACCCTGAACCACTTAGTGATGTTGCGCCATGATACCGAGTCGCGATATTGGAGTTGACCCTGACACTAACCCATTAGTCGAGTGTGCGGTATGAGAAGCCTGATCACGAAATGGTAGGTCCTCTTTCTCTCTATACGACATCAAGAGATAGCAAGCAGCTGAAGCGAAGATGAGCTGAGAATGAGACAAGACTAGTGGAGGAGAGAGTGGATCACGGAGCAGTTATGGGAATTAACCTAGTCTGTTCTTCACTAATTGGTTATATCTTTGCTATTATTCTCCCTTCACTATCTTGTTTGTCATAATATCCAAGTGTGCATATGTCCTCTAATGATTGCAGAATGCAATAAAACTCCCATAATGTTAATTATTGATATGTCTGAAGGTGTATTAATTGTGTTATAGTTTCCATATTTTATTGTAGAAATACCAATTGCATCTTACGACTCAATATAACATTTTATTTTTTTTCTAGATGCTCTTGCATTATCTAATATTATGAAAGGTAAACTACATAGTAGTAGAAAATCTCATTCACTGAGATAGTCTGGAATCTCATGCAGCCAAGAAAAGCATAGCAGTGGAGACCTGAAGTAGAAGGAAACTTGGATCCTATTTGTGTGAAGATGTTGAGCTCCGAGAATATTATAGTGGATGATAGGAGAGCTTTGTTTAATGAATAGGCTGTGTTTTTATGTAGTTTTAATCGATGGATTGCATTGTAGTGTGGCAAAAACATACAAATCGCTTCTATTATTTCATTCAATCAGCCATTAAGTCAATAGATCATTGGTTTATCATCCAAGCATTTAATGTGATCGAATGCATATGTAAACATACCTACAAGCATATTCATACAATATAGTATCACACCACATCCAGATCCTACCATGCAATGCGACCAGTAAGACGGCTCAATATCTAGTTCGTTAAATACTGCAACCCTACTAAAGCGTGATAACTCACGGGGGATTATTCCATCTAAATTCCTACTACATATAGTTCACACAAGCGGTCACTTCAATTTGTAAATTAAATATCTACTTAATTTGATAACCGATTCGCACATTATTGGCATCAGCTGCTGAATATCTATACACTAACAGCTAAACACTATGTCAGATGGTTCACCGCAGCAAACCCAAAAGAAGACCAGCTACAGAATGTGCGCTATATTTGCGATAATCTTATCAACATAGCTACAATACATCCATAAGCTGACAGATCATCCATACAATCATCTCAGATTAGTCATTCGCATACAGATCAATTCGTATATAAGATATCGATCAATAACGAATCATGAACAATCAATATCATTTTACAATTCATCATCATCATCTAAATAACTCGTTGACAATCAATGACATACAAGAAACATAACGTCTATCCAGCACACACATTCATGCTGCATATACAATACTACGCATTGTCTGAGCATCTTCACCTAATCCACTGTCACAAAGTCTGCTCTATCTCACCCTTTGCACTCAAATAGAATTACTCAGCTCATGAAGATATCAGACATCACCGTTGTACACGTCATAACTAGCGTTGAGGACATGTGGATCCTCCATCTATCGGCTCAAGATGCTGGAGGCAGAGACCGTTCAGAGGATGGTCTAGGAATGACATATCGATGAGACACTGAAAGGCAGGGGAGGTCGGTGGGAAGGAGCTCCCCCCCAGCGCCTCCCACGCCCCCCGGCTGCTACCTCTCTCAGGTGGAGTTAAA
>NW_020868591.1:228326-235826 GCF_003789085.1 Penaeus vannamei | reverse complement strand
GGATGGAGGAGAGGAAGGAGGATTGAAAAAGGAGAGAGGGACGAGAAGAGGAAGAAGAAGAAGAGGAGAGGAGAGAGAGAAAGAGGGAAGAGCGAGACAAAGAGGACGTGAGGAGGAGAGCAAGGATGAGTAAAATGGAAGACGAGGAGAAGTGGGAAAGAAGAGGACATGAAACAGGAACGTAAAGAAGGGACCGGAACAAAGATGGAGAAGGACGAGAAGGAATGAAAGACGAAAGAAAGGGAAGACATCGAAGAGGAATAAAGACGAGAAGGAGAAAGACGAAGGAAAAGGAAGAAAAACGAAGAAGAAGAAAGGCGAGAAGGAGAAAGACGAATAGATTGGAAGACAACGAAGAAGAATAGAGACGAGAAAGAGAAAAAAACGAAAGAAAAGAAAGGACACCAAAGAAAGAGAAAGACGAAAAGGAAAAAAGAAAAAGAAGAAAAAAAAAAAAAAAAAAAACAAAAAAAAAAAAAAAAAAAAAAATCGAAAAAGAAGAGAGACGAAAAGGTGAAAAAACCAAAAACCAAAAAACCAAAAAAACGAAGACAGGGTAGACGTCGAAGAAGAAAACCCAGGACCTCGATCTGAGCAGTTGCCGGAGTCTGAGATCCCCTTACTAATCCATCATTCGGCAGTTCTTCAGCCATCTCTTGCCATTAATCTTTTTTCCCTTTTGCTAGCGAAGGCCGGGTGGATGGTGGGGGGGGTAGGGTCCAGAGAGAGAAATCGAGAGGAGATAGAGAGAGAGAGGAAGGATAATATAGATATGTATTAATAATATAAACTATATATAATATTATATATAAATATATATATATACTATATATCTATATATATAATATATTATACAAAACATAGAGAGACAAAGAGAGAAAAGAAATAGAGGAGAGACAGAGAGAGAGAGAGAGACGAGAAAGAAGGAAGAGAGAGAGAGAGAGGAGGGAGATAGAGACGTCTTCCTCTCTTGTTCCCTTCCTCTCTGTCTTTCCTACTTACCCATTCGTCAGATCCCATTTTTTCTTATCTTCTCTTTTGTTTCTGTGCTCGCTCTTCCTTTCTTTATTGTTATTTGCACTGTGATCGGCGCTTCGTTCAAGCACTAAGAAGGAGCAGAACTGAAGACAGAGGGAAAGGAGGAGAAGAAGGAGAAGGAGGAGGAGGAGGAGGAGGAAGAAGAGGAACTGAAAACAGAGGAAAAGGAGGGGAAAAGGGTGATAAGGTAGGAGAGGAGTAAGGAAGGAACTGAAGACAGTGGAAAAGGAGGAAAAGAAGGAGAAGGAGAAGGAAGAGGAGGAGAAAAAGCGATAAAGAAGAGAAGAGGAATCGGAAGAGGAGGACGGGGGGCGAAGATTAGGAGAAAGAGGAACTGGAGAACGAACGGAAGTAGGTAGAGGAATAGAAATTGAGACCTAGAGGCCCAATAGAACCAACAAGAAGGTAGAGGAATAGAAAAAAAGAGGAAGAGGAGGGACAAGTAAACGAGGAGGAAGAGAAGTACGAAAGAACAGGAGAAAGAGGAAGAAGAGGAATAAAAAAAAAAAAAAAAAGACGAAGACGAGGTTGAGTAGGAAAAGAATGAATAGAAGAAAGGAATAAGACGAAATCAGAGGAGGAGGATGGAATAGGAAAAACGAAGTTGAAGAAGAAGAAGAGGAATTAGAGGAGGCAACGAGGAGGAGGAGGAGGAGGGGAGAGCAAAATAGGCAGAAGAAGTAGGTAGGAGACGAGGGGAGGGCGAGGTGGAGACGAGGCGAGGACGAGGTGGGGGACGAGGTGTAGGACGAGGCGGAGGACGAGATGGGACGAGGTGGAGGCGAGGTGAGGACGAGGTGGAGGACGAGGCGGATGACGAGATGGAGGGAGAGTGGAGGAAGAGGAGGGAGCCAAGAAGGAAAGAGTAGGAGGACGAGGTGGAGGATCAGGTGGGCGAGGACGAAGGTTCGAGGTGGAGCGTCGAGGTGGAGGACGAAGGGTGGAGGACGATGGTGTGAGGACGAGTGGAGACAGTTGGTGGGCGACGGTGGAGGAGACGAAGTGGGAGGACGAGGTGAGAGTACGAGGTGGAGGACGACGAGGTGGGAGGGACGACGAGGTGCCGAGAGGACGAGGTGGAGGACGACCAGAGGCGCCGAGACTTGGTTCCCCGACGTCCGAAGGTTCTACTACCGTCTCCGTTCTTCTCGCAGTCGACCTCGACTGACGGAATCTCATTTCAATACTTAATTATACAGTTCTTGAGCACTTTTTGCTTTCTTAATAACTCCCCTTGCCCCCCCCCCTCCTTTCCTTGCCCCTCGCCTTCCCCCCCCGTTTCCTACTTCCTTCTCCCCCTCCCCTACTCCCCTCCCCCTCTTTTACCCCTAAACCCCCTCCCCTACGCCTTCCCGTCTCCTACTCCTTCTCCTCTTCCCCTACTCCTTTACCCCCTCCCCTACCCCTAAACCCCCCCCCTACCCTAAACCCCCTCCATTATCCTTCTCCCCCTTCCCCTACCCCAAAACCCCCTCCATTATCCTTCTCCCCTCCTTTACCCCTACTAAACCCCCTCCCTACCCCTTCCCCCCCACTCCTACCCCTAAACCCCCCCCCCTACACCCCTCTTCCCCCCTCCTTTACCCCTAAACCCCTCCCTGCCCCCTTCCCCCCCATCCCTACCCTAAACCCCATCCCCCCTCCCCCCCCTTTACCCCCTCCCTCTACCCCTTCCCCCCTCCTCACCCCTCTTCCCTTTCCTTTACCCTAAATCCATCCCTACCCCTCCCCCCCCCCCTACCCCTAATCCCTCATCCTTCTACTTGTTCCCCTCCTTTACCCCTAACCCCCTGCTTTACTCCTTTCCCCACCCAACCCCTTCCCCCTCCTTTACCCCTAAACCCCATCCCCTACCCCTTACCCCCCCCCTACCCTTAATCCCTCCTCCTCTATCTCTTCCCCTTTACATGCGATTTTTTTTTATTTAAGTTTCCAGTGTAAGCGACAAGATACAGTAAAAAAATATGGTTTATGATTAATTTGATTTGTTCATGTTGGGGTTGGGGTTGGGGTTGGGGGTTGGGGGGGTGGCGGTCGGTCGTGGTGGGGACGCGAAAGATTGGCAAAGAAGAGAGAAGGAGAAGAAGAAGAAGGAGAGAAAGGGGATTAAGAGGGATATTAAGACTTATTCGGGGAGTTCTGACGGTGTGCGAGATTCGACTAATGACGGGAAAAAATAATATCAACATAAATTAACGAATTTCTTCTCTCTCTCTCTCTCTAAAAAAAAAGGAGGAAGACGAAAGAGATAAAGAAAAAAAGAAAGAAAAGAAAACGGAAGAGCGAGAGAGAGAGAAAAAAAGGAAAGAAAAACAGAACAGCGAGAGTCACTCTGAAAAATAAGGAAACAAATCAATTATACGTCCCTATATCTATATATATATAAAAAAAAGAAAATGAAACCCAAAACATAATAGCAGTTATGAGAACCCCCTCCTCCCCCTCCTTCCTCCCCCCCTCCCCACCCCTACATAAGAGTAAATATGAACACAACTTCAGCACAAAAATCAAATAAACCATTTCCATTCTCATACTATTTTTCTTCCACGGATTTGAGGGGAATTTTCGCTGTGGACTTTTCCATTGGTCATATATCATCCATTAAGTGAGCTCGCTTGGCCACACTGATCCATAAGGGAGTAGGGTGGTGAGCTCTGATACACACGCGCTTCACAATGCTTCAGTCACTTGCCACTTCGCTCGCTCGCCCCGCCCGGCCGCCCGCCCATCCCGCCCGCCCGGCCGCCCATCCCGTCCGCTGGCGTCGGTGCCACGGGGGCGGTCCTCCTCCTCGGGTCCTCGGGTCCTCGGGTTCTCCCTCCGGCCCTGTCTCTCTCTCTCTCTCTCTCTCCCCTCTCTCTCCCTACGCTCCTGTTCCCTGGGTAGGGGGTTCGTCCTCTCTCCTCCTCTCCTCCCCTCTCTCTTCCCTCTCCCTCCCTCCTCCTCCTCTGTCTCTCCTCGTCCTCCTCCTCCGCTCCTCCTCCTCCTCCTCCTCTCCGCTCCTCCCCTCTCTCCCTCCTCCTCCCTCCTCCTCCTCCGCTCCTCCCCTTGGCTCCCTCAACCAGCCGTTTCCCCTCTCGCGCTCGCTCGCTCTTCCGATCTCTTCCGTGCGTTTTTCCATCCTCCTCGGAACTCCGTCCTCCTGAGCGTTGACCGAAGGCTTCTTTTTCCCCGCCGCTTCCCCTTCACTCGCGCGGCGCACGCCCCCACGCATCCGCAAACAGCAGAGGGAAAGCGGCAAGCAGGAAGCAAAAGCAGGGGCGGGGGAGCGACGACCAGCAGCCCCCCTCCGCCATCGCTGTTCTCTCCGCGGCCACTGCTGATGCCACAGCCCCCCTCCTCTCTCCTCTCCCCTCACCCTACCCTCCCTCCCCGGTTTCCCCTCGGCGCTCGCTGCTCGGCGCCGCCCCCTCTCTCGTCCCCCCCGCTGCCGTTCCCTGTCTCCCTATCTCCTGCCTTTCTCTCTACCCTCTCCTCTACTCCTCCTCTCTACCCTCCCTTCCCTCCCTCTCTCCCTCTCTCTCCCTTACCATCCTCTCCCTCCCTCCCCATCCCTACTCTTCCCCATCTCTCCCTCCCCTTCCCCTCCCTCCCTTCTTCATCCCCCATCTCTCCCTCCCTCCCCCCCTCTCTCTCTCCCCTCCACCACCCGGTCCCCTTGCACCTCGAGCGCTGGGAACTGGCGTGAGCGATGGCTTGTGGTAATGGCGGGGTATGGATGTATAATGTATGACGATCCCACAGCCTCATTACGACCGGCCATCAGTATCTATAAAGTCTCTGCCGTCACACACACAGAGCGCCACAACTCATCACCACCGCACCAAATACACGAGGAGGAGGAGGACCCCCTCTCTCTCCCCGCGCTAACTCGGATTTGAAGGAGAGAAAAAGTAAATGAAATTCCCTCCCTCCAAAAGCTAGCTCTCGTTCTCTCTCTTGGTCTTTCTCTCTCTGGGTCTTTCTCTTGTTTTTTCTTCTCTCTCTCTCTTTTGGCGGTCTCTCTTCTCTTTTTTTTCTTCTTTTCCTGTTTCTCGTTCTCGTTCTCTTTCTCTCTCTGTCTGTCTCTGTCTCTGTGTCTCTGTCTCTGTCTCTGTCTCTCTCTCTCTCTCTCTCTCTCTCCTCTCTCTCTCTCTCTCTCTCTCTCTCTCTCTCTCTCTCTCTCTCTCTCTCTCTCCTCTCTCTCTCTCTCTCTCTCTTCTCTTCCCTTCCCTCTTTCTCTCTCAATGTCCTTCTACTTCTTGGTTCTCACGCTCTTCCTCTTCCTTCCTTATACCATTTCTCCCTTTGTTTGTCTCTCTTCTTATCCTGTTTACCTCCTTTTCTCCTTTTCCTTGTTCCTCTCTTCCTCTCTCCTCTCCATCACATCTTTTCCTTCCTCCTTCCCATCATCCCACAACCTCACGTAATAAAAAAATTAAAAACGGGGAAAAAATGAAAAAAAATAAACAGAATAAGGAAAAAAAGGAAGAGGAAAAAAAAACAATAACAAGAAAAAAACCGGGAAAAAATAAAAATAAAAGAGAAATAAGAAGGAAAAAATGGGGGAAAAGAGACAGGAAAAAAATAAACAGAAAATCCTAGGGTTCCTGAGGCCATCCACCGCCCCGCGGAAGACCTTCAAAAAGCTCTTCCCCTTTTAGCTTACAACTCGTTCTGCTCCCTTCCACCCCCCTCCTTCCCCCTCCCCCCTATCCCCCTCCTCCCCTTCTCCCCTTTCCCCTCTCCTCCCCTACGTTTACCAGGTCCTCCTCCTCCCCTCATTCTTCCTTCCTCCTCCCCCTCCCCTTCTCCCCGTTTACCCCTCTCTCTTTCCCTCCTCCCCTCCCCCTCTTTCCCATCCTCCCCTTCTCCTCTCCTCTTCCCCTCTCCTTCCTACGCTCACCAGGTCCTCCTCCCTCTATCCTTCCCTCCTCCCCTCTTCCTATCTTTCCATCCTCCCTCCTCCTCCTCTTCCCCCTCCACCCCCTTCCTTCCCTCCTTTCACCCCCCCTCCCTCTCCCCTCTCTTCCCCTCTCCCTGTACCCTCTTCTAAGACATGCGCGTAACTCCTCCAATCACAAACTCACACGTCATACCCTGAACACGTTTTATGACGTCACTCAACCAATAGTATGACGTGGCCGTGACGTCACCTAGATGGCAGCGATGAATGTAAGAATAAATGGCTTAAGGATTATGCTAATTGCAGAATTATAGAGCAAAGACTGGTAATTATTAAGAGAGTGATGTCGGACTAACAGAAGTAAGAATAAGAATAGAAATAGGAATGCTAATAATAATGCTTGATAATACGGATAAAATCATAACAATAAAAATAATGATTAGGATGATAACGATAAACAGTATGACAATGATAATAATGATGATAATGATAGTTATAACAATAGTAATAATTGATAATAATGACAATAATGATAAAGTAGTGATGATAACAATGCTAATGATAATAATGACAAAAAATAATGATTGATAATAATGATAGATTGATAATAATATTGATAATAATAATAATGGCAATAATGACAATGATAATGATAATAATGATAATAATCATAATACTGATAATAATAATGATTCATGATAATGATAATGATGATGATAGTGATAATATTTGTAATAATGATAATAATGATAATTATGATAATCCTATCAATTAAAATCATTATAATAGTAATGATAATATTTATAATGTTAAAAATCATATCAATATCAGTGATACTAATAACAATAATAATCATGATGATAATGACAATATTGATAATGATTATAATGATAAAAATAGTAATAGCATTCACAATAGTGATAATAATAATGGTAATGATAGCAATGATATTAATGCTAGTGATAAAAACAACAGTAACAATAACAATAATGAAGATAATGATGATGAAAATGATGATAATGCAGATGATAACACAACAGCAATAAAAACGATAATGATAATAACAATAATGACAATAATGATGATGATGATGCCAATATTGATAATGATAATTATACTGATAATAATGATAATAGTAATAGTAATAGAAATAACAATAATAAACAACAATAACAACAATGATAAAGATGATAATAAGAATGATAAAAATAACAATAACAATAATAATGATATTAATCATAATAATAATCACAATAATCATAACAGTAATAATTATCATTATCATTATCAATATCATTATTATTATTACGACAACAGTATCGATAATAATATTAATAACAATGAAAACAACAATACTAATAATGATCATTAACAAAATGCTAGTGGTAACAATAATAACAGCCAAGACGATAACAACAAAATGACAACTATGATGACAGGGACAATGATGATAATAAAGTTATTGATAGTAATTGTGATCACAATGTCGATTACGATAATGACAACTGAAATGACAGCGCAATCACAGCAACAATTTAAAATATATATATATATATATATATATATATATAATATAT
>NW_020868591.1:223326-225826 GCF_003789085.1 Penaeus vannamei | reverse complement strand
TTTTTCCATCTCTCTTTCTCGTCGTTATCTATTTCATCTCTAATTTCTTTTTCGCTATTTCCTTCCTTCTTTTTTTCTTCTCTTACCTTCTCTAATGTCTTCTTCGTTATTTCTTTTATCTCTCTCTCTAGTTCCTCCTTTATTTATTCGTTTGCCTCTTTTTCTAATTCCTTATTCTTCATTTCTTTAGTTCCTTTCTAATTCTTTTTATGCAATTTCTTTAGTCATTCCAATTCCTTCTTCGTTATTTCTCTCGTCCCTTACAATTCTCTTCTTTACTCTGTCTTTCTAACTACTTCTTTCCCTTTTCATTCGATATTTCTCACGTCTCTCTCCTTCCATTATCTTCTTTGCTGTTTTTATATTCTTTTTTCTTTATAATTCTTCAATTTGTTATCTTTTTTATATCTTGCTATTTCTTCTCGTGTTTATATTATATATTTTTTTTTCATTTCTTCGCCTTTTTCTTATTTTATCTTCTCTGATTCTTATTTTTTCCTTAATTACTTCTTCGATATATCTTTCATTTCTGATATCTTCTTTATCAATTCTTTCGGCTTTTTCTAATTCCTCTTTCTGCATCTCTTTCGTTTCTTTCTAAATCCTTCTATATTTCTTTCGTCTCGTTCCAGTTCCTTCTTCGCCATTCCTCTCGTCTCTCTCAATTCCCTTATACGTTCTGCCTTTCTTCTCTTTCTAATTCCTTCTTCCCCATTTCATTCACATTTATCTAATACTTCCTTCTCTGTCTCTTTTTAATTCCTTCTTCGACATTTCTTTCGTCTCTCTCCATTACCTTCGAAATTTCTCTCGTCTCTCTCTCTCTATTTCCTCCTTCATCGATATTCTTTTCACCTCTCTCTAATTCCCTCTTCGATATTTCTCTCATTTTTCTGAAATTAAACCAGTTTGCTTTGATATTCACAGTAGTTTCCTGCAACTAAATTAAACTGCCTTTATAGTGTATAAATCTACGTAATCATGATAATAGTGAATGAAAAAGTAGTAGTAGTAGTAATGATAATGATAGTAATAATAATTGATAATAATATAAATAAAATGATGATGGTGACATAGCAATAGCATTAATGATGGAAAGAAAGATTAACATGATCATAACAACAATAGTAATACCGCTACTACTACTAATACTATCGACTGAATGATGGTAATACTGATAGTGATGATAATTATGATGATAGTAATGATAACAATAATAATAATGATAACAACAATAATGATAATGATAACAACAATAATGATAATGATAATAATATTGATAATGAAGATGATAATGATAATGATACTTAAGATGATAATAATACTGATACTTAAGATGATAATAATAATGATACTTAAGATGATAATAATAATGATACTTAAGATGATAATAATAATGATACTTAAGATGATAATAATAATGATAATGAAGACGATGATAAGGATAATAACTGATAATAACGATGATAGTAATAACGATGGTTATAATAACAAACTCACACACGCATATACATGTGTGTGTGTGTGTGTTTGTATCATCAAAACAACCAGATTCAAATTGAATTGAAAAATCCCTTCATAACACGTACCGAACTTGATTTCTCTAAGAAAAGTCGGAAGAAAAATAATCCAATGATGATAAAAGTTACATAAGCATAAGCATTATCTCGTACACACATTTTCAGAACAACACGGGTGCAATGGCGAGGTTATCACACACACACACACACACACAACACACACACACACACGCACACACACACACACACACACACACAACACACAACACACACACACACACACACACACAACACACACACACACACATACACACACACACACACACACACACACACACACACACAGACACACATACACACAGCACACACACACACACACACACACACACACACACACACACACACACACAACACACACACACACACACACACACACACACACACACACACACGACACCTCCCCCCCACGCACACAGTCATATGTATGTATAGTGTGTACTGAAATTCAGTGACAATACCCGCCTTATATAGATGAGTTCGGAATCTTACTCGCTGTCTGTCCGTTGGTCTTGTCCTTATATCTGTTTGTCTGTCTGCTTGCCTGTCGGTCTGTCTCTGTCTGTCTGTCTTTCACTCTCACTCTTTCCCTTTCTCTCTCTCTGGCTCTCTCTTTCTCTACGCGTCTCTCACTCTCTCTCTTCTCTCCCTCGTTTTTTTCTTTCTCTTTATTTTCTCTTTTCTCTACTCTTTTATCTCTCTTTCCTCTCTCTCCTCCCCTCTCCCCCCCTTTCTTCTCCCCCCTCCCTATCCTTCCTTCCTCTGCATTTTCCCATCTACCTCCATCCCCATCCACCCCCAATCTCTTTCTCTACTCGTTATCTCTCTCTCTCCCTCTCCCCCCCTCTCTCTCTCTCCCTATCCTTCCCTCCTTCTGCTTTTTCCCATCTACCTTCCCATCCCCATCTACCCCCAAAAAAATA
>NW_020868591.1:216651-220373 GCF_003789085.1 Penaeus vannamei | reverse complement strand
TAATGATAATAATGATATTAATGATGATACTGATAATAATGATGATAACGATGATGATAATAATAACAATAGTAATAATGATAATAATAATAATAATAATAATAATAATAATAATAATAATAATAATAATAATAATGATAACTAATGATGATGATAATTATGATCATAATGAGAATAAATGATAAGTATGTTGATGATAGTAATAATGATGATGATGAAAATGACAATACTGATAATAATGATGACAATGATAATGGTGATAATAAAAATGATGATATCAATAATAATAATGATAATAATAATGATAATGATACTACTACTACTACTACTACTACTACTAATAATGATACTGATAATAATGGTAATAATAGTAATAATAATAATAATAATAGTAATAATAGTAATAATAATATTAATAATAATAATAATGATAATAATAACAATGATAATGATGATAATAATGATAATAATAATAACAATGATAATAATAGTAACAATAGTATTAATAATAATAATAATAATAATTATGATAATAATAACAATGATAATAATGATAATAATAACAGTAAAAGTAATAAAGATGATAGTAATAAGAATGATAATGAAAATAATGATAATGATAATCATCATCATAATCATCACCATTTATTTCATTACCATTATCATCATTAATATTATTAGTATCATTATGGTAAGCATTATTGTTATAAATTGATCATATCATAAATTAGTCTAAGATTCTGATTAATACTGTCCTAGCTATAAAAAAGGTTGATTCAATTGAAGTTTCGGTGCGTGTTATCAATATTTCTTTTATTCACTTATCTATCTATCTGTCTATTTGTTTATTCATTTCTAGTCTATCATATTAATTTGCTACCGGTCGTCTGGCAATGAAAATGACCTGACCTCATATGACCTCGGATATTGAGTGCACTTTACAGTTCATTACATTACAATTACTTACAGCATGGACGTCGTGCTTGTCATAGATTATGCAACACAATACTATATTATGCCTCATCAAATTCGAATCATTTATCGAAAATTCACATAAGTCACACAAAGACGAAACTGATGAAAAAAAAAGAAAAAGAAAAAAGAAAAAAAAACAAATAGAAAAAAACGAAACTGATGAAAGGGGAAAAAAACTTAAATAAAAAAAAAAGATAAAAAAACATATTGATATAACACGACGATCTAAGACGCTTTTGAGAAGGTCGTGACCTTTTCTTCCAATCGTCTTGTAGGTCATAAAAACCTCATGCTGGAAGGTCACTCGTGTCAGATAATGGCGATTGGTAATATCTCTTCTGTCGGTGGTAAGTGGGACGGAAAGGAAGAAGGAAAATGGGTGATGAAGATGGGAAGAAGGAGACAGGGGAAGAAATAAAAGAAGGTGGGGGTTGGAAAGGGAGGGAGGGAAAGGGTGATGAAAATATGAAGCAGGAGACAGGAGAAGGAATGGAATAAGAAGGTAGAGGATGGAAAAGAAGAGGAAGAACGAGTGATGAAAATGGGAAGAAGGATATAAGAAAAGGAATAAAAGAGAAAGATGAGGAGGATAAACTAATAATGATAATAAGAAAAAACAGAGAAAGAGAGATAAGATTAAAGAAAGACAACACGTAGAAAATCAGACGAAGAAGGTGAAAGAGTGATGAAAGGGAAAAGAGATAAAGAGATATGGAAGAGGAAAGTGAAGAACAGAAAGGGAGAAGATAAAAGAATGGGAGGAAGAAAAATCAGAGGAAGAAGAAAACAAGAGGAAGGAGAAGAATAAAGAGATGAAGAGGAGGAAGAAATAAACAAATAAGAAAGAAAGAGTAAAAGATGAAAAGGGATAAGGAGAGAGAGAGAGAGAGAGAGAGAGAGAGAGAGAGAGAGAGAGAGAGAGAGAAATACACAATTGCTTTCACATCAATGAAAGAAAGAGAAAACAACAATAACAACGGTGATAGCAACTGCAAAAGTTATAGTAACGAACAACAAAATAACAGCAACAGCAATAACAACAACATTACAAAAGCAACAAAGCAACAAGAAAGTAATAACAACAAAAGACATAAACAACAAAGTATTATCAACAACAACAAAGCAATAGCAAAAAAAAAGTATTACCAACAAGAAAACAACAACAAAGTAATAACAAAAAACAACAACAAAACAGCAACAAAGTAACAACAACAGAAAAAGAGCGAAACAACAACAGAGTCATGACAAAACCAACAGCAGCAACAACAAACCCAGAACTGCGGCCAATAACTTCTCACTGCTCATAAAAATCTACTTAACTTCACTCACGATCCTGACACGCAATACTTCGTTAGTCCATCGAGTCATGCGAATTATTATCGAAATAAAGAAACGATATAATGAACCTATTATTGCGCGATCGTTGCAATTCTCTGTTTTGAGCTGGCTATTACTTTTGTTGAGGTTATTACTCGGTTTTTCTTTCTATTTCTCTCTTTCCCTCTCTCTGTATTTCGCATTTTGTATGTCTCCGTCTCTGTCAATCTATCTGTCTGTCTGTCTCTCTCTTTCTCCCTATCCGTTTTTCCGTCTCTTAGTCTCTCTCTCTCTCTCTCTCTCTCTCTCTCTCTCTCTCTCTCTCTCTCTCTCTCTCTCTCTCTCTACCTATCTCTCTCTCTCTCGTAGCTTCCCTTAAGTGTGATGATAAATATCATTGAGAGGATTATCAGTACCTTATTATCATCTATACTCTTCCTCGTCATAACTATCAGGAACCACACGAGAAATTAATCTTTTGCAAGTAGCTTATACGAACATTCACGCCTTTTCTTGCTTATTTTATTCTAGGAGTTAAGTATGAAACAACAACGCACACTTTCACGGAATCCTACACACAAACATTCACATATGACTACATATACATGTACTCCTAGCCACGCAGAAACGCACACACAATTACAGGTCCACATAAACAAGAATACGTCAGTGCACTTTCTCACTCAGAACACTCATACCCAAAAAGTTATACAAACTTATGCACACAGGCGAGTGCACGTTTCTAACTCTTCACAAGTTCCTCTTCAGACAAATAATAAACCGAAATGTTTCTGTATATATATATGTGTGTGTGTGTGTGTATTCGTATGTAAATGCATATATACACATATATATATGCAGAAATGTATATATTATTCATACTTATTTTGTATATACACAAACATGCACGAACAGAGGAAAGTCACAAATACAGACGCAAACATAAACACAAAAAACAAGCAACAAGACCCAATGCAAACAAAAACATAAGACAAGCAAGCAAACAGAAACACAAATGAAGACAACTACACAAGCAAAAAGACGGACGAACTAAGACAATCAAAGAAGCACACATGCAAAAAGACGATTCACACAGAAAAAAACAAAGACACACAGTCACAACAAAAAATTTAAACCGTAAACATAAATAACTGCAAAGGCAGAATGACAAAAGAAACACAGACAGACAACCACATAAAAAAATAAACACAAAAACCTTAAACCACGCAAAAAAAAAAAAAAACACGCCCCCAATAAAACAATAACGACGCAAACAAAAACACGAACACAATCAATAACCCAAACAAACAACAACAAAAAACACACAAACACAAGCAACCACGCCCCCCCCCAAAAAAAAAACAACCACGGAAACAAAAACACAATCAATAACGCAAACAGAAACATAGACAAACAACCAATCACCCCCC
>NW_020868591.1:194151-211651 GCF_003789085.1 Penaeus vannamei | reverse complement strand
TATTTACATACATAAGTGTATACATATATATAAGATATGAATAAGTAGATAAATATGATATATATATAATATAATATATATATATATATATATATATATATATACATATATATATATATATATATAATATATATATATATATACAAAAATCATGCCCACAGCCTCTGATTTAACCAGCTGTTTATTTCTCCTCCGGGAGCCGAGTCCCAGAAGAGCGGAGTATCTTTCTCCCAACCTAATTAAGATATTTTCGTGACCCCGTTCAACGTCTTCTTCCAAAGCGGACATTCTCGAGACGCCCAAGCAGAAAATATTCGGTCATTTTGCATTCCGCTCTGACTGAAGGATGGAAGTTTGCAACGAAACCTCTTCTGGGTCGCATTGCAAGGGGGCGGTCTCGCGGAAGAGCTGTTATTCCCCGCCCGTGCGAACAGCGTCGACTTGTCTCGCATCTCGCTGGCTGGCGGATCGAGGGCGGAAGGAAGTCTGCTTTCCTGTTATTGATCTGAACTTTGTTGAATACAGGCGGTGAATTTTTAAAAGGCGGTACAGGAAGAAGAAGAAGAGGAAGGAGAAGTAGGAGGAGGAGGAGGAGGAGGAAGAGGAAAAGAAGAAGAAAAGGAAGGAAAAGAGGAAGGAGAAGTAAGAGGAGGAGGGAAAGAAGAAGAAAAAGAAGAGGAAGAAGTAGGAAAAGGAGGAAAAGAAGAAAAGGAAGAGGAAGGAGAAGTAGGAGGAGAAGGAAAAGAAGAAGAAAAAGAAAATGAATAGGAAGGAGTAGAAGTTGGAGGGAGAGGAAAAAAAGAAGAAATAGAAGAGGAAGGAGAAGTAGGAGGAGAAGGAAAGAAGAAAAAGAATAGGAAGAAGAAGAAAAAAGAAGGAAAGAAAAAGTAGAAGATTAAGATTAAGATAAGAATATGAGACTTCTTGCTGGTTTAGATATTGATTCTTTTTTTTCAAAGGCCATCATTTCTCTTTCTCGATGGTATTGATTTGACTCAAATTCTCATCACTTTCCCAAAGTCAATCCTTTGTCTATCTATTTCTCGGTAAAATCATCATTAATACCAATACCACATTCTTCTTTTATTCATCTACCTATTTTTTTTATGAAGATAATACAAAACAAAACACACTCAACCAACACAGAAATAAACAACCATATGTGACGTAATCTGAAGTGACTTCCCCCCCTCCCCCTCCCCCTCCCCCGAATTCTTGAAGACAAACGCACATCTTTTCTCCCTTTATCTCTCTGTTCCTCCCTTCTCCTGACCTTCCACGAACGAGGGAGAAAGAGGGGAGAGGAATAATTGGATTGGTGAACACGTGACCTGAACGAACAAGCACTCCAAGAGGCTGCACTTCAGAGACACCAAATGGCACTACTAGTATGTGGGTCTGATAGGTTTATTGCTGTTGTTATTATTATTATTATTGTTGTTATTGTTATTATGGTTATTTCATTATCACTAGTATTGTTATTATTATCATCATTATCATTACTACTACTGTTATTATTATAAACATTTGTTAATAATGATAATAATAATAATAATTATATTATTATATATTATTTTTAACATCATCATCATTCTTATCATTAATATTATCATCATTACTATTGATGTCATTTTACCAAGATTATCATTGTCATTGCAATGAAAACGACAATAGTTTTATTAAAAATGATGAGTAATGATTATGATATACAAAAAAAAATCACATGTCAATTCTCATCACTGTTTTCATTTATAATACACTCATTAATATTATTCGTCTTCTCTTTAATACATACCTTTTTAAATAATTTTATTGGCATTTATATAACTTGCTTTTCCTCTCTTCCTTGTTTCTCTTCCCTTTCGCAATTCCTTTAATTCTGTCTTCCTCCCTTCTAGTTTTGGTTTTCGAATTCCATTAACTCTGAATCGAATCTTTTTGTGAGCCTTTTTATTTCAGCCTTTGTTTGATATAAAGTACACTTGTACATGAATACAACTAGAGACAAAGGTATACACAGAAATATGAGCAAACACACAAACATATTTGTATATACACAGACAAATTGGAGAAGAGAAAGAAAGAGATAGAGAGCGATAGGAGGAAAGGGAGAGAGGGAGCGAGGGAAAGAGTGAACGGAGAGAGGGAGAGAAGGGAATGAGGGAGAGAGAGAGAAGAGGAGAAGAGAAAGGGAGTGGTGAGAGAGAGAGATGAAAGGGAGAGATAGAGAGATATAGAGGGAGAATTAGAGAAAGAGTGATAAAGGAATGGGAGAAAAAAGGGAGAGATAATGAGAGAGACAGACAGACAGACAAACAGGCAGACATACAGAGAGAGAGAGAGAGAGAGAGAGAGAGAGAGAGAGAGAGAGAGAGAGAGAGAGAGAGAGAGAGAGAGAGAGAGAGAAAGAGAGAAAGAGAAAAAAAAAGAAAGTGAAGGAGTAAGAGACAGACACAGAGACAAATACATAGACACAGAGACAGAGAGAAATATAAAAGAAAGAAAGAAAGAGTGAGAAAAGAAAATAAGATATTTATTCCTCAGCACTTTAACTCACCCACCGTAGTTCTCAATCTCAAATATCACGCTGCAGTCACGAGTATTATAAGCTCTTACGGGATTACCAAGTCTAGTTCATTCTAATAATAATGATGGCGGTGCTAGGAATGTTGATTCTTATTCGTTCATTGTCGATTTTTTTTCTGTCTGTCTGTCTGCCTCTCTCTCTCCCTGTCTGTCTGTCTCTCTCTCTCTGTCCCTCTCTCTCTCTCTCTCTCTCTCTCTTTCTCTCTCTCTCTNTTATTACTATTTCGTCTCTAATTGACGATTTCTGTTTCTTTTTTAATTGCGTTCATTACTTTCTTTCGTCTCTACTGTTTCCCTTTTTTATCCTTTCTACCTTATGATATTCTTTTATCTTCGTATTTCCATTTTTTACATGAATTTCCCCTCTTTCTTCCCTTTTATTATACTGTCGCCGTTTCCCTTTCCCGATTTATAGCTCTCATTTCCTCATCATCATTCAACTACTCACTCTCACTTTCTTTCTCTCTCTCCTCTCTCCCTCTTTCTCTCCTTCTCTCCCTCCCTCCCTCTCTCTCTCTCTCTCTCTCTCCCTCTCTCTCTCTCCCTCCCCTCTCTCTCTCTCCCCTTCCCCCTCTCTCTCTCCCCTCTCTCCCCTCTCCCCTCTCCTCTCTCTCTCTCCCCTCTCCCTCTCCTCTCTCCTCTCTCCCTCTCTCTCTCTCCCTCCCCTCTCTCTCTCTTTTCCTCCCTCCCTCTCTCCCTCTCTGTCTGTCTGTCTGTCTCCCCCCCCCCCCTCTCTCTTTCTCTGTCTGTGTGTGTTGTGTGTAAATTACTTATCGCACATATCTTTATTCCCCACTTCTCTAAATGGTCGCTGGGAAAGAAGCCTTAAATAAACAATCTTCTTTTTTTTCTTTCTTTCTCTGCTTCTCTTCACCTTGCCGCGTTTCGTTAAAAAAAGGAGGGAAGGAAGGGAAGAATAGAAATGGTTTGGAAGAAATGAAAGAAGAAGGAAGGCAGAGAAAAGCATGAGAGCGAGCGAGCGACGCGAGTGAGAGAGAGAAGAGAGAGAGAGAGAGAGAGAGAGAGAGAGAGAGAGAGAGAGAGAGAGAGAGAGAGAGAGAGAGAGAGAGAGAGAGAGAGAGAGAGAGAAAGAGAGAAAGAGAGAGAAGAGAAAGAGAGTGAAAAGAGAGAGAAGAGAAAGAGAGTGAAAAAAAAGAAAGAAAGAAAGAGAAAGAAAGAAAAGAAGGCAGAGAGAGAGAAAGAAAGGGTAGAGAGAAAGAGCATTTAGAGAAAGGGAAGAAAGAAAAAAGAGCAAGAGAAAGAGAGAGAATCCTCACCACAACCCAAGCAAAAGCAAAAAGCACAGAAGACAAGTAATACACCACCCCCTAGCCCCCCAAGACCCCCATCCCCACCCCACCTGGTACCCACCCCTCACCCACCTGGCACCCACCCCCCCCGCCAAGCACCCACCCTCACCTACCTGGTACCCACCCTCCCCACCTGGCACCCACCCCCCACGCCAGGCACCACCCTCACCTACCTGGTACCCACCCCTCACCCACCTGGCACCCACCCCCCACCCACCTGACCCCTCCTCACCCACCCCCCTCCGCCAGGCAAAATATGCAAATGAGAGCAGGCGGCGGCGTGAGTGGCCTCCTTTGACACATTGTCACAATTCAGCAAGGAGGTGTGTGTGTGTGTGTTTGTGTCTGTGTGATGTGTGTGTGTGTGTGTGTGTGTTGTGGGTGTGTGGTTGTGTGTGTGCGTGCGTGTGCGTGCGTGCGCTGTGTGCGTGCGGTGTGCGTGCGTTGCGTGTGTGTGTATGTCTCTCTCTTCTCTTTGTGTTTGTTGACAGCGTCCCACCTGCCGACCAGCCTGTTGCTTGCTCGCCGCCTTTTTTTTTTCTTTCTTCTTCTTTCCTTCGTTTGTGTTGACAGAAGC
Source organism: Penaeus vannamei (assembly GCF_003789085.1). Taxonomy (NCBI): domain Eukaryota; kingdom Metazoa; phylum Arthropoda; class Malacostraca; order Decapoda; family Penaeidae; genus Penaeus; species Penaeus vannamei. The sequence goes on along the minus strand of NW_020868591.1, from coordinate 207,178 downwards.
AAACATCTGCCGTCTGGGGTCCGGGCTCGGAACTGGCGCCCGCTGAATGGGATGGGCGTTTGGCAAGGAGAAGGCGGTTTGTTGGTGTGTGTGTGCGAAGGTGTGTGTGAAGGTGTGTACGTGTACGTGTGGTGTTGGTGTGTGTGTGTGTGGTGTGTGTGGGTGTTGTGTGTGGGTGTTGTGTGTTGTGTGGTGTGTGTGTGTGTGTGTTGTGTCAATGGTTGGGCGCGATGGTTAACACGTGTGTGCGCGTATGTGCAAGCGTGCGTGCGTGTGTACATACTTGCCTACAGCGTATGCACACGCGCCTGTGTTACATACGAATGTCCTCCATCTCGAAGTGTCTATCTTCCCGGAACCTTCACTCTCGCTTCCCTTCCCTCAGTTTCCCCGTCTGGCTCTCTTCCCTTCCCCCACCCCCATCGCCCTCCTCCCCCCACCCCTCTCCCTTCACCCCCTTCCCCTTCCCCTCCCCTTCTCCTCCCCCCTCCTCCCTCCACCCACCCCCCTCCTCCCCTCCTTCCCCCTACCCCTCCCCCACCCCCCACCTCCTTCCCCCCCCTACTCCCCACCCCACCCCCGCAGCGTTAGGGAAGCCCCAGCAAGGCCCCGCTCGCTCGCTCGGCGCCGCCCCTCGGATGCAGCCAGAGGGGAAGAAACTAGGCCACGTGAACAGTCTCTCCCTCTCTCCTCTCCTCCTCTCCTCTTTCCCGTCTTTCATTTTTTCCGGTCTTTTCCTGTTTCGTTCTTCTCTCTTTCGTCCTCTTCCGTCTTTCCTTTTCCTCCGGTCTTTCCCTCTTTCGTCCCTCTTCGGTCCTTCCCTCTTTCGTTCTACTCTCTTTCGTCCCTCTTCGGTCTTTCCTTTTCCTCCGGTCTTTCCCTCTTTTCGTTCTTTCTCTCTTTCATTCCTCTCCCCGCTTCTTCCGTCTCTCGTCTCTCCCCTCTCCTCCTCTCTCTCTCTTCCCGTCTTTTCATTTTTTTCCGGTTTTCCCGTTCTTTCCTCTTTCGTCCCTCTTCGCGTCTTTCCCTCTTTCGTTCTTCTTTCCTTCATCCCTCTCCCCGTCTTTCCTTGTCCTCCCGTCTTTCCCTCTTTCTCCTCCCCCGTCTTTCTCTTTTATTCCTCCCCTTCTTCCCCGTCTTCCTTTTCCTCCGGTCTTTCTTTCGTTCTTCTTTCCTTCGTCCCTCTCCCGTCTTTTCTTTTCCTTCCCTCTTTCGTTCTTCTCTCTTTCGTCCCTCTCCCGTCTTTCCGTCTTTCTCTTTTATTCCTCTCCCCTTCTCTCCCCGTCTTTCCTTTTCCTCCGGTCTTTCCCTCTTTCGTTCTTCTTTCCTTCATCCCTCTCCCTTATCTATCTCCCCCCCCTTTCTCCTCCTATCCCTTAATCATAAAATTAACAAAATATATGTATATTCTCAAAAAAGAAAAAAAAAAAAAAAATCAAACAATGGAATAAAAAAAAACAAACAATAGAATAAATACGAACAAAACTCAACATACAGACACGAATAAAAACAACGACGAACAAAAAGAAAAAAAAAACGAGGAAGTAAAAATATGACAAGGAAAGTAAAAGCTACAGTAATCTAAATAAGAAACAAACACACAAACAAAAAGAACAAGACAAGAACAAAGAACGAAGATAAGAGAGAAAAAAAACGAATATGACGTGTGTGTGATACAAGAGAGTAATAAAAAGTGAATATAAAAAATACAAAAAAGACGAAAAACAAAAAACAAAACTAAAAAAAAACATACAAAAAACAGGCGAAAAAAAAGTCTTCCGAAAGGTACAGCAAAAGCTTTATTGGACGGGTCATTGACCTCGTGTGGCAAGGTCGCGTGCTTTCTTTCTGAGGGTAAGGAGAAGGGAAGGGAGGGAAGAGGAGGTAGAGGGAGAGGAGAAGGAAGAGGAGTGAGAGAGAGGAAGAGAGGAAGGATAGAGGGAGGAGAGGAGAGAGAGAAAGAGAGGAGAGGACGAGAGAGGAGAGAGAGAGAGAGAGAGAGAGAGAGAGATAGAGAGAGATAGAGAGAAGAGAGAGAAGAGAGAGAGAGAGAAGAGAGAGAAGAGTAGATAAAAGAGAAGAAAGACTGATCGAGAGAGAATAAAAAAACATCAATACCAATAAAAAACAACCAGTACCAAAGAAAATAACAACAAACTACCACAAACAAGCCAACAAGCCCAATCACCAAACACTCCAAACAACCATAAAAAAAGGACCTGTTTAAACCTCGCACACCGGCCACTCATTATTCAAAAAGTGGCGATTCACCTTTTCCTCATTAATTCTGTGGCGAACAAGACTAACGCCATCTATGGGGAGTGTTGGCAACGAGGGTGGATGGGTGGGGATGGGGTGGGTGGGGGAGCGGGTATGTGGAGGGAGGGTGGAAGGGAAGGGAAGGGAGGGAGTGGGAGGGTGGAAGGTAGAGGGGACTGGGCAATTGAGAGGAGGGGAGGGGGGAATGGGAAGTGGAAGGGTGGAAGGAGGAGGAGGCGTGGAATGGAGAGTGAGTGAGTGAGTGCGTGCTTGAGTCTGTGAGTGAGTGCGTGCTGAGTCTGTGCCTGTGAGTGAGTGCGTGTGTCTGTGCTGTGCATGTGCGTGCATGTGTTCGCCAGTGTAACCAACCCGAGCGAGAGCAAATTGCCTCCACCCCCCCCCCCGTAAACACCGTTAACCAACCCACAGCAGCCATCGGGGTACGTTCGGTTCAGAGCTCCTGATGACCTTTCCAATCTCTTTATGACGTCACTCCCGAATTCCGATACCAATAATACGTAACTTCCCGCAATACATTTACTCATTCCTCTCTTTATTGCAATTAGCAACGTATTCTGCAAGTAGAGCAATTAAGGCTAAGATCGACAATCCTTTCGCCAGTAATAATTTGATGCATAATTAAGATAAGAGCCCATTGCAACATGCCGGAATAGTGAAATGTGGCGCACGAAATCCGTAGACTTTCACCACTTCCGACATTGATTACATGGAGAGAAGCAATTTATTTTTATTTACTAAAGATTAAACACATTTTTTTTTTATTCTACACTTCCAGGTTATATCCATATTAATGAAACAAATGAAAAAAATGGGTACTAATAATGCAATTATTACGAAAAAATAAAAGAAGATAAATGTAAAGACTTGAAAGAAGAAAGTAAGAGTAAAATAAACAAAGAGAACGAATGCAAAAAAAAAAAAAAAAACGCAAAAGTATAAAATAACCTAATAACAAATGCAACACCAAAGACGGAAAAAAAAAAAAATGGAATACATAACATAATAAACCAACCAACCCTGACTAATTCTCATTTATGCTGGAGCGAATATGCCATAATATTTCACTCTAATTAGAGGGTTATAACCAAAGACTATACACGAAAGACCGGAATGTCGAGCAAAATCCTGCGAGTAATGCAGCGTCGGCGCAATAGATGGCGTTAGTGAGCATCTCGTGACGTCATTTTATATCGTCTGTTTGTTTACATAGAAGCGCGAAAATTGGAATAACAGCTTCGACAATGCCAAGAAAGTCTTATCCTTGTTCTGATTGTAAAAAGCGAAAAGATGAGAATAAACAACTTACATTTCGTATTTTCCCCCGAAGGAAAAATAAAGGTTTGTAATATTCATGCTTTTAAAGATATACACTTGGATATGTGATGTTCAGATTGACATAAGCAAGATATAAACTGGATCACATTTAATTATTTTGAATGGTAAAGGTGCCAAGTCATGATACCCCTCTAAAAAAAAGAGAAAAAAATCGACTTAATATTGCAGTGTAAACCTTCATCTACAATTTGAAGCTGAAGATATATTTAACATCAATATAGTGAAATAATGTCATTATAGTTTATCAACCAAATCAGCATATATATTTTGATAGTGATGGCGCGCTAGTGAGAACGACGCCGGCCGTTTAGTTGGGCGTCAAGTCAACAGATGGCGCGGGTGGATGACCGGGGGGGGGCTCACATTGTTTTTAATGCTTTAGATAGAATGTTTCCTGTCTTTCATATATTGAGGAAGAGAAGGAGAAGATGAGGAAGAAGAAAGAGAAGAAAAGGAAGAAGAAAGAGAAGAGGAAGAAAAAGGAGAGGAATAATAATAATAAAAAAGAAGAAGGGGAAGACGGAGAAGAAGAAAAAAAAGAGGCAAAGGAAGAAGAGGAGAAAGAAGAAGAAAAAGCAAAAAAAAAAAAATAAATAAAAAAAATAGAAGTACAAAATGAAGCAGTAGAAGGGAATGGACACAGACCCTAAAAAATAAGACCAAGCTTCAAAAATACAACAGTAATTGACCCAAATTAATTAAATCGACCAATTTCATTTAATTAAACTCAAAAAGCAGAGCAGCAGAAAGAGAGAGAGAAAGCAATGACAAGCAACGGCAATAATCATAAAACCCTTCTTCTTCTTTCTTTGCCTTTCTCTTCTTCGTCTGGCAATGGCAAGCAATGGCACTAATCATAAACTTTTTTTTTCTTCTTCTTCTTTCTTTGCCTTTCTCTTCTTCGTCTGTTTGTATTGGCAATTGGCACTATCATAAACTTTTTTCTTCTTCTTCTTTCTTTGTCTTTTCTCTCTTCGTCTTCTGTCTTGGTCTTTATCATCATTTTCTTTGTCACGTAAAACTGTTTTTTCTTTGCTTGAATTATTTTTTCATTTGTGTTTCTTACTCTTCGCATTTTTTCTTTTTTTACCTTTTTAAATGTCTTCCTGTCTGTCTATTAAGCTACCTACCAGCTTGTTTGTCTGTTCTACTTACCTTGCTTATCTGTCTGTCTGTCTTCTTACCTGCCTGCTTACCTGTCTGTTTGTCTGTCTGTCTGTGGCTATATACCTGTCTGTATGCCTACTTGCCTGTCTGACTGCCTGCCTGTCTCATCCACTATACAGGCTACCCATCCACCCCCCCCCCCATCCATCACAAAAGAAATAAAAAATAAACAAATAAACAAAATTATTCTCCCAATCCCTACCACCACATTACCACAAACCAATCCCTTCAAACAACAACAAAAACAAAAACAACAACAACAAGAGGAGCCCCCCTACCCCCACCCCCAACCCAACCCCCCCTCCCCCCCCTCCGCCGCCATTCGCCTAGACAAAAAGAGCATCGAGCCCGTGACGCGAATGGCTCATTAACATATTAATTACGACGAGCGAGAGAGACGGGGCTAATTAAGCACCGTCTTCGCCCGAACACTAACAGGAGAAAGACGAAACACACACGCCTCACAAGCGCGATCTACTCACCCTGTTCCACGCGGATACCTGCGCCCACGAACGCCTACCTACACGAACGCTTACACGAACGGACACGAAAACACGCCTGCCGTACGTACCTGGAATACAAGATCAAAAGAATGCGTTAGTCAGCAAATAAAATATACAACAAGGTCTATTTTTTCTTTTAACAAAAGGAAAAAAAGAGAAATGACTAATTGATATGACATGACTGACATACACTTTCTCGATGAAATAAAAAACAACCCTTTCTCTTCCTTTGTTTATTAAAAAAAAATTGTAAAATGCAAATACACAGGTAGATAGATAAACAAAACGTAATATTTTCATGACAACCATGAAAATGTGAGTAATGGTTTCCGGAGTATATGCCACGTGGATAAATAAACAAGAAAGAGAGGGTGAGAGAGAGAGAGAGACGGAGAGAGAAGAGCAGACAGAGAGAGAGAGAGAGAGAGAAGAGAGAGAGAGAGAGAGAGAGAGAGAGAGAGAGAGAGAGAGAGAGAGAGAGAGAAGAGGGAATTTTCCCTCAACGAGGTAAAAACAACTAAAGCCAAGGCGACCTAGAACCCCACCCCCCTCCCCTCCCCTCCCCCAATAAAGAGCCCTTATACCCACCCACCAACTCCCCCTCAACAACTTTCACCCCCACCCACCAGGACTCCGCCCCCCCCCATATTGCCCAACTCCCTATAAACCCCGCCCAGATCCCGGACAGAACCCATGCCCTCGCCCCCTCCCAATGCCCTACCCCCTACAAATCTTCCCCCCCCCTCAACCTCCCAATACCCCCCCCCTTTCAAACCCAGCCCTCCCCCCCTTCCCAACAAACCCCACCCCTCCCCCTCAAAAATTCAAATTCAAAATACTTAATTCCATTCGTTACAAGGGTCATTCTTTTATTCTATACATAGCGATATTACACTACATACAAAGATAAGTTAAACATAGACTCAATGGTAGTACATATAAATCTTATCTCTTCTTATATCCCGAAACCTGATGTCATTGGTGATTTAAGAGATGTTTCTTTCATTTCTTTTCGAATGTACTTGAATTCCGAATGTTTATATTAGAAGGCTGTTGGTTCCAGGTCATGGGTCCACGTGTTAGTGTCTGTCGTGCCCCTATGTCTGTACGTGACCTTTTGACAGATAGGGAGTTGACCTGCCTTGTTTGGACACAGGTTTTGTTACCTACAGTTGGAAGGGTTAAAGGCCATTTTGGATAAAAACCTTGGGTCATTGTAGGAATTAGCATGCAAGTATCATAGTTGCAGTTGTGTTGTATTTTTAGCCAACTTTGTTTACGTGTGGGGTAAAGTGGTCATATTTTTTTTTACGTTCCCGAGTGCTAGTCTGGCAATAAAATTTTGTAACTTTTGAATTTCCTGAATCTGACCTTTGTTTACTGTACCCCATATGTTTGAGCAATAATTAATCATACTAAGAACTAGTGTTTGTATAGCAGATATTCTACTTTCAAAAGGGGTTCTATTTTTGATATGACTTCGGTAAATTAGTGTGCCCCTTACATTTCTGTGGATGTTGTCGACGTGATTCTCAAATGTCATGAGTCTGTCAATGAGTACGGCTAGTTTTTTTAAGGAAGTGCTCGGTCTCATGTCCCTGTCTTCAAATCTTATGGTCGTGTTTACAGGAATTTTGACGATGTTTTGGCGACTACCTCGGAAGATACATTGTGTTTTGTCTGGATTGATCTTATGGCCATCTGTGTCGAAGTATCCTTTTAATTGTGTAAGTGTCCCCTGGGTCTTTTTAATCAGTTCGTCTAAGTTGCTTACAGAATCACTATGGAGACATTGTGAATCATCGGCGTATTGAACAAGAAGGCAATTTTGGGTTATGGTTGACAGATCATTTACGAATATTGTGAACAGGATTGGGCCTAATATAGATCCTTGTGGAACACCAAAGGATACTATCCGTTTTGCTCATATATTCTCGCGAATTTTGACTGATTGGATTAGATAACTTCTGAACCATTATGTATCAATTTTGTGATCTATTAGGATCTAATGAGGATTCCGTGATTGACACTTTCAAAGGCCTTGGATAAGTCGCACAGTATAAACAAGTCTAATTGGTTATTGTCTATATTCTAATAAATCATATTTGTAATCTGCAATAATTCTCTTTCAATAGACAACTTACTTCTGAAGCCATGTTATATTCCGGATAATAGGTCATGTCTCTCTACAAAAGTTGTCAATTGGTCTGCTACGACTTTTCCGAAAACCTCAGAGTGTACGAGAATAGGAAGTATGCTAATAAGGGCGATAATTATTAACTTCGTCTGTGTTTCCAGATTTGAAAAGTGGTGTTATTATGCCACGTTTTCAAAGCGATGGGAAGGCACCGGTGTCTAAAAGATGTATTAATGATAACAGTTACATAATACGCCATAGCAGGAAGGCTGTCTCTGAAAAAGCGAAGAGCAATGCCATCCGCTCCCACAGCATGTGTTTCACGCAGGTGTTTCATTGTCAGGATTACTGTTTCTATTTCGACAGGTTGTGGTCTGAAATTATTGGCTGAGGACCTCATCCTACCTGTATTTTGTTGAGATATGTAAGCACTTGTTTGTTCATATGTGAGGCGTCCAATTTTAGCGAAGAACTCATTAAACTCACTCGAACTAATTTTGGAATTTAGATTAATATCTTTAAGCTATTTTTTGGTTTGGCACAAGTCTTATTAAAATCCATGTTTTAGCAGACCTTTTTTTCCAATTTGATAATCTATTTCCAAAATAATCGGCATTGCCTTCTTGTACAAGTGATCTGACATTTCCCTTCCTTTACTTAGAGTCAGCCTGGAGAGCCACGTCGAATCTGTGAGTCAGCCTTCGGCTTTACCTCAGCCTGGAGAGCCACGTCGAATCTGTTTACTTGTCTCCTTCGTCGAATCTGTTTACTTAGAGTCATTCGAATCTGTTTACGTCAGCCTATCCTTAGAGTCAGCCTGGAGAGCCACGTCGAATCTGTTTACTTAGAGTCAGCCTCATACTTAAGAGTCAGCCACGTCGAATCTGTTATTTTTGAGAGCTTTATGGACACTGTTCCTATCTGTTATGGCTCTCTCAAGAGGGGCCGGAGGACGTCTAATAATTTTTGCAACAAAGGGGGCAATGGCATCTAGGAGGACGTCTAATAATTTTTGCAACAAAGGGGCAATGGCATCTAGGAGGACGTCTAATAATTTTTGGCAATTCTAGGAGGACGTCTAATAATTTTGCAACAAAGGGGGCAATGGCATCTAGGAGGACGTCTATAATTTTGCAACAAGGGGGCAATGGGAGGACGTCTAATAATTTTTGCAACAAAGGGGCAATGGCATCTAGGAGGACGTCTAATAATTTTTTGCAACAAAGGGGCAATGGCATCTAGGAGGACGTCTAATAATTTTTGCAACAAAGGGGGCAATGGCATCTAGGAGGACGTCTAATAATTTTTGCAACAAAGGGGGCAATGGCATCTAGGAGGACGTCTAATAATTTTTGCAAACAAAGGGGCATGGCATCTAGGAGGACGTCAACAAAGGGGGCAATGGCATCTAGGGACGTCTAAAATTTTTGCAACAAAGGGGGGCAATGGCATCTAGGAGGACGTCTAATAATTTTTTTATCTATAATAATTTTGCAACAAGGTGGGCAATGGCATCTATACTATCATTGATCACACATTTACCTTCATGTCTACATCATCTGTTTGCGAAATTTCTAGAAGAGTTGATTCTTCGGCTATTATGGGTTGGCATAAGGATTGAGAATCATAATTGGCAAATTCGCGAAAGCTTTTTGTAATTGGTGGTCGCTTTCATTTCTTTTTATCAAGTGTCACCTTTATGAGTTCGTGATCGACATGAAATGGAATGACGTCTGTGTGGAGAACGATGTTATTAGATTTTATTCGTTCATTACATTAATCAACGACGAAGTATAATCCGTGTGATCCTTGTAGGTCTATTTACCAGTCGTTCATTTTTTTTCCTTAATTGTCTTCGTTAATTCTGAACTGGGCTTGTTTAAATCACCATCCAGATCGCCAAGTAAACGTACAAAAAACCCCCTCTACAAACTCCGCCCCTCGCCCCGCCCCTCGCCCCACGCCCCGCCCTCCCGCCCCGCCCACGCCCCGCCCCCCGCCCCCACCCCTCGCCCCGCCCCGCCCAAATCCCGGAAACACCTCACGCCCTCCCGCCCCCCCACGCCCCTCGCCCCCACGCCCCGCCCAAATCCCGGAAACACCTCACGCCCTCCACGCCACCAAGATAGCCCCCGCATCCTGACCCACGTCGAGGGCTTAAAACGTTTCCTGGAACTTGTGTTGGTGAAGTTCCTCTTTTCTGAAGGGGACGCGGAGAGGGGAAAGAGAGAGAGAGAAAAAAAGATAAATATGAAAGAGAGAAGCTGAGGAGGTGGGAGAGTATAAGGGAGGGAGTGAGTGAGTGAGTGAGTGAGTGAGTGAGTGAGTGAGTGAGTGAGTGAGTGAGTGAGTGAGTGAGTGAGTGTGTGTGTGTGTGTGTGTGTGTGTGTGTGTGTGTGAGAGAGAGAGAGAGAGAGAGAGAGAGAGAGAGAGAGAGAGAGAGAGAGAGAGAGAGAGAGAGAGAGAGAGAGAGAGAGAGAGAGAGAGAGAGAGAGAGAGAGAGGAGAGAGAGAGAGAGAGAGAGAGAGAGAGAGAGAGAGAGAGAGAGAGAGAGAGAGAGAGAGAGAGAGAGAGAGAGGAGAAGAGAGAGAGAGAGAGAGAGAGAGAGAGGCGAGAGAGAGAGAGAGAGAGAGAGAGAGAGAGAGAGAGAGAGAGAGAGAGAGAGAGAGACAGGAGAGACAAGAGAGAGAGAGAGAGAGGAGAGAGAGAGAGAGACAGGAGAGAGAGAGAGAGAGAGACAGCACAGAGAGAGAGATACAGGCAAACAGACAGAAAGCGCAAAAGGAAAGAGAAAGAAACAAAGAAAGAAATAATAAGAAAGGAGAGAGAGAGAGAGAGAGAGAACAATAACGAAAGAAAGGACAGAGATTGAGAGAAACAGAGACAGAGTAACAGAGAGACAGATATCGCGAGTCTGTAAAAAAAAACAAAAAACAACAACAAAAAAACCCTCTAGAACCAGCTGACCGTGAAACCACCGGGTCTCGCTGCCCCCCCCCCCCCAAGTGAGTGCGACACAAAACACAAACATCCAGGAGGCCATCTCAGCGAAGGGGGGAGTAGGGGAAGGGAGAGAAGGGGGAGAAGGGGAGATGAAGGGGGAGAAGGGAGAGGTGAGGGGAGAGGAGGGGAGGAGGAGAGGAGGGAGAGGGGAAGAGGAGAGGAAGGGAGAGGTAAAAAAATAAGGGGGAGAGGGCGGAAGAGGGGAAAAGGGGCGAATTGAGGAAGGGCAAGGGGAGAAGAAGGAAGAGCAGGAAAAGGAGGAGAATGGGAGGACGAGAAGAAAGAAGAGAGAACAGACAAGAGAGAGAGAGAGTGAGAAACACAGAAATCGAGAAAGAGGAAGAGAAATCAAGGGAGAGAGAGAGAGAAAGAAATCGAGAAAGAGAAAGAGAAATCAAGAGAAAGAGAAAGAGAAATCAAGAAATAGAGAGAAATCGAGAAAAGAAATCAAGAAAAGAGAGAAATCGAAAGAGCGAGAGAGAGAGAAGCAGACAGGCGAAGCAGCGACGGCAAAAACAAGCCAGAGCCAGTCAGCCAGTCAGTCAGGGAAGCAAGCCCGAGTTACGCAAGCAAGCCCGAAATCCCCCCCTCCCCCCCATCCTTCCCCTCCCCCCTCATTCCCCCCCTCTCCCCCTCTCCCCTCCCCCCACCTTCCCCCTCCCTCCCCCCTCCCCCCCATCCTTCCCCTCCTCCCTCCCCTCCCCCTCCCTCCCTCCCCTTGCAGGATTCGACATAATCCTTCAAGGAAACTGAGCATACATCCGCTCATCCTACACCGAGCTCAACCTTTGCAAAACCTCAGTGGGTGTGTGATGTGTGTGTGCGTATGGTATGTATGTATGTATGTATGTATGTATGTATGTAATGTGCATGTATGTATGTTGTATGTGTTGTGTGTGTCTCGTGTGTGTCGTGTGTGTGTCGTGTGTGTGTGTGTGTGTGTGTGTGTGTGTGTGTGTGTGTGTGTTGTGTGTGTGTGTGTGTGTGTGTGTGTGTGTGTGTGTGTGTGTGTGTGTGTGTGTGTGTGTGTGTGTGTGTGTGTGTGTATGTGTGTGTGTGTATGTGTAATGTGTATGTGTGTGTGTGTGTGTGTGTGTGTGTGTGTGTGTGTGTGTGTGTGGTGTGTGTGTGTGTGTGTGTGTGCGTGTGTGTGTGTGTGTGGTGTGTGTGCGTGTGCGTGTGTGGTGTGTGTGTGTGTGTGTGTGTGCGTGTGTTGTGTGTGGTGTGTGTGTGTGTGTGTGTGTGTGTGTGTGTTGTGTGTGTGTGTGTGTGTGTGTGTGGTGTGTGTGTGTGTGTGTGTGTGTGTGTGTGTGTGTGTGTGTGTGTGTGTGTGTGTGTGTGTGTGTGTGTGTGTGTGTGTGTGTGTGTGTGTGTGTGTGTGTGTGTGTGTGTGTGTGTGTGTGTGTGTGTGTGTGTGTGTGTGTGTGTGTGTGTGCGTGTGTGTGTGCGTGTGCGTGCGTGTGTGTGTATGCGTTACGTTGTGCAATCACAGTAAATGTAACTGATTTTAACGTAATATAAAAAAAAAAACAGATGGACTTGCGACGTATTACGGATAATGTGCACACGTCTAATTAAATAATCAAAATAACTACATTAAAAAACAAATAGATAAAGAACAATACCACATAAACAAACAAAAACATAAAAACAGAAGCAACAATATAATTAAACAAACAACAGTATCGAAGAACCAAAAACTTATAGACAAAGAACTACATCACACAAACAAAAAACAAACAAACAAAAACAGAAGCAACAAAATAACCAAATACAAATACGTTCAAACCAACAAACAAAGCAAACAGAATAATAAACAACGTACATGGATTCTTCTGCCCCCTTCCAGGTACACACGAGAAATAACCGGAAATGAATGAACTGACATTCAAATGCGCACATGGACAGACAAACAAACACAACAATAACAACAACAAAGAAAACCCATTCCCACAAACAAACAAACAAATCCATTTCCACATCACATTGCAAAGATACAAACAAACAAATTCCTCTCTGTTTGTCATACCGAACATAACAAAAAACAACAAACAAACAAATAAATCTACTTCCACATCACATTGCAAAGATACAAACAAACAAACAAATTCCTCTCTGTTTGTCACACCGAAAATAAACAAGAAAAACAACAAAAGGAACAAACAATACAATTTCCTTATCACAACGCAAAGATACAAACAAACGAACGAACTGAAATTCCTCCCTCGTGTCACATCGCTAACAAAAAAAGGAAAAACAACAAAGCAACTAATAAGACTATTCCCCCCACACAAACACGACGCACTCACTCATCACTCAGAACTCTCTCTCTCACACACACACACACACACACACACACACACACACACACACACACACACACACACACACACACACACAACACACACACACACACAACACACACACACACACGCATCACACACACCCTCAACACACACACACACACTCACTCACTCACTCTCACACTCACACTCACACACACACCCCTACACACAACACCTCCCACACCCTCCCCTGAAACACACCCTACCCCCCCTTCCTACACCCCTCAACACACACACGCACACACGCATCAACAATC